>JARBWK010000016.1:4552178-4566479 GCA_030556195.1 Anolis apletophallus | reverse complement strand
AAGTCCTCTGTACTTAACACACATTCCAGCCCAAGGTAAAATAGCAAAGCAGTTTATTGAAGCATATATTTATAAAACAATTCAGCAAAATAGTATAAAAAACCAAAGTCCAAATTTTATTTATTTATTTATTTATGACATTTATATGTGGCCCTTCTCACCCCGAAGGGGACTCAGAGCGGCTTACAAGATAGATAGATAGATAGATAGATAGATAGATAGATAGATAGATAGACAGACAGACTATCTGGGGGACCTGGCAGTGCCCAGGTTATTTGAGGAAGGCATTGTGTGCCATAGTTCGTCATTGGTGTGGGCCACGGTGCACTAAGGAAGTGAATTTAACTACTGCAAGTCCCATCATCCACGGTCCATCCTTCCTCAAACTGCACCAGGATGTAGGGTGCATCTTGGGGGTCTGTGTGCCAAGTTTGGTCTTCTTCTGTCATTGTCAGGAAAATCAAGTTAAGGAAGCCTTGTTGTCAATTTTGGTCCTGGTCTGTGATATATAGGGGCTGCAGTGTTGTTTGGGAAGTGAATGAGGTGAAGGTACTGCAAATCCCATCATTCGTGGCCCATCCTGCCCTAAATCACACCAGGTTGTGTAGTGGGCCTGTGGGTCCCTGTTTGCCATGTTTGGTCCTGATCCGTCATTGTTGTGGGCCGCAGTGGCTGACTGCCTGAGGCCTTTTGCTTTCCCTCTGAGTCACCTTAGAAGTGTATTGGGTGAAGGTACTGAACACTCCATTTCCAACAGAAAAAACTGTCAACTGGCTAACTTCAACTCCAGCCTCAGGCCCTTTCCTTTCCTCTCTGTACTGTGTTGGAATGTTGGGAGGCTGGCCAGTCACAGCTATTTATGCAAATGATCCCACAGTTGCAGCCAATCGAAACGCTGGCACATATTCGCTCGGTCGCATCTTTCACCCACCCACCGTCCGCAAACACTGACTTTTATTATATATATATATATATATATATATATACACACACACACACACACACACACACACACATACATACATACACACACATACAATATATTATATTATTAGCATAGTACAATATCAGTATTATATATTACTATATTGTACTATACCATTATATTGTAATATTATTAGTAATATTGCATGTAATATAAAATATATAATTATAATATATTATTGTATTATATTACAAATATTATAAATATATTATATTATTAGCATAGCACAGGGGAGGGGTTTATGCATTTATACTATACCCTCAACTCGTTTTTTACATGATAAATGGATAAATGAGGTGATACTATTTCTTATCTCCTAACCCTCTTGTAATATTTTTAACAAGAGACTGAATATTTCCAGACAGGCAGGAAATGGCTATATGACTATGTGGGCAAAGAGAGGGGGCAATGAGCCTTCGCTTGGACCTTCATACACTCTCTTGAGAAGCCCTATGTTGACAGAACCTAAATCTCCTATCTAACTGCTCATTAGTCTGTCCACCTCGGCTTTCATTTTCATCCTTTGAGCTCAGGTCTGTTCCTGACCTTGCTTCCCTAACGAACTGCCTTTCAGGAATGTAGCCTTCAGACACAGACCGCTCATTTTCAGGGTTTAAAATTTCTCCAGCTTTTCCCTAGTTTTATCTTAGTCCATATCATCCAATGTGATATTGTTATTGTACAATGTGATATGTAATATTGATGTTGTGCTATGGCAACAATATAGTTTATTGTATTTGCATTTTGCTTTGAGCCGCTCTGAGTCCCCTTCGGGGTTGAGAAGGGCGGCATATAAATGTTGTGAAATCTATATATATAAAGGAAGAGTTGTCATGGAACGACCGTCCCAAACAGAGAAACCTTACAACGCAGAGACACCAAACTTGCCAACAGAAATAGGCCTCAGACAAGGTATGTTTGTAGCAAAGAAACTCCCCCCCCCCAAAACCTAAAAGGCCCCCAAAACAACGAGTAAAAAAACTACATTTCCCAGCATCCTCCGGGGCTGCCAACGACTCTCCCAGCCTCTACATTCTGACAACATGATTGGCTGCCAATAAGGGCGGATTTGCATAACTCCTGTACTGGCCAGCCAACATGAACATTCCGACCCATAATAAACTGTCAGAGGAGTATAAGGCAAAGGGCTGAGGCACAAACACAAACACCTAATTCACTTCCCACAGAAAATTTACACCCTACAAATCACAGACCACGCCCAAAATTGACAGTAAGGCTTCATTAACTTAATTTCCCTGACTAGGCCTCACTTAATGGAATGCTGTTTACGCTCTGAATTGACAGTAAGGCTTCATTAACTTGATTCTCCCAACTAGCCCTCAGCTCATTGGACATTGCATATGGCCTGAATTGACAGTAAGGCTTCATTAACTTGCTGTTCCTGACTAGGCCTCAGCTCATGGGACACTCTGTATGGCCTGAATTTACAGTAACATACCTTGGCACAAAGAGCCCCTATGACCCACGCTACATTATACTACAGTTTGGAGGAGGGTGGGACCATGGATTATGGGACTTGAAGTACCTCCATGGATAATGGGATTTGTAGTACTTCAAAACCCATCATTCCCCACAGACCACTGTGTCCCAGAACTAAGACCGATAAAGACCAAACTTGGCAAACAATGCCCCCCAAGACCCACACTCCATCCAACTGCAGATTAGAGGAGGACACACCATGGATAATGGGATTTCAAGTACCTCCACTCACTTCCAAAGTACCCCACCCACACAAGCATCAACCTCTACATCAACACATCAGACGGAAAGACAAAAAACATTGTATATCCACAAGCTATGCAGAACGCCACCAACACCACACAACAACATCTCCACAGGACTCCAACATCCCACCCACCAAAACAACCCACAACAACACAACCATGACCCCAACAACACCATAACTAACAACAACTCCAACCCATACATACTCAGACTTCCTCGCATCTCCAAAATAGGGCACAGCAACGCGTGCCGGGTACAGCTAGTAAATAAATAAATAAGGTCTGCCAAAGCAGCAGTTAACTAGTTGAAAAAGTGTACTGGGGACTCTTTGACCAAGCTTTTCATTGAATAGTACCCCTTTTCCCCAATAAGTATCACCCAGCTACCAACAGAGGAAAGGAAAAGCGATCACTCCTGACATTTATTTTGTTTGTCCCTCTGTGCCTGCAGGTGTGCCAAAATGCTTTCGGATTCCTGACTGACTGCGAAGCGGCAGACTTTGGAGGCAAAGCCATCCTAAGGACCGAGGGGGGAGCTGCAACGGATCCGGGGCCAATGCAGCAGCAAAAAAGGCAGCCAGAGTTAGTGGAAGGAAACCTTCCCATCTTTGTGTTTCCCACCGAGCTTATATTTTATGCCGACGACCAGTCAACGCACAAACAGGTGTTGACTCTCTATAATCCCTATGAATTTGCCTTAAAGTTCAAAGGTGGGTCTCAGGTACAACTCTGTCGAAGGGGCGCTTGGGTGACACAACTGTGTTGGTTTTTGAGTTTTGAAATGTCGGGGAATGAGAGGCAAAGTCGAAAGCTACGATTGGTTGTTGCTGTTTATACTGTTTACATCAGTGCTTCTCAATCTGTGGGTCCCCAGATGTTTTGGCCTTCAACTCCCAGAAATCCTAGCAGCTGGTAAACTGGGTTGTCGTAGGTTTTTCGGGTTGTATGGCCATGTTTTAGAGGCATTCTTTCCTGACGTTTCACCTGCATCAGTGGCAAGCATCCTCAGTGTGGTGTTTCAGCCTGGTGCTCATGTGCATGCTAGAGATGATGGGAATGTTTCTGAAAATGCTGATGATGGAATTGTTCCTGCAAATGCTGATGATGGGATGTTTAGTGACAACTCTGAGATGCAAAGTGACCTTTCAGATGAGGCTTGCTTTCCTGGGAACAGTTCCCTTCCCAGGGCCTCACTAGATGAGAATTCTTGTGTTCAGGACTCTGAAGGTTTTGATGTTGATAACAGAACACCTGGGAATTTTAACGAGCTTACATTTGACCGTAGAGATAACATTCGGCAATCTAGGCAGGCTGCCAGCCTGCGACGTTGCAG
Source organism: Anolis apletophallus (assembly GCA_030556195.1). Taxonomy (NCBI): domain Eukaryota; kingdom Metazoa; phylum Chordata; class Lepidosauria; order Squamata; family Anolidae; genus Anolis; species Anolis apletophallus. The sequence continues at coordinate 4,562,416 of JARBWK010000016.1, read as the reverse complement.
TCGGTTTGCAAACTGAAACTGAATTGTCTTTATATTAGTTGGCTAGAGAAATTGTCTTCAGATTCCAGGCTTCATTTAGAATACCATGCCAGATCTTGTCTTGTCTTCAAGCTCCTGATTTTGCCTAGGCCTTTGTGCACGTTATGCTCCTATAGCTGCCTTGTATTATTCATGGGATTTTCATCAAGCATTTTACCTTTGCCTTTGGATTTTTGGGATTATATCTTTGCCTTTGGATTTTGGGACTATTTAAACTGTGTCTTTTACCTTGGATATATTCTACTATAGATCTTCTTTTAACCCTTTTGTTGGTCACTATATTTGATTCAATAAAAGCCTATTTATTCAGAGACTGTTGTGTGTGTGACTAGGTGGGGTGCTTCTTGTCTGAAGTGCAACACTCAGAGGTTGTGAGCTTTCCATGTACCTGTATATCTGTATCTATTAGGCCTGGACAATCATGGTTCTAAAGTACTTACAAAACTAAAGTTCTGGTGGTGAACACTAGGTGGTGCTGGTGCTTTGCTTCTACAGTGCTGCTAAAGTTCTGGTGATGAACACTAGGTGGTGCTGGTGCTTTGCTTCTACAGTGCTGCTAAAGTTCTGGTGATGAACACTAGGTGGCGCTGGTGCTTTGCTTCTACAGTGCTGCTAAAGTTCTGGTGGTGAACACTAGGTGGTGCTGGTGCTTTGCTTCTACAGTGCTGCTAAAGTTCTGGTGGTGAACACTAGGTGGTGCTGGTGCTTTGCTTCTACAGTGCTGCTAAAGTTCTGGTGGTGAACACTAGGTGGTGCTGGTGCTTTGCTTCTACAGTGCTGCTAAAGTTCTGGTGGTGAACACTAGGTGGTGCTGGTGCTTTGCTTCTACAGTGCTGCTAAAGTTCTGGTGATGAACACTAGGTGGCGCTGGTGCTTTGCTTTTACACTGCTGCTAAAGTTTTGGTGGTGAACATTTCAGAGCTCTAACAAAACTTTCAAAATTTCATTGTAAATGGCAGTTCTAATGGGTTCTGTCTTAAAAGTTGCCAATAATGAAATAATAATGAAGTTTTGAAAGTTTTGTTAGAGTTCTGAAATGTTCACCACCAGATCTTTAGCAACACTGTAGAAGCAAAGCACCACCGCCACCTAGTGTTCACCATCAGAACTTCAGCAACACTGTAGAACCAAAGCACCAGCGCCACCTAGTGTTCACCGCCAGAACTTTAGCAACACTGTAGAAGCAAAGCACCAGCGCCACCTATTGTTCACCACCAGAACTTGAGCAACACTGTAGAAGCAAAGCACCAGCGCCACCTAGTGTTCACCACCAGAACTTGAGCAACACTGTAGAAGCAAAGCACCTGCACCACCTAGTGTTCACCACCAGAACTTGAGCAACACTGTAGAAGCAAAGCACCAGCGCCACCTAGTGTTCACCACCAGAACTTGAGCAACACTGTAGAAGCAAAGCACCAGCGCCACCTAGTGTTCACCGCCAGAACTTTAGCAACACTGTAGAAGCAAAGCACCAGCGCCACCTATTGTTCACCACCAGAACTTGAGCAACACTGTAGAAGCAAAGCACCAGCGCCACCTAGTGTTCACCACCAGAACTTGAGCAACACTGTAGAAGCAAAGCACCTGCACCACCTAGTGTTCACCACCAGAACTTGAGCAACACTGTAGAAGCAAAGCACCAGCGCCACCTAGTGTTCACCACCAGAACTTGAGCAACACTGTAGAAGCAAAGCACCAGCGCCACCTAGTGTTCACCACCAGAACTTGAGCAACACTGTAGAAGCAAAGCACCAGCGCCACCTAGTGTTCACCACCAGAACTTGAGCAACACTGTAGAAGCAAAGCACCAGTACCACCTAGTGTTCACCACCAGAACTTTAGTTTTGTAAGTACTTTAGAACCATTTAGAATCATGGATTGCCCAGGCCTAGCATCTATATGTACACGTTATTTTTATATACCTAACAATCTCTAAGGATGCTTGCCACAGATGCAGGCGAAATTTCAGGAGAGAATATTTCTAGAACATGGCCATACAACCCAAAAGACCTACAACAACCCAGTGATTCAGGCCATGAAAGCCTTCGAAAATACAGCTGGTTGGGTTTTTTGGTAGTTGTAAACCAAAACACTTGAGTACCCACAAGTTGAGAACCACTGGTTTACATATTGAAAGCACACAATGCCTTACTACCAGGGGTTTTCTTTGTTTCGTTTCAGTTCTTTGTACAACTCCAAATAAATATGCTGTCGTGGACGCCGCAGGTGCAGTGAAGCCTCAGTGCTGCGTTGATATGTGAGTAAAAGTAACTCCTTTGCTCTCGAGGAACTCTTTATTGAGTCATTGGGCCTAGAATTTGAGAGTGTCGTCCAATTTTTCCCCCTAAGCTCCCACTAATAGCACTCTTGAAGCTGACTACTGAACCACAATGTAAAATACATTTCTTTTGCTTGGCTTTGCTTTGGGAAGCATTAAATGTTCAGTTCCTGGTTCAAAAGGGTTATTTCCTGTTTAATTGGGCGGTCCTTCCTTTGAAAGTAGTTGTTCTACTCCAGAAACTTTGTTGACCCCTGAATTATTTGTTAATCTCTCCTACAGATATATAGACCTTTCCCCCTGCAATCCCTTGCAATCCCTATGTACCTATAGATCTGTATCTTTCTAGCTATATACATAAATTTTATATATGAATTTCCCCTCATAAGTTTGCAGGTCTTTGCAAATCATATCTACATATCTACATATAGATATCTAGAAATTTCTATGTTCCTGTATATCTGTATGTATACGTTATTTTTATATAAACGTTTTCCCCTCACATATTCCCCTCCCCCTGTATATATGCAATTATCTATATATAGAGAGAGATGTCTAGATAGATATATATGAATATAGATATATAGGTCTTGCAAATATTACACGGGTGAAATGCACACATAAATATATTTAGACACACACACACATACAATATATATATATATATATATATATGGGAAATGCATATTTAGAGAGATGTCTAAATAGATATAAACATAGATTAAATATTGCAAGAGGGAAGTGCACATCTATATATATAAAATGAGAGCTGTCGTGTTTAATAGCCTATAGACAGCAAAACCACACAATGTAGACACGCCAAACCAGGCTACATACACACACAACCCAACAAGGTATGTTTACCACAAACCCCTCCCCCAAAAGCCAATGGTCACAAATCCCAAAAAACATTATGGACTACAATTCCCATAAACCACCTCGCCAAAACACAAAATGGCGCATAGGCCAGCCGCGCGCCACAGCTCCTCTCATCCCCCCTCCCACTTACATTTTTTTATTTAAAAAACCTGCTTCGCCGCAGGACTACACGTCCCAGAAAGCCCCGCGTGGCCACTTCCAGCCCACCGCTGTCCACTCTCCGCCCTCCTCGCACGTCTTGCCCTGCTGCCCAAACGGGATGGAGTGGGCAGTGCAGAGACGGAAGTGGGCCCTCACCTTGGAGGCAGCCAGGTGGGCGGGCAGGCAGCCATGGGGACCCGTGTCAAGCGAGTCCGGGAACTGGGGAGGGGAGAAGGGCGATGGGAAAAGGGGAGGGGTGCCGCTATTGTGTGTGCGCGTCAAAACCCCTTGTCTCCCCCAAAGGAAACAAACAGACCCAAAACAACCCGCTGGTGGGCGGCCCGGGACAAAAGGAAGGGGGGAAAGACAGAAAGGAAGACAGAGAGAGGGGCGGGGGAGAGAAAAAGAAAAGGACGAAATGAAAGAGGTAGAGAAGGAAAGAAAAAAGGGAAGGAAAGAGGGAGCAAAGGGAGGAAGGAAGGGAGAGAAAGAGGGAGGGAAGGAAAGAGAGACAGAAGGAAGGATGGAAGCAATAAATGAAGGAAGGAAAGAGGTAGAGAAGGAAGAAATTAGAGAAAGAAGATAAAGAAAGGGGGAAGGAAGGAAAGGGGAAGGAAGAACATACGGTAGAAAGGAAAGGAAAATGAAAGGCATCAAAGAGGTACAGGAGGAAGGAAGGCGAACAGACAGGAAGGAAGGAAGGAGAGAAGAAAGGGAAGGAATGCAAGAGGGAAAGGGGGAGAAAGGACAGAGAGAGGGAGGGAGGGAAAGAAGGAAAGAGGGATGGAAGGAAGCACTACAAGAAAAAAGAAGAGAAAGTACACAGGACAGAAAAAGGTAAGAAAAGGTAATAAAGGAAAGTCAACCTGGTGAGGGGAGGAGAAAAAGGAAGGAAAGAGAGGGAGGGAGGGAACGGAGAGAGGGAAAGAAAGGGCAGGACTGATTGAGAAAAGGAATGAATGGGAGGAAGGAGTGAAAGGAAAGAAGGAAGAAAGGAGGAAAGAGAAGGAAAAAGCTGAAGGATGAGGGAGGCAGGGAGGAGAGCAAGAACGAAAGGCAGGAAGGGATGTTGCTGTTGTTCTTTGCCACAGCAACGCGTGGCCAGGTACAGCTAGTATAGATATATCTATGAATATGTAAATATTACAGGGGGAAATGCACGCACACATGCACACATAGAAAGAGAGATGTCTAAATAGATATAAACATAGATTAAATATTGCAAGAGGGAAATGCACATATAGATATATCTATGAATATACTGTAGATCAGGGGTGCTCATTAGATAGCTCGGGAGCTACTAGTATATCTTCAGCCCTCTTCCAGGTGATCTTCGGGCCTCACCAGCCGGATGGGGTGCTCCTGCCATGCGCGTGCACACCCTGCGCGCGCGCACGCTCCTGCTGCTGGCTTCCGTTCTCGCGGTGCTTCTTTCACCTGCGGGGCATTGCAGAAAGAAGGAAGCATGAGGCGGGGCCTCTGGAGGGAGCACCCTGCCTGTCTCTCAGCCAGAAGCAGCTGTGCAGCCTCCATTGCAGGCGAGACAGGCAGGGCAGAGCGCTCCCTCTGGATGCCCCGCCTCGTGCTTTCTCCTTCCTGCAATGCCCTGCAGGCAGAAGAAGCGCTGCGAGGGTGGAAAACAGCAACAAGAGCACGCGCAGTGGGGGAGTCTTGGCGGCGGGAGTCGGGCGGCGGAGTGTGGCGGCGGGAGTCTTGGAGTGTGCAGTGCAGCAGTGGGGGCAGGTAGATCTTTTGGACTTGGTTACTTTAAGAGTAGCCCCTGCTGTAGATATATAGAGCTTGCAAATATTACAGGGGGAATGCACACAAACACACACACATATATAGAAAGAGAGATGTCTAAATAAATACAAAAATAGATTAAATATTGCAAGGGGGAAATGCACACGTAGATATATCTATTGCCTCTCCAGTTAAGTTGTAAAACGTCAACAACCACAACCATAAAGCTCAGTAGATGAACCGAATGCCTCTCGAAGCCGTTCACAGAGCGACCCTGTGGCCTGTCTTGTGTTGCAGCGTGATCCGTCACCGGGACGTCCGGCCGTGTCACTATGGCATGATCGACAAGTTCCGGCTCCAGGTCTCCGAGCAAAGCCAGCGGAAAGCCTTGGGGAGGAAAGAGGTCATTGCCACCCTGCTGCCCACAGCGAAGGAGCAGCAGCAGAAGGAGGAGGAGGAGAAGCGGATCAAGGAGCACCTGACGGAAAGCGTCTTCTTCGAGCAGGCCTTGTGCGCGCCAGGTAGTTGGAGGGCGCTCCGAAATGCAGGATACGACTGCCTCTCCCGTTGCCATTGCTCTGTAGATTCATATACAGGCAGCCCCCAAGTTACAAACAAGATCGGTTCTTAAATTGAACTTGTTTGTAAGTTGGAAAAGGGACATTTTTAAGTGTCTCTCCATCCAAATATATTATAGCTTTGGATAGGATAGGGAAGGGTGAATACTAGGCCTGTTTGATCAAAGAAAAATGGTTCAAAACTTGTTCTGGGTGTAGGGGGCGCTGGTGCTTCGAATCTGAATGATTTCCCGAAAAATTTTGGAATGATCAAAATAATTCCAAAATTTTGGAATGGCTTCGTTAATGGCGGATACGCATGTTTAACTCAGTTTGGATGCAGATGCCTTCCCTCCGTGGGGTGACAGCCATGTTTAACCCAGTTTGGATGCCCCAGTTCTGACGCGGAGGGAAGGCATCCACCTCCAAACTGGGTTAAACAGCCAATGAGGGGAAAGCACAGCACCTCGGGAGGGGCAGTAATCTAATGCCGATTCCTTTCCGAAAATGGCGGTGGCTTCGAAATGGCAAATTCACTTCCGGGTTGCTTACATCCCTTCGAAACCGCTTCAAAAGTGAATTTAATCCGAATTCACTGAAGCTTCTCTCACACCGAGGCCTTTCTCCCACTGAGGCCTTCTCACACTGAAGGCTCTCTTAGACTGACGCCTCTCATACACTGAGGCGAACTAACACTGAGGCCTTCTGATACAGAGGCTTCACTCTCACAGAGCCATCTCTCACACCAAAGTTACACAGGAGCTTCACACAGTAGTTTTTACACACAGCAGCCTTCACACTGGAGCTTCACACACGATGGCCTTCAACCTGGGGTTTCCCTCACTGAAGCTTCTCACACACCGAGGCCTACTCACACTGAGGCCTTCTCACACTGAGGCCTACTAACACACTGAGGCTCTTCTCCCACAGAGACCTCTCACAGACGGTTACTAAGCTACAGGCACACCTGCTTATATAGAACTGCAGCTTTGCTGAGTCCTTGCATCCACTTAACCCTTTCAGTACTTGACTCATATTTTCATAATTAAAACACCTAGTTAATATTTAATATTTCTGATACTGTGCGCTTTGAACAGCACTATTGGAGGTTTGTCGTTGCCATTTTATGTGTGGCTAAAGGGAGAGTGTCTTTCTTTTTTCCAGAGAGCAGAATTGCCTCGTCGGGACCGAGTTTACTCACCGTCTTCCTGGGAATCGTCTGCATCGCGGCCCTCATGCTTCCCACATTGGGAGAAATGGATTCCCTGGTGCCTCTCTACCTCCATTTAAGTGTCAATCAGAAGCTCGTTGCTGCTTATGTGTTAGGTAGGCATTTCTGTTTGCGGCCGTTATGCAAAGAACGGGGCTGGGAGTCAGCTGCATTAAGATCACTGCTGACTGAAATTCATGAGTTTGAAGCCAGCCCGGGTCGGAGTGAGCTTCTGACCAATTTGTGTAGCTTGCTGTCGACCTTTGCAGCCTGAAAGACAGTTGCATCTGTCAAGTAGGTAATTTAACTAATTTACGATGCAAAAAAAATGTCCAGCAAGCGTGCAAAAGAATGAGGAAGTACTCCATCAGTGTCACAAATGGACGAAGCGACAGCTCCCCCTGGTGGCCAGAATACCCTCATGAAGCTGGAATATTAAATAGCTTCTGTGTGTCTGTCTATATATGTTGTGTATCTATGGCAGGGGTAGGCAGCCTATGGCCTGCGGGCCGGATGCGGCCCGGCAGCCAATTCTCTCCGGCCCGGGGTGAAGGGCATGGTCGGGGCCAAGAGGAAGGGGTGCCACTGCTGCCATCCCACTGCTGTGGGGCCTGTGTTGGCAGACAGGCCGGAGGAGAGGCGGCTTTGGAGTGCCTGCCATCCCTGGAGGCAATCCGGGCCTCCAGCGGGAGCATTCGGCGACCTACGGCGGCTGATCGCCTGGCGACCCAGAAGACTTGATCGTCTTCCGGTCGCCACGGGCGATCGGCCGCCAGATCGCCGACTGCTCCCTGCAGGCCTGGATTGCCTCCAGGGGTGGCAGGCACTCCAGCAGGGCGATCAGCTGGGGAACGGCTGGGGTGAGCGGGCGGAGGATTGCAGCCTCTGATCGTCCTCTGTTCTGCTCTGCTGTGGGCGCGGCTGGGTCTGTTTTGTTATCCTCTGGGCTGGGTCCATTGGGCCATTCCATCTTGGTTTGCACCTTGTCTTCTTGAATTTTATTTTATTTTAGTGTTTTTATTACTATTTTATAATAATTTTATTATAATAATATATACTAATATATGAATATTTCTTGATATATTAATATGTTAATATTAATGATGTGTAATATATAGTAAACTAGCTGAGGACCCGGTGGTGCCCGGGTTATTTGAGGAAGGTATTGTGTGCCAAGGTTGGTTCCTATTAGATGTGTATGTGGCTTGCAGTGGTCTCAGGAACTTAGTGAAGGTACTGCAAGTCCCATTGGCCATGGTCCACTCCCCTCCAAACAGCACCAGGATGTAGAGTGGGTCATGGGGGCTCTGTGTGTCACATTTGGTCCTGATCATTTTCTGGATGAGGGTTGCAGTGGTCTATGGAAGTGAGGGAAGGTACTTGAAGTCCCATCATCCATGGTTCCCTGTTCTCCAAACTGCACCAGGATGTAGAGTGGGTCATGGGGGCTCTGTGTGCCAAGTGTGGTCTTGATCAGTTATAGGATGAGGGTGGCAGCGGTCTCAGAAAGTGAGTGAAGGTACTTCAACTCCCATCATCCATGGTCCGTCCCACTCAAAACTGCACCAGGGTGTAGAGTGGGTCATGGGTACTCTGTGTGCCAAGTTTGGGCCTGGTCTTTGATTTGTAGGGGATGCAATGTTCTATGGGAAATGAATTGGGTGAAGGTACTGCAAATCCCATCATTTGTGAGCCATCCTGCCGTGAACTGCAGCAGGTTTGTAAAGTGGGCCATTGGGCCTCTGTGTGCCAAGTTTGGTCCTGAGTCGTCATTGGTGTGGGCCACAGTGCTCCCTCAAACTGCACCAGGATGTAGGGTGCATCTTGGGGGGTCTGTGTGCCAAGTTTGGTCTTGTTCTGTCATTGTTGGGGGCGTAGTCAGGAAAATCAAGTTGAGGAAGCCTAACAATATCCCAAATCAAGTTAAGGAAGCCTTGCTGTCAATTTTGGGCCTGGTCTTTGATTTATAGGGGCTACAGTGTTGTTTGGGAAGTGAATGATGTGAAGGTACTGCAAATCCCATCATTTGTGGCCCATCCTGCCATAAACCACACCAGGTAGTGAAGTGGGCCATTGGTCCCCTGTTTGCCAAGTTTGGTCCTGATCTGTCATTGCTGTGGGCCTCAGTGGCTGTCTGCCTGAGGCCTTTCCTTTTCCCTCTGAGTCACTAAAATGGTGGAATGTGGTTGGCCAATGTGGAGTCCTTTATGCAAATACCTTTTTAGTGGCAACCAATCCCCTCTGTCTGGGGCCATAGAATGTTGGAGTTCTGAGGCTGCCCAATCAGAACACTTTATGCAAATAATCCCACAGTGTCAGCCAATCGAAACGCTGCCACATATTCCTCCCACCACACTGCCGCAAACACTGACTTTTATTATATACATAGGCATAGATATAAATAAATAAATAAATAAATAAATTATGTAGATTAGAATGTAGTTCCGCCTCTAGGTGCGGCCCTCCATGATATTTTTTGGCTCTCGTGTGGAAAAAATAACTGCCCACCCCTGGTCTATGGCATTGGATGTTTGCCATGTATATGTACATTGTAATCCACCCTGAGTCCCCTGCGTGGTGAGAAGGGCGGAATATAAGTACTATAAATAATATATAAATAAAATCGTAAATGGCCCCATCCGTAATGTGGGCAATTGATCAAGTTTCCTGTAAACACAACCATTGACGCCTTCTGTCGTGTCTTTCCCAGGTCTCATCACCATGGTCATCCTGAGAACATGAGTGCGGATGGAGTTGGACGTCGAGACTCCTCGTCTGTGTGTGTTGTCTTTTAAGACTGCGTTATAAACTCACATCATGAATGTGGACCGCCTTGACGCCCGGCTGCCTGGTTAACAGCAAAAAACAAAACAAACCGATCCAGTGATTGACAGTATCTTTTAACTATGTTTGACTGTTTTAACTATGTTTGACTGAAGAGGAAAAATAAGAGACGAGGGGCTCGGAGGGGCTTTCGCTGAGACGGCTACGAATCATTCTTCCACGACAAAACGCATCAGGAGAAACTTTTATATCTTATGCCGACTGTATAAAAACCTTATTAAAATAGTTTGTGTTTTTAATATATATATATATATGTATATATATATATTCACATCCATGTTTTGATCACCGTCCCAGCCCTGTCGACCATGTTTGATTTGTCTGCGCCGCGCCCTTTACTACAATGAGCACCGAAAGAGGAAAATATACATATGAAGGAACATCCAACAGTGACAGCTTTAAAAACTACCAACAGTATTGTGTTTACATTGCACTTGCTTTCTATATATACCAGGCATGGGAAACTGTTTTCGTCCGGGTGTTTTTGGACTCCACAATTCCTAACAGCCGGTAGGCTGTTAGGAATTGTGGAGTTGAAGTCCAAAAC
>JARBWK010000016.1:4494395-4552078 GCA_030556195.1 Anolis apletophallus | reverse complement strand
AATTTCTTCCCACTGAGGGGAAAAAAGCCAGCACCCCAGAATCCAGGCCTCTACATTCAAACAACAGGATTTCTTCCCACTGAGGGGAAAAATGCACCATCAACATTCCCTCCCCACTTGGCTCTGTGAAAACAAAATGGATTCTTGTATTCTCCTCCCCCTCAGCTTTTAGAAAACGGCTGCCTGCCATGCACCCTTTTAAAGTTACCAATAGCAGGCCATAACATAACAGGCCCCAAAATAGAGTTTAGGGCAGGATGGCCGACGAATGATGGGATTTGCATCCCAATTCACTTCCCAGAAAACATTGTAGCCCCTACAAATCCCCTTCTCCCAGATAGGCCCAAAAGAGGCATCCATCTTCCCTCTTCAACACAGTGTGAGAGAAAGGCAGCTTCTGACAGGATCTTTAGAACAGGCACGGTCACTCTACAAGGTAAGGCCCTACTTCACTCAAAAGACACAAGAGAAAACAATAAATACCTTTCTCTAATGCCTTTTAATGCTTATATAAATAATTCTAGCCCAAAGCCCCACACCAGCCTCATGGGACCTTACTGCTAATTCCCTGCAGGCCTTTACCATTATTTTTACTCCTTTCTGTTTAACACCGGTATACTTTCACAGGCCAGGGCGGATATGTGGCAGCCACTTTCACAGGCCAGGGCGGATATGTGGCAGCCACTTTCACAGGCCACAGCGACCAGCGCGGGTGATGGACCTGCACCAAACTTGGTACACATAACCCCTAGGACATGACCCACGTATTATGGGATTTGTAGTACTTTCCAAGACTTTGGTTCCCACAGACCACTGAGGCCACCAAAAGGACCAATACAGACCACACTCAGCACACAGCCCCCATGACCCACTCTACGTCCTGGTGCAGTTCGGAGGAGGGTGGGCCATGGATGATGGGACTTGAAGTGCCCCTACTCACTTCCAAAGTCCGCTGCAACCCTCATCCAATCACTGATCGAGACCAAACTTGCCATACATAACCCCCATGACTGCCTTCACGTCCTGGTGAAGTTTGGGGGAGGACTGACAATGGATGATGGGATTTGTAGTACTTTTACACCCCTCTGTTCCCACAGACCACTGTGGCCCCCAACAAACACCGATAAAGTCCACACTTGGCACACAGAGCCCCAGTGACCCACTCTACATCCTACTGTAGTTTGGAGGGGGCAGAACATGGATGATGGGACTTGCAGTACCTTCCCTCACTTCCCAATCCTGCTACAAACCTAATCCAATGACTGATCAACACCAAATCTGGCACACAGAGCCCTCATGACCCACTCTACAGCCTGGTGCAGTTTACTGTGAGACGGACCACGGATGATGGGACTTGAAGTACCTTCACTCACTTCCGAAAAACAATGCATCCCTCATCCATTCACCAATACAGACCAAACTTAGCACACAGAGCCCCCATGACCCAATCTACATCCTACTACACTTTGGGGGACGGGACACACAGAGATGATGGGACTTGCACTACCTTCAGTAATTTCATGATACCACTGCAACTCCCAATAATGATGGATCAAGACTAAACTTGGCACACAGAGCCCCCATGACCCACTCTACATCCTGCTGCACTTCTCAAATGACCCGGCCCTTGGATGAGACGGGCACGTGTCTCGTGACGTGAGTGGAGGTCCGTCAAGTCCCATCATCCATGGTCCACCCTCCTCCAAACTGCACCAGGATGTAGAGTGGGTCTTGCGGGCTCTGTGTGGCACGTTTGGTCTTGATCAGTCATTGGATGAAGGTCGCAGCAGCCTCGGGAAATGAGTGAAGGTACCTCAAGTCCCATCATCCGTGGTCAACCCTCCTCCAAACTGCAGTAGAATGTAGCGTGGGTCATAGGGGCTCTGTGTGCCAAGGTAGGTTACTGTCAATGCAGGCCATACACAATGTCCCATGAGCTGAGGCCTAGTTGGGAAAATCAAGTTAATGAAGCCTTACTGTCAATGCAGACCTTAAACAGCATCCCATTAAGTGAGGCCTAGTCGGGAAAATCTAGTTGAGGAAGCCTTGTTGTCAATTTTGGGCCTGGTTTGTGATTTATAGGGGCTGCAGTGTTGTTTGGGAAGTGAATCAGGTGAAGGTACTGCAAATCCCATCATTCGTGGCTCATCCTGCCCTAAACTACACCAGGTTGTGAAGTGGGCCATTGGGCCCCTGTTTGCCAAGTTTGTTCCTGATCCGCGTCATTGCTGTGGGGCACAGCAACTGACTGCCTGAGGCCTTTCCTTTTCCCTCTGCGTCACCTTAGAATGCTGGAATGTAGATGGCCAATCAGAGCCGTTTATGCAAATACTCCCTCAGTGTCACGCAATCGCCTCTGTCTGCTGCCTTAGAATTTTGGAGTTCTGAGGCTGGCCAATTAGAGTCCTTTATGCAAATAATCCCACAGTGGGAGCCAATCAGAAAGCTGCCACATATCCTTCCGCCCTCCGCACACATACATACATGCAAACATTCCGCATTATATATTACGCTAGCTGTACCCGGCACACGTTGCTGTGCCCTATTTAGGAGATGCGAGAAAGTCTGAGTATGTAAGGGTTGGAAATGATGTTACTTACGGTCTTGGTGGGGTCATGTAGGCATGAATGGCGCACTTTCTATGTGTGCTCCAAATGATGTCATCTGGAAGCATGAGTTGTATTGTCTTCTATAGCGGAGGAAGTGTTTTGATTCTGGAGTGTCTCCACTCAGCAAAGTCTGTAGTGGTTGTGGAGGAGTGGCAAGTGGTGGTAGAGAGACTTTACCGGCTAGGCAGCACATTCCCGGTGTTTCTGCTGGGTATTTCAGGGCTTTGCAGTGTGTGTGCAGATGTGCGTTAGGGTGCCAATGTCGGCCTCTGGCACCATGCTGTAGTCTTCTGCAGCGTTGTATCTGAAGGCTAGGCGGTGGAATTGGTTGTGGTGTTTTTGAAGTTTGTTTTCTGTGTTGCGACGTCGTGTTTCTGCCCTCCTTGCGCTGCTGTTGTGTTGCATTTCTGCGTCTTTGCTGTTCCTGGCTGCGCGCTTCTTCTTGTCGTGCAGTTCTTTGCATTTGGTTCTCAGCTGTGCGTCGTGCAGTGACCTGTTGTTCTGTGTCTCTGCTGCGCAGTGTGTTTCTGTTCTGGCGTTTGTTCTGCCCTTTTTTGTTTGATGTATGTAGCGTTGTGAGTGTGTCGTCCGATGCTGTTATTTTTAGAAGGCATGGCTTGTCTTTTGGGTCAGTTTCTGTCTGTGTGGAAGGAAGGAATGGTTTTTGTTTGTGGTGGTGGTAGGTGTTGTGTGTACGGGGTCCCGTAAGGTTGGTGGGATGGGTTGTGATTGGAAGTTGTGTTGTGTGGGTAGGAATTGCTGGAGAATTGCTCCCTCATAGAGTTTGGTTTTGACAGTTTAACCCTCAAACACCAACTGACAACTGAAATCTCTCAGCATTCTATCCTAGCCTTGGATGGCTCCTGCCAGCGTTGCTATGGTTACTCTTCCTCTCTGCATTTTGTGTGGGCCGATGTCGGCCAATGGCATTTGCTGGCAGCCACGGAGGATGCTGGGAAATGTAGTTTTTTACTTGTTGTTTTGGGGCCTTTTTGGTTTTGGGGGGGAAAGTTTCTTTGCTACAAACGTACCTTGTTTGAGGCCTATTTCTGTTGGCAAGTTTTGTGTTTCTGCGTTGTAAGGTTTCTCTGTTTCAGGTAGCCTTCACATGACGACTGTTCCTTTATATATATATACTAGCTTGGGGACCCGGCCCTGCCCGGGTTATTTGAGAAAGGCATTGTGTGCCAAGGGTGGTCCTTATGAGATGTTTACGTGGCTTGCAGTGGTCTCAAGAAGTTAGTGAAGGTACTTCAAGTCCCATCATCTGTGGTCCAATGTCTTCCAAACTGCAATAGGATGTGGTATGGGTCATGGGGGCTCTGTGTGCCAAGTTTGGTCTTGATCAGTCAGTGAATGAGGGTTGCAGCGGTCCCGGGAAGTGATTGGAGGTACTTCAAGTACCATCATCCATGGTCTGCCTTCCTCCAAACTGCAGTAGAATGTAGAGTGAGTCATGGGTACTCTGTGTGCCAAGTTTGGGCCTGTTCTGCTATTTGTAGGGGCTTCAATGTTCTGTGGGAAATGAATGGGGTGAAGGTACTGCAAATCCCATCATTTGTGGCCCATCCTGCCCTACACCACACCAGGTTGTAAAGTGGGCCAGTGGGCATCTGTGTGCCAAGTGTGGTCCTGATCCTTCTATGGTGTGGGCCAGAGTGCTCTAAGCAAGTGAGTTAAAGTACTGCAAGTCCCATCATCCATGGTCCATCCTCCCTCAAACTGCACCAGGATGTAGAGTGGGTCTCGGGGGTTCTGTGTGCCAGGTTTGGTCTTGTTCTCTCGTTGTTTGGGGTCGCAAAGGGGTCGCAAAGTGTTTTGGCCTTAAACTCCCACCATTGTTGACTGCCTCAGGCCTTTTCCTTACCCCCTCTGCCACTTTAGAGCGTGGGAATGTTCGTGTTGGCGACTGCCTCAGGCCTTTGCCTTATCCTCCTCTGCCAGTTTAGAGGGTCGGAATGTTCGTGTTGGCGACTGCCTCAGGCCTTTGCCTTATCCTCCTCTGCCAGTTTAGAGGGTCGGAATGTTCGTGTTGGCGACTGCCTCAGGCCTTTGCCTTATCCTCCTCTGCCAGTTTAGAGGGTCGGAATGTTCGTGTTGGCGACTGCCTCCGGCCTTTGCCTTATCCTCCTCTGCCAGTTTAGAGGGTCGGAATGTTCGTGTTGGCGACTGCCTCAGGCCTTTGCCTTATCCTCCTCTGCCAGTTTAGAGTGTCGGAATGTTCGTGTTGGCGACTGCCTCAGGCCTTTGCCTTATCCTCCTCTGCCACTTTAGAGTGTGGGAATGTTCGTGTTGGCGACTGCCTCAGGCCTTTGCCTTATCCTCCTCTGCCAG
This sequence comes from Anolis apletophallus, assembly GCA_030556195.1. NCBI lineage: Eukaryota > Metazoa > Chordata > Lepidosauria > Squamata > Anolidae > Anolis > Anolis apletophallus. The sequence goes on along the minus strand of JARBWK010000016.1, from coordinate 4,547,135 downwards.
TTTAGAGGGTCGGAATGTTCGTGTTGGCGACTGCCTCAGGCCTTTGCCTTATCCTCCTCTGCCACTTTAAAGTGTGGGAATGTTCGTGTTGGCGACTGCCTCAGGCCTTTGCCTTATCCTCCTCTGCCACTTTAGAGTGTCGGAATGTTCGTGTTGGCGACTGCCTCAGGCCTTTGCCTTATCCTCCTCTGCCAGTTTAGAGGGTCGGAATGTTCATGTTGGCGACTGCCTCAGGCCTTTGCCTTATCCTCCTCTGCCAGTTTAGAGGGTCGGAATGTTCGTGTTGGCGACTGCCTCAGGCCTTTGCCTTATCCCCCTCTGCCACTTTAGAGCATCGGAATGTTCGTGTTGGCAACTGCCTTAGGCCTTTGCCTTATCCCCCTTTGCCACTTTAGAGCATCGGAATGTTCGTGTTGGCGACTGCCTCAGGCCTTTGCCTTATCCCCCTCTGCCACTTTAGAGCATCGGAATGTTCGTGTTGGCGACTGCCTCAGGCCTTTGCCTTATCCCCCCTCTGCCACTTTAGAGCATCGGAATGTTCGTGTTGGCGACTGCCTCAGGCCTTTGCCTTATCCCCCTCTGCCACTTTAGAGCATCGGAATGTTCGTGTTGGCGACTGCCTCAGGCCTTTGCCTTATCCCCCTCTGCCACTTTAGAGCATCGGAATGTTCGTGTTGGCGACTGCCTCGGGCCTTTGCCTTATCCCCCTCTGCCACTTTAGAGCGTGGGAATGTTCGTTTTGGCGACTGCCTCAGGACTTTGCCTTATCCTTCTCTGCCAGTTTAGAGGGTCGGAATGTTCGTGTTGGCTGGCCAATAGAGGCGTTACGGAAATGCTCCCTCAGTGGCAACCAATCATGTTGTCAGAATGTAGAGGCCGGGAGCCAATCAGAACGCTGCCACATACATACAAACATACACACACACATACATACATACATACAAACATTCTCTTTTATTATATATACAGATACAGAATACAGATACAGATATACAGATATATTCTATGGCTCTCACTGAAATACATTTCCAGACATCTTGCTTTCATGGCTCTCTGAGTCAAAAAGGTTCCCGACCCCTGATATAGGGTTTTGTAAGTTAAAACCAGCACTTTGAAAAAATTTAATTTTTAGATGAAATAGTAACTGGCCTAAAGCCTGGACTGGACGGAGAGGTCAGAGGAGTCCCATCGAGGGCGCTCTTAAGGTCATGTAGAAGAGCTTCGTAGTTTGCTTTTCAAGAGTGGGACAAAGGGAAAGTCAGCTCTGGTTTGGCTGCAACTCCGTCTGGAAAGGACACAAAAAAAAATCCCCTTCAGACCCACATTTGCGTCGTGTGTCTTCCAAGCGACGATTCCTTTGGTGTTTTGGGCACGGAAGAGGGAAGAGGACGCGCCGCTTAAACTCTTGCAGCTGGATAAATTGTCATTAAGTTTATTTATTTATTCTTTGGGGAAAGGGGAAGGGAGGGCATAAGAAGCAAAAAAAAAACAAACCCCAACCCCACACCCACTGTAACTTATTGTCGCAAAGCTTGAACTGATTATTGGGTTTGCTGCCCTTTTTCCCCGCAAAAGGAGGATGAGCCGTAATGGCAGGTTTCGCTCTCCTTTGCGGCGGCAGTTATTTCGAGGCAGCAAAACCACCAAATGTGGAAGGGATGGGGGGGGGGGACACACACGAAACCGTCGCAATTGTGACTTAATGGATAATTGCGATGGTTTGCGGCGGCTCCAGAACCCTCGTCGCATTCTTGTTACGCTGCCATGGAGGAAGCAGGACAACACTGTGTAGGGAAAACGCATCCCCAAAAGAAGCCAATGGTAGTATTTTTCTTTTTCTTTGAGGCTTTCCGGATGTCTAACCCTTCCCCATTTGTCATGCTACAACGCTTTCTTATGCCTTTAATATTTATTTATTTATTTATTCGGGTTTCTATGCCGCCGACTCCCGAAGGCTCGCGGCGGCTTACAAGAGCCGAAGGCACAATAAAATACAGAAGGTTAAGAACAATTAAAAACAAGCAACACAGTAAAAACAACAACACAGTTGAGGTAGTGGCACAGCCAAGACGCACGGGCCTACCCATCGAAGGCCTGCCTAAACAAATAGGTTTTACAAGCCCGCCTGAACGGGAGCAGGTCCTTCATTGCCCGGGTGTCGGCCGGGAGGGCGTTCCACAGCGTGGGAGCTATGACAGAAAACGCCTCCGCGGGTGGATGTCAGCCGTGCCAGCTTCGCCGAAGGTACCTCCAAGAAGTTGGCATCCTCGGACCGCAGTGATCTCAGAGGGCAATATGGAGTGAGACGGTCCCTCAGATACGCTGGCCCCAGGCCGTGCAAGGCCTTAAAGGTGAGAACCAACACTTTGAAGGCGATCCGGTGCTCAATTGGCAGCCAGTGCAGGTCCTGCAAAACAGGTGTTATATGGCAACCTGCTGGAGAGACAGACAGGAGCCGGGCGGCAGTGTTCTGCACCAGCTTGAGCTTCCGGATCGCCGACAAAGGAAGGCCAACGTAGAGCGCGTTGCAGTAATCTAGTCTTGAGATGACCGTGGCTTGGATCACCGTGGCGAGGTCGTTCCGGGAGAGATAGGGAGCCAGCCTCCTTGCCTGTCGGAGATGGAAAAAGGCCACCTTGCTGACCGCAGAGACCTGGGCCTCCATGGTCAGCTGAGAGTCCAGATGGACTCCCAGGCTCTTCACGGAAGATGATGGGCATAACGCCGCGGCGTCCAGGGTCGGAAGCTGGACATCTACCCCACCCGGGCGGCCCAGCCACAAGATCTCCGTCTTCGCCGGATTCACCCTCAACCTACTAGAGAAGAGGATGTGTCGACATCAGATACGGGCAAAGCCAGGCCCGGAGTCCAGATGCGGCCCCTTGGGCTCTTCTCTCAGGCCCTCTCTCTCTCTCTCTCTCTCTCTCTCTCTCTCTCTCTCTCACCATCCTATCCTTCTTTCCCTCTTTCTTTCCTTCCTCCATCCCTTCCACCCTTTCATCCTTCCTTCTTTCTTCTCTTTTCTTCCTCCCTCCCTCCCTTGCCTCCCCTTTTCTCCTTCTATCCTTCCCTTCCTCCCTTTCGTACTTCCTTCTTTCCCTCTTTTCTCCCTCTCTCCCTCTTTCTCCTTCCTTCCTTCCTTCTCTTTTGTTTTTCTTTCCTTCTCTCTTTCCTCCCTCCCTCCATTCCCTTCAACCATTTCATCCTCCCTCCCTCCCCTTTTGTCTTTCCTTCCTTCCCTCTCTCCCTCTTCTTCTATTCTTTCCTTCCTTCCTTCCTTCTGTCCTTCCTTCTCTTTTGTCTTTCCTTCCTTCCCTCTCCCCTCCCTCCTTCCCTCTCTCCCTCTTTCTTCTTCTATCCTTCCCTTCCTCCCTTTCGTACTTCCTTCTTTCCCTCTTTCCTCCCTCTCTCCCTCTTTCTCCTTCCTTCCGTCCTTCCTTCTCTTTTGTTTTTCCTTCCTTCTCTCTTTCCTCCCTCCCTCCATTCCCTTCAACCTTTTCATCCTCCCTCCCTCCTCTTTTGTCTTTCCTTCCTTCCCTCCCTCCCTCCTCCCTCTCCCTCTTTCTGCTTTTATTCTTCTCTTCCTCCCTTTCGGCCTTCCTTCTTTCCCTCTTTCCTCCCTCCCTCTCCCCTTCCTTCCTTCCCTTACTTTTTTGTACTTCCTTCCATCCTTCCCTTCCATGCTTTCATCCTTCCCTCTCTCCCTTTCTCCTTCCTTCCTTCTCTTTTCTTTCCTTCTCTCTTTTCTCCCTCCTTTTCTCTCTCCCTTTCTCCTTCCGTCCATCCTTCCCTTCCTTCCTTTCAGCCTTCCTTCTTTCCCTCTTTCCTCCCTTCCTTCCCCTTTGTCTTTCTTTCCTTCTCTCTTTTATCCTCACCTTTCTTCATTCTTTCCTTCCTTCCTTCCCTTACTCTCTTTTGCCCTTCCTTCCATCATTCCCTTTCACCCTGTCGTCCTTCCCTCTGTCCTCTTTCTCCTGCCTGCCTGCCTGCCTGCCTGCCTGCCTTCCTTTCCTTACTCTATTTTGTCCTTCCATCCTTCCCTTCCAGCCTTTCGTCCTTCCTTCCTTCCCTCTCTCCCTCTTTCTCCTTCCTTCCTTCCTTCCTTCCCTTTTCTTTCCTTCCTGCTCTCTTCCCTTCTTTTTCCACTCTCTTAAACCATTTCATTTTTTCCTTTCCTTCCTTCCCTCTTCCCTCCCTCCTTACCTTTCTCCCTTTCTCCTTCCTTCCATCCTTCCTTTCCTCCCTTTCGGCCTTCCTTCCTTCCCTCTTCCCTCCCCCTCTCCCTGTTTCTACTTCCTTTCTTCCCTTTTATCTTCCCTTCCTTCTCTCTTATCCTCTCCTCCCTTCTTTCCTTCCTTCTTTCCTTCCTTCCTTCCTTCCCTTAATCTATTTTGTCCTTCCTTCCATCCTTCCCTTCCAGCCTTTCGTCCTTCCTTCCTTCCGTCTCTCCCTCTTTCTCCTTCCTTCCTTCCTTCTTTCCTTCCTGCTCTCTTTCCTCCCTCCAAATGTATGCTTTGCGTACATTCCTGTGCAGTCTATTCATGTGTACGAAACACCACTTAAATAAAAACGAAGCAACTCTGCAAAAAAAGACAAGGAAAAGGGGTCAATTGACTTTCCCATGAGCTGGACAGGAAACCATGAATTACCCGGAGAGCGGGGAAGGGGCTTACCATATTTATGCCCCACTATAAACACACGTCCTCCTTGCTGCGATTTTCCCTTTTCATAAACACAAGTTTTACAGCCGTCGTGTGAATAAAAGCAGGAGCAAGATTTCCCAGCCGCCGAGAGAGAGAGAGAGAGAGAGAGAGAGAGAGAGAGAGAGAGAGAGAGAAAGCGCAGAAGAAGACATAGGGCAGGTCTCCTTTTACTGTAATTAAAAGCCTGTGACTCTGAAACAAACAAGAAGCCAAGTATTAGTAAGACAAGAGGACACTTGAGGTCAGATGGCAGAGCTTTACATAAAGGGCAGAATCCTCCAAGGAGTTTGAGAAGATCCCATTGGAAGAGGCCTTGGTAGAGGAGACGGGGCTGGAATGGACAACTAGGCCAACAATGGCTGATTGGAGGAGAGCGATCGATCTCGAAAAGTCAACATCCTTGTTTTTGTTTATCAATCTATCTCTATGTATATATTAAAAGTCAGTGTTTGCGGACGGTGGGTGGTGCGGTGGTGCGGAAGGAGGAATATGTGCCAGCATTTCGATTGGCTACCACTGTGAGATTATTTACAGCACTGAGATTATTTGCACCACTAGGTGGCGTTGGTGCTTTGCTTCTATAGTGTTGCTAAAGTTCTGGTGGTGAACACTAGGTGGCGCTGGTGCTTTGCTTCTACAGTGTTGCAAAAGTTCTGGTGGTGAACACTAGGTGGCGCTGGTGCTTTGCTTCTACAGTGTTGCTGAAGTTCTGGTGGTGAACACTAGGTGGCGCTGGTGCTTTGCTTCTACAGTGTTGCAAAAGTTCTGGTGGTGAACACTAGGTGGCGCTGGTGCTTTGCTTCTACAGTGTTGCTAAAGTTCTGGTGGTGAACACTAGGTGGCGCTGGTGCTTTGCTTCTACAGTGTTGCTCAAGTTCTGGTGGTGAACACTAGGTGGCACTGGTGCTTTGCTTCTACAGTGTTGCTCAACTCTGGTGGTGAACACTAGGTGGCGCTTTGTTCAGTGTTGAACTCTCTGGTGGTGAAAACTTTCAAAAAAAACTTCAAAACTTCATTATTTCATTATTGGCGATTTTTAAAACAGAACCAATAGGAACTGCCATTTATAACGAAATTTTGAAAACTTTGTTAGAGTTCTGAAATATTCACCACCAGGACTTGAGCAACACTGTAGAAGCAAAGCACCAGCGCCACCTAGTGTTCACCACCAGAACTTTAGCAACACTATAGAAGCAAAGCACCAGCACCACCTAGTGTTCACCACCGGAACTTCAGCAACACTGTAGAAGCAAAGCACCAGCGCCACCTAGTGTTCACCACCAGAACTTTAGCAACACTGTAGAAGCAAAGCATCAGCACCACCTAGGGTTCACCACCAGAACTTCAGCAACACTGTAGAAGCAAAGCACCAGCGCCACCTAGTGTTCACCACCAGAACTTTAGCAACAGCAACACTAGTGTTCAGAGCAACACTGCAAAGCACCAGCGCCACCTAGTGTTCACCACCAGCAACACTTCAGCACCAGCACCACCTGTGTTCACCACCAGAACTTCAGCAAACTGCACACCAGCGCCACCTAGGGTTCACCACCAGAACTTCAGCAACACTGTAGAAGCAAAGCACCAGCGCCACCTAGTGTTCACCACCACAACTTCAGCAACACTGTAGAAGCAAAGCACCAGCACCACCTAGGGTTCACCACCAGAACTTCAGCAACACTGTAGAAGCAAAGCACCAGCACCACCTAGTGTTCACCACCGGAACTTCAGCAACACTGTAGAAGCAAAGCACCAGCGCCACCTAGTGTTCACCACCAGAACTTCAGCAACACTGTAGAAGCAAAGCACCAGCACCACCTAGGGTTCACCACCGGAACTTCAGCAACACTGTAGAAGCAAAGCACCAGCGCCACCTAGGGTTCACCACCAGAACTTTAGCAACACTGTAGAAGCAAAGCATCAGCACCACCTAGTGTTCACCACCAGAACTTCAGCAACACTGTAGAAGCAAAGCATCAGCACCACCTAGGGTTCACCACCGGAACTTCAGCAACACTGTAGAAGCAAAGCACCAGCACCACCTAGTGTTCACCACCAGAACTTCAGCAACACTGTAGAAGCAAAGCATCAGCACCACCTAGGGTTCACCACCTAGGTTCACCACTTCAGCAACACTGTGTTCACCACCAGAACTTCAGCAAAGCACCAGCACCACCTAGTGTTCACCACCAGAACTTTAGCAACACTGTAGAAGCAAAGCATCAGCACCACCTAGGGTTCACCACCGGAACTTCAGCAACACTGTAGAAGCAAAGCACCAGCACCACCTAGTGTTCACCACCGGAACTTCAGCAACACTGTAGAAGCAAAGCATCAGCACCACCTAGTGTTCACCACCTAGTGTTCACCACCGGAACTTCAGCAACACTGTAGAAGCAAAGCACCAGCACCACCTAGTGTTCACCACCAAAACTTCAGCAACACTGTAGAAGCAAAGCATCAGCACCACCTAGGGTTCACCACCGGAACTTCAGCAACACTGTAGAAGCAAAGCATCAGCACCACCTAGTGTTCACCACCAGAACTTCAGCAACACTGTAGAAGCAAAGCACCAGCACCACCTAGTGTTCACCACCGAAACTTCAGCAACACTAGTGTTAGAACCAAGCACCAGCACCACCTAGTGTTCACCACCAGAACTTCAGCAACACTACTAGAAGCAAAGCACCAGCACCACCTAGTGTTCACCACCAGAACTTTAGCAACACTGTAGAAGCAAAGCACCAGCACCACCTAGTGTTCACCACCGAACTTCAGCAACACTATAGAAGCAAAGCACCAGCACCACCTAGTGTTCACCACCAGAACTTCAGCAACACTGCAGAAGCAAAGCACCAGCACCACCTAGTGTTCACCACCAGAACTTTAGCAACACTGTAAAAGCAAAGCACCAGCACCACCTAGTGTTCACCACCAGAACTTCAGCAACACTATAGAAGCAAAGCACCAGCACCACCTAGTGTTCACCACCAGAACTTCAGCAACACTGTAGAAGCAAAGCACCAGCACCACCTAGTGTTCACCACCAGAACTTCAGCAACACTATAGAAGCAAAGCACCAGCACCACCTAGTGTTCACCACCAGAACTTCAGCAACACTATAGAAGCAAAGCACCAGCACCACCTAGTGTTCACCACCGGAACTTCAGCAACACTGTAGAAGCAAAGCATCAGCACCACCTAGTGTTCACCACCAGAACTTCAGCAACACTGTAGAAGCAAAGCATCAGCGCCACCTAGTTATCACCACCAGAACTTTAGCAACACTGTAGAAGCAAAGCACCAGCGCCACCTAGTGTTCACCGGAACTTTAGTTTTGTAAGTACTTTAGAACCATTTAGAACCATGATTGCCCAGGCCTAACAAAGATATATACACTCATATATACATACACAAAACACATATACACAGACTGGGCCACGGCAACGTGTCGCTGGGGACGGCTAATAAATAAATAAATTGCAACGATCCCCAAAACAAATCTATCTCTGCAGTACACACACACAACCACAAGACAGCACTGTATAGATCAGAGGGAGAATTGACAAAGGGGGGAGGGCTAGGAGAGCATGTTTTGGGTGGCAATCTGACATTCAAATCTCCCGGTGCGTTTTCCCCTCTCAGCTCTTGAAAGGAATATCCGTCCCGCACCGGAGGGATTCGGACAAAACGGAACGGGATGACCATCTGGGCAGCGGAGATTGCGATGACGAGGACGACGAGTGCGGCGGTGGCAGAGACGCTTCTGGAAACGGCGAATTGCGAGTGAAGAACCAGTTGCGGTTTCTGGCAGGTAACTTGCAGGGAGACCGGCCTTGTTTACGTTACGGCATTTACTCGAATCTAAGGCTCACCTTTTGGGGTTAAATGATCTCTCCAAACTTAGGGTGCACGTTAGATTCACATAATATGATAATCTTGCAAGATTTCCTTTCCGATTCCTGGAAGCTTTCGTGCCCTGAGACTTTTGTTTACATTGAAGGAATTATAAGCAAGCAGCCACTGTAATGTAATGCAATTATCACAATATCATCAGCCATAACGTCATTCCAGTCCATACCGAACTTCAATGCTGCTTCTGTCTCCGAAAGCCTGGTCCCAAAACCACATTTTTAATTTCTTCTTGAAGGTCAAAAGGGTTGGGGGTCAATCTTATCTCAATTGGGAGTGTGTTCCATAGGCGGGGGGGCCACGTCCGAGAAGGCCCTGTCCCACGTCCTTGCCAGACGCATTTACGATGTTGACGGAAGCGAGAGCAGGGCCTCCCGGGATGATCTTTGGTTACAAAGTAGGACGTAGAGGCATTTGTGGGTTTGTGTATGATAGGGCCACCTCCCTATGACACAAGGGAGGTAATTCTTGGTCCTGTGACATCACCGGACTTCTGTGTATAGAACTGGGGGAAAAAACTCTCTAGGTCCTCCAGTGTAACTTAAAAATACATTTGAGTCCTTTCTAGGTCTTCCGGTAAGGCTGAAATATTACAAGGGTTGAATGAAAAGTATTGCCTCCACCTTCGTAACTCCTCAACGGATGGCAGTCCTGGTATGCGGCAGGTACTGGCTTGTTCAGGAGACTCTCCTCTACAGTTCCATTTTGGTGGGACGCCTTAGGATTCCTATGAGGGTTGAATGAAAAGTAATGCCTCCACCTTCGTAAGTCCTCAACAGAGGACAGTACTGGTATACGGCAGGTACTGGCTTGTTCAGTAGACTCTCCTCTACAGTTCCATTTTGGTGGGAAGCCTTAGGATTCCTATGAGGGTTGAATGAAAAGTAATGCCTCCACCTTGGTAAGTCCTCAACAGGTGGCCGTACTGGTATGTGGCAGGTACTGGCTCGTTCAGTAGACTCTCCTCTACAGTTCCATTTTGGTGGGAAGCCTTAGCATTGGATGGTTGTGTTGTTAAAGTGCAAAGTATGGAACCCTGCGCAAATGGTCGGTCAATGCGACTTAAGCAACGTGCAGTCATTGAATTCTTGACAGCAGAAGACAGCAAAGGAGATTCCTCAGGGAATGCAAGCTGTTTGTGGGGATTGTGTTGACGTGAGTACTGTGCATCATAGTGCGAGTAAGTTCAAAGATGGCGAGGTGGAACATCTGACTTGGGTGACAAACAAAGAGTTGGACGTCCTGTGACAGCAACCACCGAGTTTCAGAAGCAAAAGTTTGACAGATTGATTCAGGACCATCATCGTATCACTCAGAGAGAAACTTCAAGCATAATTGTAATTTGACAAGAATGTGTGGCTCACATTATTGCTTTGCTTGGCTGTCAGAAGATCTGTGCACGATGGGTACCCAAAACAGAGTGTCGACACTATTGCTTTGCTTGACTGTTGGAAGATCTGTGCACGATGGGTACCCAAAACAGAGTGTCGACACTACTGCTTTGCTTGACTGTTGGAAGATCTGTGCACGATGGGTACAAAAAACAGAGTGTCGACACTACTGCTTTGCTTGACTGTTGGAAGATCTGTGCACGATGGGTACCCAAAACAGAGTGTCGACACTACTGCTTTGCTTGACTGTTGGAAGATCTGTGCACGATGGGTACCCAAAACAGAGTGTCGACACTACTGCTTTGCTTGACTGTTGGAAGATTGTGCACGATGGGTACCAAAACAGAGTGTCGACACTACTGCTTTGCTTGACTGTTGGAAGATACTGAGTGTGACTGGTTTGCTTTGGAGACTGTTTCCCAGAAAGATCCTGCCACCTGATGGGACAAAACAGAGTGTCGACACTACTGTTTTGCTTGAAAACACATTGGAAGATCTCTCAAAATGTGTCACGCTTTGCTTGACTGTTGGAAGATCTGTGCACGATGGGTACCCAAAACAGAGTGTCGACACTACTGCTTGCTAGACTGTTGAAATCTGTGCACGAAAAACAGAGTGTCGAAAACTACTGCCGTGTCCCGATCCCCTGGTAGATTGCTAGGATGGTACCAAAATTCAACAGTGTCACCTAGCTGCCGAAAGGAATGATGCCTTCTAGGGATGATGCTGGATCTTGGCGGAAATGTATCCATCTGTCTGTGTGATTTCAGAAAAATAATACAGAAAGAGATCTACTTTATTTGCTTTGAATTAAAATATTTCTATCCAAACATAACAAAGGTGGTATTACTTTTCTAGGTCCACCCTGGCTGATGTTCATGACAAGGTACAGGAAATGCCTTGGTACCAAGAAGTCACCCCGCCACCTGAGCATTATTGTTGGTACCATGACATCACAAGGTCAGTATTGTTGGTACCATGACATCACAAATGCATTATTGTTGGTACCGTGGCATCACAAGGGAATTATCGTTGGTACCGTGGCATCACAAGGGCAGTACTGTTGGTACCGTGGCATCACAAAGGGCAGTTTGTTGGTGGACCGTGGCATCACAAAATTGTTGGTACCGTCACAAGGGAATTGTTGCTACCCCGTGGCATCACAAGGGCAGTACTGTTGGTACCGTGGCATCACAAGGGCATTATTGTTGGTACCGTGGCATCACAAGGGCATTAATCAGTTGGTATCGTGGCATCACAAGTGCATATTGTTGGTACACGCACATCACAAGGGAAATTGTTGGGACCGTGGCATCACAAGGGCATTATTGTTGGTACCGTGGCATCACAAGGGCAGTATTGTTGGTACCGTGGCATCACAAGGGCAGTATTGTTGGTACCGTGGCATCACAAGGGCATTATTGTTGGTACCGTGGCATCACAAGGGCATTATTGTTGGTACCGTGGCATCACAAGGGCATTATTGTTGGTACCGTGGCATCACAAGGGCAGTATTGTTGGTACCGTGGCATCACAAGGGCAGTATTGTTGGTACTGTGGCATCACAAGGGTGGTATTGTTGGTACCGTGGCATCACAAGGGTGGTATTGTTGGTACTGTGGCATCACAAGGGCAGTATTGTTGGTGCCGTGACATCACAAGGGCAGTATTGTTGGTACTGTGACATCACAAGGATAGTATTGTTGGTATCATGACATCACAAAGGTGGTATTGTTGGTACCGTAGCATCACAAGGACAGTATTGTTGGTACCTTGGCATCACAAGGGCAGTATTGTTGGTACCTTGGCATCGCAAGGGCAGTATTGTTGGTACCATGACATCACAAGGGCAGTATTGTTGGTACTGTGGCATCACAAGAGTAGTATTGTTGGTACCGTGGCATCACAAGGGTATTCTTGTTGGTATTGTGGCATCACAAGGGCATAATTGTTGGTATCGTGGCATCACAAGGGCAGTATTGTTGGTACCGTGGCATCACAAGGGCATTATTGTTGGTACCGTGGCATCACAAGAGTAGTATTGTTGGTACCGTGCCATCACAAGGACAGTATTGTTGGTATCGTGGCATCACAAGGACAGTATTGTTGGTATCGTGGCATCACAAGAGCATTATTGTTGGTACTGTGGCATCACAAGGACAGTATTGTTGGTATCGTGGCATCACAAGGGCAGTAATGTTGGTACCTTGGCATCGCAAGGGCAGTATTGTTGGTACCATGACATCACAAGGGCAGTAATGTTGGTACCTTGGCATCGCAAGGGTAGTATTGTTGGTACCGTGACATCACAAGGGCAGTATTGTTGGTACCGTGGCATCACAAGGGCAGTATTGTTGGTACCGTGGCATCACAAGGGCATTATTGTTGGTATCGTGGCATCACAAGGGCATAATTGTTGGTATCGTGGCATCACAAGGGCAGTATTGTTGGTACTGTGGCATCACAAGGGCATTATTGTTGGCATCACAAGAGTAGTATTGTTGGTACTGCGGCATCAAAAGGGCAGTATTGTTGGTACCGTGGCATCACAAGGGCAGTATTGTTGGTACCGTGGCATCACAAGAGTAGTATTGTTGGTACTGTGCCATCACAAGGACAGTATTGTTGGTATCGTGGCATCACAAGAGCATTATTGTTGGTACTGTGGCATCACAAGGACAGTATTGTTGGTATCGTGGCATCACAAGAGCATTATTGTTGGTACCGTGGCATCACAAGAGTAGGATTGTTGGTACCGTGACATCACAAGGGCATTATCGTTGGTATCGTGGCATCACAAGGGCATTATTGTTAGTATCGTGGCATCACAAGGGCAGTATTGTTGGTACCGTGGCATCACAAGGGTAGTATTGTTGGTATCGTGGCATCACAAGGGCATTATTATTGGTACCATGACATCACAAGGGCAGTCATGTTGGTACCTTGGCATCACAAGAGCAGTATTGTTGGTACCGTGGCATCACAAAGGTGGTATTGTTGGTACTGTGGCATCACAAGGGCAGTATTATTGGTACCGTGGCATCACAAGGGTGGTATTGTTGGTGCCGTGACATCACAAGGGCGGTATTGTTGGTATTGTGACATCACAAGGATAGTATTGTTGGTATCGTGACATCACAAGGACATTTATTTCCGCTTCTGTGACATCACAAAGGGGGATAATTATTGGTACCCTGACATCACAAGAGGGTTGTTTTTGGTTGAGGCTTGGACCCGAACATCTCTGCATGAGTTCATAACTTAGGGTCCTTCGTTGCATGTAACACGTTATGATAACAAAAGGCCATAGGCTGAGAAAAAGTCTAGGATGCCCTGTTCAGGTGTTGAAAGCTACCTGTCAAGAATATGGGCCCGTCGGCTCTGGACCCTTGGCTTGTTGGAGGCCCAGCCTGTGGTCGCAGTCTTCAAATATTTCAGGAGCATCTTTTCAACACTGTAATAACTCCAAAAGCTTGATACAATGCTCCGTCTTTGTTATCTCAGCGGCCGGGCTTTGCATGACCGGAGGCATGACCGGATTGCAAAAAATGCCAGCTATCTAGGGTTTGCTACTATTTTTCCTCCTTTTTTTCCTCAGAGATGGCCATAGTTGGGCCCGCCGGTACCCGGCGATGGGCGGGAGATGAAAAGCGGTCCCCTCTGGACATAAGAGCCGTGGCTTCCTCTGTTTGTGTTGGGGAGGGAGCGCGGATGCCAGGGGATCGGGTCAGCGCGGGGAGGCAGGAATGTCCTGATTAAAAAATGCTTCTGTGTCTGTTCTGCGATGCCCTCGAGTCGTTTTTCGGAAAAAAGTAGGGACGTTGGAAGCTGTTTTGGAAAGCAGCGCTTGGACAACAAAGCCTAACGAGAGTTCAGGACCAAATGAGGTCTGAGGTGAAATGAGCAACTTGTTCCTTCTTAGCTATTTAGGGATGGCAAAGATTAAATCAGCGTTTCTCAACCTGAGAGTTGGGTCTACTACTAAGGAGGCTGTTTTGGTCCTGAACCGGTGCTTGGCCGCTGTGTCGGACTGGATGAGGGCGAACAAATTGAAACTGAATCCAGACAAGACAGAGGCACTCCTGGTCAGTCGCAAGGCCAAACAGGGCATAGGGTTACAGCTTGTGTTGGACGGGGTCACACTCCCCCCGAAGACGCAGGTTCGCAGCTTGGGAGTGATCCTGGACTCATCGCTGAGCCTGGAAACCCAGGGGAGCATTTGCACAATTAAAACTTGTGCGCCAGCTGCGCCCGTACCTTGGAAAGTCTGACTTGGCCACGGTAGTCCATGCCCTGGTTACATCCCGTATAGATTACTGCAACACTCTCTACGTGGGTCTGCCTTTGAAGACTGTTCGGAAGCTTCAATTGGTCCAACGGACAGCAGCCAGGTTGATATCAGGAGCGGCACTCAGGGAGCGTACAACTCCCCTGTTGTGCCAGCTCCACTGGCTACCAGTTTGCTACCGGGCACAATTCAAAGTGCTGGTTTTGGCCTTTAAAGCTCTAAACGGTTCGGGTCCAACTTACCTGTCTGAACGCATCTCTCCCTATGAGAGATCAAGATGCTTAAGATCACCCAGAGAGGCCCTGCTCTCGGTCCCGCCTGCTTCGCAGACGTGCCTGGCGGGGATGAGAGACAGGGCCTTCTCAGTGGTGGCTCCTCGGCTCTGGAACTCCCTTCCTAGTGACATCAGATGGGCCCCCTCCCTCCTGACATTTCGTAAGAAAGTCAAGACTTGGCTGTTCGAGCAAGCATTCGCAGATGAACTTTATTTGAGATCAAGGATTACTATGACGATGGAACAAGAACCGATTTTAAGATTGTGGGGCTGAGATTTGTATTTTGTAGTTTTTAACTGTTAATTTTATATCTATATACATAAAGGAACAGTCGTCATGTGAAGACTACCTCAAACAGAGAAACCTTACAACGCAGAAACACAAAACTTGCCAACAGAAATAGGCCTCAAGCAAGGTACGTTTGTAGCAAAGAAACTCCCCCCCCAGCCGGAAAGGCCCCCAAAACAATGAGTAAAACCCCTACATTTCCCAGCATCCTCCGTGGCTGCCAGCAAATGACATTGGCCGACATCGGCCCACACAAAAATGCAGAGAGGAAGAGTAACCATAGCAACGCTGGCAGGAGCCATCCAAGGCTAGGATAGAATGCTGAGAGATTTCAGTTGTCAGTTGGTGTTTGAGGGTTAAACTGTCAAAACCAAACTCTATGAGGGAGCAATTCTCCAGCAATTCCTACCCACACAACACAACACAACTTCCAATCACAACCCATCCCACCAACCTTACGGGACCCCGTACACACAACACCTACCACCACCACAAACAAAAACCATTCCTTCCTTCCACACAGACAGAAACTGACCCAAAAGACAAGCCATGCCTTCTAAAAATAACAGCATCGGACGACACACTCACAACGCTACATACATCAAACAAAAAAAGGGCAGAACAAACGCCAGAACAGAAACACACTGCGCAGCAGAGACACAGACAACAGGTCACTGCACGACGCACAGCTGAGAACCAAATGCAAAGAACTGCACGACAAGACGAAGCGCAGCCAGGAACAACAAAGACGCAGAAATGCAACACAACAGCAGCGCGCAAGGAGCGCAGAAAAACGACGTCGCAACACAGAAAACACACTTCAAAAACACCACAACCAATTCCACCGCCTAGCCTTCAGATACAACGCTGCAGAAGACTACAGCATGGTGCCAGAGGCCGACATTGGCACCCTAACGCACATCTGCACACACTGCAAAGCCCTGAAATACCCAGCAGAAACACCAGGAATGTGCTGCCTAGCCGGTAAAGTCTCTCTACCACCACTTGCCACTCCTCCACAACCACTGCAGACTTTGCTGAGTGGACACACTCCAGAATCAAAACACTTCCTCCGCTATATAAGACAATACAACTCATGCTTCCAGATGACATCATTTGGAGCACACATAGAAAGTGCGCAATTCATGCCTACATGACCCCACCAAGACCGTAAGAACATCATTTCCAACCCTTACATACTCAGACTTTCTCACATCTCCTAAATAGGGCACAGCAACGCGTGCCGGGTACAGCTAGTAGCCATATAAAAATATATCATTGAGTATTATATAGACCAGTGTTTCCCAACCTCTTTTGAGCCGCGGCACACTTTTTACATTTGCAAAATCCTGGGGCACACCTCCAACCAAAATGACACAAAATGACACTCTAACACAGTAATACATATAGGTAATATGTTTTAAATGTATTTATACACTCAGTGTGAAACCTGGGCGTCTTTCGATGAACACAACATAGATATCCTGGCAGGAATGGCAGAAAGACACAAACTTCCCACAGAACTCCCATAACCAAGAAAAATACTATAAGAGTTTGGTGGGCATTGACCTTGGGTTTTGGAGTTGTAGTTCACCTACACCCAGAGGGCACTGTGGACTGAAACAATGTTGGATCAGGACCAAACTTGGCATGAATACTCAATATGCCCAAATGTGAACACAGATGGAGTTTGGGGAAAATAGACCTTGACATTTGGGAGTTACAGTTTCTGGAGGGAGGGCCTCGAAAGACCAGCAGTCTCCCTCTCACTTAGGTTGCCCCCTCCCTCCCCGCCAGGCTTGAATTGGGGTCGTGGGGAGCAGGAGCCTCACACACCACCTGTGCAGCTCCTCGGGGGTCAGCGGGGCGGCCCGGATGGGCATCTTGGGACTGGCAAAGCAGGCAGGAAGGAAGGCAGTGGCAGCGGGCAGGGAGCCGTAGGGAGGCCGAGAGCGGTTTTGCTCGCACCGGGGAGGAGGGGGAGGAGGGAGGGGCGCGGCCGGTGCTGGACTGAACCATCCGGCCTTAGGCCTGGGGGGGAGGCAAGAGGAGGTCTCTACTTGGGGAAAGGGAGGCAGGCCTTCCCAATGCATGGAGAGACCAAGTAGACAACAGGTGGGGAGGGGGGTGTTTGTAATGTTGTGCCTTTATCGAGGTAGGTTTCTTAGGGTTTTTATACTTCAACACACTAGACTCTCCCCCCTCCCCTCCTGGAGGTTCCAATTTCCCACGGCACACCTGATGATCGCTCACGGCACACTAGTGTGCCCCGGCACACTGGTTGGGAAACACTGATATAGACAACATGGAGTGAAATTATTCCATAGCGGACAAACCATACATATTAAATAACGCATACATATAGTATAAACCGGATTATATCCGAAATCGCAATAACAACATAGTGCCAAAAGAATGGCCCCAGAATGTTGGCATCGCCAGCCCGTCGGCCTGCTTTTGAATGAACTTTTAGGAGCTAAATCACAGTCTCCTTGTGTCCTTAGTATCCTATTACGTCTGGACTATTCGACATTTGAGTTTTGATTCAATAATTCTTGGGACTACCATATTTGTACAACTGCGATCTGGCACTATGTTGTTATTGCGATTTCGGATATAATCCGGTTTATACTATACTAGCTGTACCCGGCACGCGTTGCTGTGCCCTATTTAGGAGATGCGAGAAAGTCTGAGTATGTAAGGGTTGGAATTGTTGTTAGTGAATTGGGTGTGTTATGTTTGTGCCTCAGCTCTTTGCCTGCAGTCCTTCGGGTTTGACTTGTACCATGGCCAGGACGGATCAGCTTGGGGAGGGCTTGTCCTGTCAGGGGATCTCTATCTTCACAGGTGCGTCCAGTGTCTGTTGGGGGACTGTTAAAAATCCTTTCCGTATCCTTTCTAGCCACCTTTCTCAAGATCTTCATGTCTAGCTTACTTTCTGCTCCTCTCTTTTTCAAGATGTCCTGCTCTGTGTCTTTTGCTCCCATTGGTCGATGTCCGATGAGGCTTTCCTCATGGACAGGCCATCTGAGGGAGCTCTTCCAGCGCTGGGCATCAGAAGGTACTTGGTGATGACCTCCATCCCTTGGAGCCAGCATATAGAGGGGCTGGAGCACCCTCCTTGGCAAACCCCATTGTTGCTGGATGGTCCTCTTATTAATGTGGAATTCCAAGCCACTGGAGATCCTTTGGGAAAGGAAGAAGAGCTCCCCTTGAATGGTGTTGATCTCCATCATGGTCTTCTGATTTGAAAGTGTTGGAGGAGGCTCTGGCACTCCTCTGACAGTTTGTTATGGGTCGGAATGTTCATGTTGGCTGGCCAGTACAGCAGTTATGCAAATCCACCCTTATTGGCAGCCAATCATGTTGTCAGAATGTAGAGGTTGGGAGAGTCTTTGGCAGCCCAGGAGGATGCTGGGAAATGTAGTTTTTTTTAAACTCGTTGTTTTGGGGGCCTTTTAGGTTTTGGGGGGGAAAGTTTCTTTGCTACAAACGTAACTTGCTTGAGGCCTATTTCTGTTGGCAAGTTTTGTGTTTCTGCGTTGTAAGGTTTCTCTGTTTGAGGTAGTCTTCACATGACAGCTCTTCCTTTATATATAGATGTATGCGTTACTTAATATGTATGGTTTGTCCGCTATGAAATAATTTCACTCCATGTTGTCTATATAATACTCAATTATTTATTTTTATATGGCTATTACCTGTTTGTGCCTTTATTGGGGTGGTTTCAGAGTTGCCATAAACAATCACAAAACATACGAGGGTTGAATGAAAAGTAATGCCTCCACCTTGGTAACTCCTCAACAGATGGCAGTACTGGTATGCGACAGGTACTGGCTTATTCAGTAGACGCTCCTCTACAGTCCCAATTTGGTGGGAAGCCTTAGGATTCCTATGAGGGTTGAATGAAAAGTAATGCCTCCACCTTGGTAACTCCTCAACAGATGGCAGTGCTGGTATGTGGCAGGCACTGGCTTGTTCAGTAGACTTTCCTCTACAGTTCCATTTTGGTGGGAAGCCTTAGGATTCCTACAAGGGTTGAATGAAAAGTAATGCCTCCACCTTGGTAACTCCTCAACAGATGGCAGTACTGGTATGCGACAGGTACTGGCTTGTTCAGTAGACTCTCCTCTACAGTTCCATTTTGGTGGGAAGCCTTAGGATTCCTATGAGGGTTGAATGAAAAGTAATGCCTCCACCTTGGTAACTCCTCAACAGATGGCATTCCTGGTATGCGGCAGGTACTGGCTTCTTCAGTAGACTCTCCTCTACAGTTCCGTTGTGGTGGGAAAGCCTTAGGATTCCTATGAGGGTTGAATGAAAAGTAATGCCTCTACCTTGGTAACTCAACAACAGATGGCATTACTGGTATGCGGCAGGTACTGGCTTGTTCAGTAGACTCTCCTCTACAGTTCCATTTTGGTGGGAAGCCTTAGGATTCCTATGAGGGTTGAATGAAAAGTAATGCCTCCACCTTGGTAACTCCTCAACAGATGGCATTCCTGGTATGCGGCAGGTACTGGCTTGTTCAGTAGACTCTCCTCTACAGTTCCATTTTGGTGGGAAGCCTTAGGATTCCTATGAGGGTTGAATGAAAAGTAATGCCTCCACCTTGGTAACTCAACAACAGATGGCATTCCTGGTATGCGGCAGGTACTGGCTTGTTCAGTAGACTCTCCTCTACAGTTCCATTTTGGTGGAAAGCCTTAGGATTCCTATGAGGGTTGAATGAAAAGTAATGCCTCCACCTTGGTAACTCCTCAACAGATGGCAGTACTGGTATGTGGCAGGTACTGGCTTGTTCAGTAGACTCTCCTCTACAGTTCCATTTTGGTGGAAAGCCTTATCATTGAACGGTTGTGTTGTTAAAGTGCAAAGTATGGAACCCTGCGCAGACAGTCGGTCAATGCAACTTAAGCCAATGTGCAGTCATTGAATGCTTGACAACAGAAGATGTCACCCAAAGGAGATTCCTCAGAGAATGCAGGCTGTTTGTTGTGATTGTGAGCACTGTGCGTCGTTGGGCGAGTAAGTTTAAAGATGTTGAAGTGGGAACAACTCCCAAATGACAAAATCAACACCCCCCCCCCCCCAATTACAGTGATGAAGTAGCAACGAAAATAATGTTATGGTTGTGGGCCACCACAACATGAGGAACTACATTAAGGGCTTGCAGCATTTGGAAACACTGCATTAGCAGTAAGCCATTTACATCTAGCGAGAAGGTAAACGCAGAGCTCCACGACGGCCCTCTCCGAGTTGCAACCACTCGTTGAGTGCGCCTTGCAAACTGGATGTCCTGGATGGAGATTGGCTGGGTCCGCATCATTTTGTTCTGCTGATACACACCTTTGTTGTTGTTACGAAGCTTTGGGGCACAGCTATTTTGAAACCAAATGAGTCCCAGAGCTTCATAAAAGGTGCTTCCTGTTCGGGGAGCTCACCCTTTCGGACGGAGAATGGGCTTTCCTGTTTCCGCTTGTCGCACTTCTCAAGTTGCCTAGTGGGACTCCGCGGTGATTATCAAGACGTTAATCATATCCTTCCCTCCTGCTTCCTCCCCGTTTTGTGTTCCGTCAGGTGCTTTGCCGTTTCCAAAAAGAGACCTGCGCTTGGCTGTGTCCGTACCCACCAAATGTCCCAAATTAACTCTACCATCCCACTTTTCCAGCTGCTTTTAAAATCCTGTTTCTTTCTCCTGCGTTCCCTCTCGGGTTCTGTGCTTGCTGGATGGCCACCTGCCAGGAGGGCTTGGATTGTGTCCTCCTGCCTGGCAGAATGGGGTTGGATTGGATGGCCCTCTGTGATGAGGTGCTTATTTATATGTTAATCACATGTTTGTTTATGTATTTAGAAGGAACATTCTTTAAAAGCTGCAGAGAGTGAGCAGTAGAATGTTCGCAGCAGCAAGCTGTAAGCAGAGGCTGTTGCCATGACAACAGAGGCCACTCTGGCTTTAGAATGTTCAGTTTGAATCTGACAGTTGGAGAATGTCAGTTGGCCAGCAGCTGTGAGCAGAGTTAGTGGGGAATTAGCAGTTACTGAAGCTGCAAGCTATCTGTAGGAACTGCAGTGTGCAGTTCAGTTCTGTGTGTGGGTTTAAGGAAACCCAAGTGTGGGACAAGTTAGTCCTAGGGTTGAGAGTAACCCAGTATTAAGTAGTTACTTGTGCGTAACTGTATCAGGGGAAAACCCCAGTGTTACATTGTTTAATATTGCAAGTTTGTACCTCTTCGGAGTTTTGAAACCACCTAAGCTTTGAGCCCATTTGTGTAAAATAAACTGTTAAACACTTTCAACACTACATCTGTGGAAGTCGTTTATTCACCAGGACCCTCATATCTAGTGGTCAAGCATTGACAAATGGTGGCAGCAAGTTAATTAATTAATAAAGAAGCAAAACCGTGAGAATTGGTGGCTGTCCATGCCACAGTTTTAAAAGTCACGAAGTAGTCGGCGTGGTTACAGACTCGTTACACCCTCTTTGAGGCCTTTTCCAACTCTAGGGCCCCTTTCACACCACTGTATAAAATACCATATCTGTTCTGAACTGGGTTATATTGCAGTGTGGACTCAGATAATCCAGTTCAAAGCAGATATTGTGGAGTATCTGCTTTGATATTCTGGGTTATATGGCTGTGTGGAAAGGACCTAGGATGCTATACTTCTTCAGATCTCAGAGTCCCACAGACTCCAGCCATGGCAGCACAAGAGGTGGCAAAGTGCTCTAACTGGTGGGCAAAAAAGGTCTTGGCCTGAATAGGTTTATGTGTGTTTGTTGTGAACTTAATGCACGACAAGCACTGCTATCAGCCGGGACCTTCTCTGAGTAACAGAATTTGGTTTGGGATGATCCTGTGCTGGCAATCCCAAAATACAAATAGAAATAGAGAGATAATTGGATTGATGGGTGGAGGAATAGATAAATAGTTAGATGGATAGATGGATAGTTGGGTGGATAGATACTAGGTAGGCAACCAAATGGATGGGTGATTGGATAGATGTATAGTCAAATGGATGGATGGATAGACGAACAGGCAGGCAGGCAGGCAGATAGTCAAATATATGGGTGGATAGATAGATTGTCAAATAGTGGAATGAATAGATATATCAGATGGATAGATAGATATATTAGTCAGATGGATGGCTAGATGAATAGATAGATTAGATGGATGGATGGATATATAGTCAAAGAGAAGGATGGATAGATAGATCAGATGGATAGATAGATATATAGTCGGATGGATGAATAGATAGATTGGTTGGATAGATGGATGGATAGATAGATCAGATGTAGGAATAGATAGATTAGATGGATAGATATATAGTCAGATGGATGGATGGATGAATAGATAGACCAGATGGATGCATGGATGGATGGATGCATGGATGGATGGATAGACAAATAGATGGATGGATAGATCGGATCAGATGGATCAATTGATTGATAGAGTACATGGATTGATGGATGAATAGATAGAGCAGATGGATGGATGGATGGATAGATATATAGTCAAATAGATGGATGGATGGATCAAATTGATGGATGGATATAACGGATCAGATGGATCAGTTGATTGATAGAATGCATGGATTGATGGATGGATGGATGAATAGATAGACCAGATGGATGGATGGATAGATATATAGTCAAATAGATGGATGGATGATTGGATGGATGGAGAGATAGATAAATAGATAGTTCGATCAGATGGATAGATAGATATTAGGCATGAGAAAAAAGAAACGGAAATTAAAAGAAGTCGTAAGTGATTCGTATGTAATGGGACTTTTGAGCTTTTACGGATCGCAAGGCCAATCCCGGAAGTGGACTTTCTTTTTCGAACCCCTGGGCCCAAAATTTCGTTAGAATTCTAAATATTTCGGAAGGCTCCCTATTACCCCCTCCAAAATCCAAAATCCAAAATCCCAGACATTACTCACAGTCAGATGGGGCCTTTCCATGCTCGAGGCCTACTTTAACTGAAAGGCCTTCCCCCAGGAAGAGAAAAACCAGCCAGAACCATAGAGAGATCGAAACTGGAAGTCCTAGGGCGGCTGGAGGACTCAGGAAAAGCACTTTAAACTGCAGGAAAGGAGCCTGGAAAGGGCTGCCGTGCGGGTGGCCCCTTCCCGCTAAGAAATAACCCGACCCAGGCTTGTCGGCTTATATCTTAAGCGGGAAAGGGCTACCCGTCTTGGGCAGCCCCTTTCCTGCTAAGATATAACCCGACCCAGGCCAGTTGGACAGCCCTGTTCTAGTTTACCAAGAGCACGTTCCTCATACCCTCCAGGTCACTATCACCCTTACTACATTCTTACTATTAGAATTTATTATTTAATTCTAATAAATGCTCTGGAGAAGCAAGCCTTGACTATTTTATTTAATAATAATAATACTAATAATAATAATATATTAATGCTTTATATCTCCCTGCAAGGAAACCAAGGGAAATGTTGCCCCTTGATTTACCTGTGCTTAAAACAGTGTCAGTCCTGTTTCCCTGCTTCTCAGACTTTAGAACCAATTTAGAATTTCGTTAGTAATTACGTTACATTTTAGAACTTTTTGGAAATTTTTTTGTAAGTATTTCTATTATTAATCAAAAAAAAAAACCCCCATTTGATTTTAGAATCGCCATTTTTGGGTTCTAAACCATGCCTAATAGATATATGTTCAAATAGATAGATCAGATGGATGGATATATAGTCAGATGGATGGAGAGAGAAGATGTATAGATAGATCAGATGGATGGATAGATATATAGTCAGATGGATGAATAGATAGATCGGATGAATAGATGGATGGACGGACATATAGTTAAATAGATGGATGGATAGATAGATCAGATGTATGAATAGACAGATTAGATGGATAGATATATAGTCAGATGGATGAATAGGTAGACCAGATGGATGGATGGATGCATGCATGCATGCATGGATGGGTGGGTGGATGGATAGACATATAGTCAAATAGATGGATAGAGCAGATGGATGGATATACACTATAGTCAGATGGATGGATAGATAGAGAACAGGGGCGGTCCGACGTATACGCGAAGTAAGCGGCCGCTTAGGGCGCCAACTTCTGGGAAGGGCACCATCTTCTGGGAAGGGCACTGCCATGCCAGCCGCGCCGCCGTAGCAAACCTCCCTGCTGCTGCTGCGTCGGCTTCAGTGCCTGGCCTGCAGGAGCTTCTGGGCATGCGTGGAGATTTTCGCGCATGCACAGTGGCTCCGGAGCTGAAGTTGAGCTGTGGAGCCACTGCGCAGGCCCAGAAGCTCCTGCAGGCGCAGAAGCCGAAGCCTGTAAACACGTCATGTCAGCACTCCGTCCGTATTCGGCATGCTTAACCTCTCCCTTTGCCTCCCTGCCCCCTGCGTGCCGAATACGGACCAAGTGCTGATGTGCCGCGTTTACAGGCTTCGGCTTCTGCAGAAGCTCCTGCAGGCGCAGAAGCCTGTAAACACGTCACGTGACGCAATTGGGCAGGCAGGGGGCGGAGGCAAAGGAAGAGGGGGTGGAGAGAAAGGGAAAGGGGGCGGAGACAAAGGGGGCGCCAAAGTAATGTTCGCTTACCATATAAAATAACCTTAGATCGCCCCTGATAGAGAAGATGGATAGATAATTGATACATAGTCTGAATAGAATCAACTTCTCCCTTCAGTTGCGGTCCCCAGAACTGGACACAGTGCGATTCCAGGTAGAGTAGCCTGACCAAAGCAGAATGGAGGGGTAGCATGACTTCTCTGGATCTAGGCACGAGACCCCTATTTATGGAGGCCAAAATCCCATTGGCTTTTTTAGCTGCCGCATGACATTGTTGGCTCACATTCACCTTCATGTCCACGAAGACTCCAAGATCTTTGCTCGGTTGAAGAGGAAGCATTGGGGAGAAGCACCCAAGAATGGCTGACCATAGAAGTTGTCATAAGGTGAATTCGGTGCATTGGTCAGTCTAGTCTGAAGCTGAGCTTCCTGTCCAAATACGAATAATACGCTCCTTATGTTTATTTTTAGAGACCCATCAATGTTCATAGGACATAAATAAGCGCAGCTGGTTGGGACCACCGGGGTCCAGGTGTTTCTTGGGGAAAGAGGAGGCGGAGGAGGGCGAGAGGGAGAAAGAGCCTTGTTTCCGTTGCCAAGAAGGAATTCCCTGATTGAACACCACTCAACCCCCTTTTCCTTCCCGGAGTGAAGGCTGACTTTAGGTCTCCTGATGGTATTTTTTCCATTTGGCCATTTGATATTCCTGTCCATGGGTCTCTTCTTCGGGAAAGAGCTAATTAGTCCAGAATTTTAAGAGCCGAAAACCTGATATTTGAGGAAATAGGGACTTGAACATCATCTGGACCTCAACCAAGTTTGCCGTGAAATTGTTCCACTAGAGATGGCTATCACATACGAGGGGCGTTCATTAAATATTTCCCTGGACCAGGCCTGAATTAACCCCTTTTGGCGCCCTAGGCAGGGCCGGTGGAAGCGTTACGGCAACTACGCAATCACGTAGGGCTTCGCCACCTGGGAGGGGTGCCGCCCGCCCTGCCACCCCGCCGGCTGCGACTCTGCAGCTGACCCCTTTGCCTGCGCCGCCGCGCCGCCTGCGCCTCTGCAGCTGGCCCCATTGCCCGCGCACTGGCACTTGTCGAAGCTTCTGCGCATGCGCGAAAATCTCCATGCATGCGTACTGGCTCCAAAGCGCGCCTCCCGCTTTGGAGCCAGTATGCATGCGTGGAAATTTGCGCATGCGCACTGGACTCCAGAGCGTGACTGGCGCTCAGGAGCCACCGGGGGGGGGGGGGGCGCAAATTTTTTCCCTGCTTACCCCCCCTGGAATAGGTAGATCCGCCCCTGGCCCTAGGCCACATTTTGGAATTACGCCCCCAAACCAACCTCTACCGCACCCCCCAATTCCTTCTTTCCACTGCCCGCGCTTTGCCCCCAAAAGAAAAAGGAGCAAGGAGAATCCTGGCCTAATTCCAACCCTGCTTCTCCTTCTTTTTCCCAGCAGGCGCCAAGCCCTTCTTCCTGCGCTCGTGTGACCTTTCGCCATGAAGGCTGTTGTGGGGCGGCAACTGCTCCGAGACTCAAGCCGCCTCTGCCTCCTCTGCCATGTTCCTGGGTGCCGACCATGCCCGGCAGCGGCCCTGGGGGCTTCTCCGTCCTTCCTCCTCCTCCTCGCTCGCGCCCTCCTTCCTTGACTCACGGAAGGAGGGCGGGAGGAGGAGGCGAAGGGAAGCCCCGCCTCCGGGGCCACTGCCGGGCATGTGCGGCACCCAGAAACATGGCAGAGGAGGCAGAGGCACCTGCGCTCCTTCCTTGACAAGGGGTGCTGCACATGCCAGGCAGCGGCCCCGGGTGGGGCTTCCCTCCTCCTCCTCCGCCCTTCTTCCTTGAGTCAAGGAAGGAGGGCGCGAGGAGGAGGAGGAAGGAAGGGAAGCCCCCAGGGCCGCTGCTGGGTATGCGCGGCAGGAGGGCGCGAGCGCCTCTGCCTCCTCCGCCATGTTCCTGGATGCCGTGCATGCCCGGCAGCGGCCCCGGGAGCTTCCCTCCGCCTCCTCGCACCCTCCTTCCTTGGCAAGGGGGCGATGGTGAGGGGGGCGCCATTCCCTCCTCCCCAGCCCCCTCGCAGCGCTCTCCCCCCACCCTCCCCCGAGAGAGAGAGAGAGAGAGAGAGTCATCTCCATGCCGCGCGTTGCGGTTTTGTTTCAACATATATTTTTTGGTCCGTGAACCGCGCCCCCCTTGGCTTGAGCCCCTAGGCCATGGCCCAGGGTGACCTTATGGGTAATCCGGGCCTGCCCTGGACCCACTTCCTGTGGATTGAGAGCAATGAACCTTGGCCCAGTGTTGAGTCCTTCTCTCCCTGGGTGCCACCTAAGGACACACACTTCTCCCATCTTTCATTTATTTTATTTATTTACAGTATTTCTATTCTGCCCTTCTCACCCCGCAGGGCACTCAGGGTGGATCACAATGTACTGTACATATACATGGCAAACATTCAATGCCATAGACACACAACATATATAGACCAACACTCAGAGGCTATTTAACATTCCAGCTTCTGGCTACCAGGGGAGCTGTCGCTTCCTCATTCTTTGCATACTTCCTGGAGATTTTTAGGGCCTCATAAATCAGTTAAATTAGCCTCCCCACAAAGTGGTACCTAAATTTCCTACTTGACAGATGCAACTGTCTTTTGAGCTGCAAAGGTCGACAACAAGCTGTACAATTTTGGTCAGGAGCTCACTCTGACCCGGGCTGGCTTTTAACTCCTCAACAGATGGCAGTACTGGTAGGCGGCAGGTACTGGCTTGTTCAGTAGACTCTCTTCTAAAGCAGTGTTTTTCAACCTTTTTTGAGCCGCGGCACAGTTTTTGCATTTACAAAATCCTGGGGCACACCACCAACCAAAATGACACAAAATGACACTCTAACACAGCAATACATATAGTTAATATGTTTTTAAATGTATGTATACACTCAGTGTGAAACCTGGGCCTGTTTCGATGAACACAACATAGGTATCCTGGCAGGAATGGCAGAAAGACACACACGAAGGTTTTGCTCAACAGCTGTCAGTCTCTCTCTGTGTTTAGTTTTTATCGCAGTCAAGCTAGAGAAGCTCATCTCACACAGATATGTGGTTGAAAACGGGAGCAATGCCAAGATAGACCAACAGAAAATACTACAAGAGTTTGGTGGGCATTGACCTTGAGTTTTGGAGTTGTAGTTCACCGACATCCAGAGAGCACTGTGGACTGAAACAATGTTGGATCAGGACCAAACTTGGCATGAATACTCAATATGCCCAAATGTGAACACAGATGGAGTTTGGGGAAAATAGACCTTGACATTTGGGAGTTACAGTTTCTGGGATTTATAGTCAACACACAATCAAAGAGCATCCTGAGCTCTTGCAACAATGGAATTGAACCAAACTTGGCATATTGAACTCTCATTACCAACAGAAAGTACTGAAAGGGTTTGCTTGGGAATTGACTTTGAGTTTGGAAGTTGTAGTTCACCTATATCCAGAGAGCACTGTGGACTCAAACAATGTTATGTTATGTTGTTGTTTGTTTTTTATCCAGAATCACAATGTTGGAAGGAGGCTCACCACTTTAAGGTCCCTGAAACAGACCTTCGTGTGTGCCTTTCTGCCATTCCTGCCAGGATATCTATGTTGTGTTCATCGAAACAGGCCCAGGTTTCACACCGAGTGTATAAATACATTTAAAAACATATTAACTATATGTATTACTGTGTTAGAGTGTCATTTTGTGTCATTTTGGTTGGTGGTGTGCCCCAGGATTTGGTAAATGCAAAAAATGTGCCGCGGCTCAAAAAAAGGCTGAAAAACACTGCTTTAATGAACACCCCTCGTATATTTACTATATTTCTATCCCACTTTCCTCACGAGATCGGGATGTATACAATACCAAGTTTTTAAAAAGAAAGCATCTCAAGGCCGAAAAATGGTGGCCGATCGATCCGACGCTTGCCATAAAGCAACCAACTCCGTTCTTTCTCCGGCTGCGAATTTCGAAATCAACATGTGCGCCTTTTCTCAACTTTTTTTTTTTCCCTTTTTCTTTCTTTCCTTTAAAAAAAGTAGCTTCACCTTAACTGAAGCGGACATTGAGATTGTAATTATGGGAACGTCTCTCTCTCTCTCGGGAGTAGATTTGTAAGATCTGGGCTTGAATTACTCGAAATTAGCAAGGCTAATTTTAATGTCACCATTCAGAAGGGATTCTGAGTTGGAATTTCTTAATGGCCTGTCTTGTGGCGGCGGAGGGGGAGGGTCCTTTATGCGGCGCACAATCTCAGCTTCATTCTTACCTCAATTCCTTCTCCTCGGTCCCCCTGAATGCCCTTGTTTTGTAGCCAACACAAACTTGGTCCCATAAAATAATGTCGGGGACTCCGGGGCCTGAAAAGAGCTTAGCCGTTCCTTTACTCCTGTTATTTTAAAGCAGAAATAACTTTGGGTTTTCTTCTCCTCCTTCTTTCTTCTTCTTTCTCCCGATGGGAGACAAAGCCCCGAAATGCAAAAGTACGTTGGGCGCCCGGGCTTCCCGTGAAAAGGGACCTTCAAATATTCAGTGCGGCAAGTAAAGGACTTATTAGAGGGATGAAAGGAGGGCTTTTCAAGGGAAGGGGCTCGGCGCTTTGGTACTGTCATATCAATGATCTTGCTCCAGCGTTTCATTCTGTTTACATGGCTTTCAAAGGTTTCCCCCTCCCGCCTCTCGCTGCCCCCCGAAGACTGACACTTGTAAAAATGCTCGTTTATGTATGGTAATGCGCAAAAGGGCCGCAGCATTGTGGAGCATGGGCCGGGAGAAGAAACAGGGCCCGAAGGAAAAGAGGCGGCACAAGGCACCCGAGCAACAGTTTCCAATAAGGGCCGCTCCCCTTCAAGGGAAAACAACATGGCCCCCGAAACGCTCAGGCTCTTTGCGCCGCTTCGCATTCGAAATAGTAATAATAATAATATCCCAAATGTAGACTTTGCAAGGAAGCAGGCGAAACAAGAGATCTCATCCTCAGCTGCTGCAAGAAGATCGCACGGACAGACTACAAGCAGAGGTACAACACCGTTGCTCAGGTGATTAATTGGAACTTGTGCCACAAATCCCATCTGCCTGCGACAAAGAGCGTGGTGGGATCACAAGCCGGAAAAAGTTACAGAGAATGAATGAATTGAGACACATTATATAGTTCTATATAGATCTAGACCAGGGGTGGGCAATTATTTTTTCCCAAGGGGCCACACGAGAGCCAAAAAATATTATGGAGGGCCACACCTAAAGGTGGAACTACATTATAATCTACATAATTTATTTATTTACTAGCTGTACCCGGCACGCGTTGCTGTGCCCTATTTAGGAGATGCGAGAAAGTCTGAGTATGTAAGGGTTGGAATTGATGTTACTTATGGTCTTTGTGGGTTAACGGCTGTGTCGTTGTGGGTTGTTCTGGTGGGTGGGATGTTGAAGTCCTGTGGAGTTGTTGCTGTGTGGTGTTGCTGCCGTTCTGCAGAGCTTGTGGATATACAATGTTTTTTGTCTTTCCGTCTGCTGTGTTGATGTAGAGGTTCAGTGGTTTCCCAACTCTGGAGCACGCTACGTAGAGTTGTCCGTGGGAGAAGCATTGCGTGTCAAGTTCTATGCCACAGATTTGTAGTGTTTGTCCTTGACCCTTGTTTATGGTGATGGCAAAAGCTAGTGTAGTGCAGTGTCTTTCTGTTCTGGCGTTTGTTCTGTCCTTTTTTGTGTGATGTATGTAGCGTTGCGAGTATGTTGTCCGATGCTGTTCTTTTTAAGAGGCATGGCTTGTCTTTTGGGTCAGCTTATGCCTGTGTGGAAGGAAGGAATGGCATACAAATGGGTTGAGCAGTAGATGCAAGGTTGTGTTATGTGCGTATTGTGTTGTGTGTAGGTATTACTTTTGTGTTATTCTGGGGGTATGTGTTTGTCAGTGGTGCCTGTGTCCCTGGTGCCCTATTTGTCTCCCTCCTAGATCTTCACCGTGGCAGTTTAACCCTTAACTGAAATCACTCAGCATTCTAAGTGGCTTTGCCCACCGTTACTATGGTAACTGATGTTGGCCAATGGGTTTCGCTGGCTGCCGCAGAGGATGCTGGGAAATGTAGGTTTTTTTGTATCATTGTTTTGGGGGCCTTCTAGGTTTTGAGGGGGAAAGTTTCTTTGCTAAAAACCTTCCTTGCCTGAGGCCTATTTGTGTTGGCAAGTTTGGTGTCTCTGCCTTGGAAGGTTTCTCTGTCTCTGTCAGTCGTTCGACGACGGGTCCTCCTTTATATAATAGATTTATTATATATTACCCATCATTAATATTAACATATTAATATATCAAGAAATATTAATATATTATTAGTATTAATATCATAATTATTATGTTATATTATATGTATATATAGACATTAATATATTGAAATTATAATATGATATAACATATTATATTATTTATTATATTATTATTATAAAATAATAATAAAAACCACTAAAATAAAATAAAATTCAAGCCGACAAGGTGCGAACCAAGATGGAATGGCCCAATGGACCCAGCCCAGAGGATGGCAAAGTGCATTATATGGGTCTAGACTGGATGTAAGTGCATTATAGGGGTCTAGACTGGAATTGAAGTGCATAATAGGGGTCTAGATTGCATTGAACTGCATTCTATGGGTGTAGATGGAATTGAACTGCATTGAATTGCATTATATGGGTGTCTACACTGATTATATAATACAGTTCCAGACTGCATTCTGTGGCAGTGTGGGGCCAGCCGTAGTCCAACCTCTGCACCATCCTGGCTGTCCTTCAGCACAATTAAAGACACTTTATTTCCCATTCCTGGCCTGTTGCCTCAGATCCTTGGGTGGCCGGCCATTAAAATCGGCTTCAACTATTTAGAACTGGGAAGCGTAACAATCTGCCACAATAAAAAATAATTCAAAACATGCGACGAGCATACAAAACAATTGGATCATGTCAGCCATTATATGCACAATGTCTTGGATGAAATCGCTCAAGACTCGGAAGACCTTTGATCCAAAGCCAGGTTTGAACTCGGCACCAGAATGGAACTAACAGGAATTGTGGGAGTTGGAGTCCAAAACACCTGGACGGACAGAAGTGTGCCCACGCCCGCTCTACCCATTTGCAGCCTGTTCAACATTGCATTGGGGTCGCAGGGATGTTTCCCTGTTGTGGGTCTTTCTGTGCCGCCGCTGCTTTCCTTCCATTTCTGGGAAGGAGAAGAGAAAGAGCCACCCACGATGGTCCTCCCAGTCTCCCCAGTGCAAGAGAGGGACCTGCTTGAAAGGGGGAGCTGGGAGGGGCGCAACCACACGATCCAGGCGATGCCACAGGTGCCGGACTCGACATGCAGGATAATTGCAGCTGGCACCCGTTGCAGCAACAACGCCCAGCCGTTTCTCAGGCAGAAGAGCAAAGGAAGCACAGCCATAACGTGGCTCTTTCTTTACGGAGACCCTGCGGAGATCCTGGTCTGCTTTGGACACACCTGGAAGGAATGCTCCGTCCAGTTCTTGGCCCCACAGTTTATTTATTTATTTATTTATTAGATTTGTACACCGCCACTCCCAAAGGCTTGGGGCAATTTACAGCACAAAGTATCAGAACACAGCCAGGCCCGGATTAAGACCTTTTTGCGCCCTAGGCCACACTTTGGAATTACGCCCACTTTCGCGCACTGCCACTCGGGCCCCGCCCCCAGAGGGAGTGACATCACTCGGGCCCCGCCCCCGGAGGGAGTGACATCGCTCGGGCCCCGCCCCCAGAGGGAGTGACATCGCTCGGGCCCCACCCCCAGAGGGAGTGACGTCACTTGGGCCCCGCCCCCAGAGGGAGTGACATCACTCGGGCCCCGCCCCTGGAGGGAGTGACATCGCCCGGGCCCCACCCCCAGAGGGAGTGACGTCACTCGGGCCCTGCCCCCAGAGGGAGTGACATCACTCGGGCCCCGCCCCCGGAGGGAGTGACATCGCTCGGGCCCCACCCCCAAAGGGAATGATGTCACTCGGGCCCTGCCCCCGGAGGGAGTGACGTAGCTCGGGCCCCGCCCCGGAGGGAGTGACGTCGGTTGGGCCTCCCCCCCGGTGGGAGTGACGTCGCTCGGGCCCCGTCCCAGAGGGAGTGACGTCACTCGGGCCCCGCCCCCGGAGGGAGTGACGTCGCTCGGGCCCCGCCCCCGGAGGGAGTGACATCACTCGGGCCCTGCCCCCAGAGGGAGTGACGTCGCTTGCGCCCCACCCCCGGAGGGAGTGACGTCGCTCGGGCCCTGCCCCCGAAGGGTGTAACATTGCTCCGGCCCCGCCCCTGGAGGGAGTGACATTGCTCGAGCCCCGCCCCGGGAGGGAGTGACATTGCTCGGGTCCCACCCCCGGAGGGATTGACGTCACTTGGGCCCCACCCCGGAGGGAGTGACATCACTTGGGCCCCGCCTCGGAGGGAGTGACATTGCTCGGGCGCCGCCCCCGGAGGGATTGACGTCACTCGGGTCCCGCCCCCAGAGGGAATGACATCGCTCGGGCCCCACCCCCGGAGGGAGTGACATTGTTCGGGCCCTGCCCCCGGAGGGAGTGATGTCGCTCGGGCCCTGCCTCCGCCGGAGGGACTGACATTGCTCGGGCCCCGCCCCCAGAGGGAGTGACGTCGCTCGGGCCTGCCGGGAGGGAGTGACATCGCTCGGGCCCCGCCCCTGGAGGGAGTGACATCGCTCGAGCCTTGCCCCCAGAGGGAGTGACATCGCTCAGGCCCCGCCCCCGGAGGGAGTGACATTGCTCGGGCCCTGCCCCCGGAGGGAATGATGTCGCTCGGGCCCTGCCCCCGGAGGGAGTGACATCGCTCGGGCCCTGCCCCCAGAGGGAGTGACGTCGCTCGGGCCCTGCCCCCGGAGGGAGTGACATCGCTCGGGCCCTGCCCCCAGAGGGAGTGACATCGCTCGAGCCCCACCCCTGGAGGGAGTGACATTGCTCGGGCCCCGCCCACAGAGGGAGTCACATTGCTCGGGCCCCGCCCCGGAGGGAGTGACGTCGCTTGGGCTGCACTCCTCCTCCCTCCCTCCTTCTGAGGACACACCACGTTTCCCCACAGGCAGCGGCAGCTGTGCTGCGTGAATGGGGCGCCGCATGGAAGGGCGGCGCGCAGCTGCCGCTGGGACAACTTGGCGTGAGTCATTGCCATTTTTTTTGGCCTTGATCTGGCGCCCCCCTCGGCTTACGCCCATAGGCCACGGCCTTGCTGGCCTAATGGATAATCCGGGCCTGACTTTACATTGGGAATAGTTAGAAGATTCAAGTCTTCTGAACGTAGTGATCTCGGGCGGTTATATGGAATCAGGCGAACCCACAAGTACACTGGCCCCAGACCATATAAGGCCTTGAAAGTAAGAACTAACACCTAGAACAGTGTTTCTCAACCTGGGGGTCGGGACCCCCAGGGGGGTCGTGAGAGGGTTTCAGAGGGGTCACCAAAGGCCACCAGAAAACATATATTTCTGATGGCCTTAGGAAGCCATTTGGCAGAGAAGGTTGAAGATCTCTCCGCTTGCTCTTCTCTTTCTTTTTGGAAACAGACTGCGAATTTTCCCACCTAAAGCTCTCCTTTGCTGTGATTGGCAGGCTTCCCTGTTTCTGAGACTCCATGTGGGGAGGAGAGAGCAGGCGTGCTCGGCGCATGGGAGCATGATGCGCATGTGTGGGTGAGGGAGAGTGTGTGAGGTGGGATGGAGGCTCATGCCAGCTAGTCCCTTCAAGGCATGAGGGTTCTGTGTAGGAAGATTGAACCAATTCTATCATTGGTGGGGTGCAAGGGGCTCTTTGATTGTAGGTAAACTATAAATCCCATCAACTACAACTCTCAAATGTCAAGATCTATTTTCCCCAAACTCCACCAGTGTTCACATTTAGGTATATTGAGGATTTGTGTCAAGTGTGGTCCAGATCCATCATTGTTGAATCTATAGTGCTCTTTGGATGTAGGTGAACTACAACTCCCAAACTAAAGGTCAATGCCCACCAAACCCTTCCAGTATTTGCTATTGGTCATGGGAGTTTTGTGTACCGAGTTTGGTTCAATTCAATTGTTGGTGAATTCAGAATGTTCTTTGAATGTAAAACTATAAATCCCAGCAACTACAATTTCCAAATGACAAAATCAACCCCCCATTAAAAATAAAGTTATGAAGTAGCAAAGAAAATAATGGTATGGTTAGGGGTCTCCACAACATGAGGAACTGTATTAAGGGGTCGCCGCATTAGGAAGGTTGAGAAACACTGACCTAGAAGGTGATCCGGCATTCAATCGGTACCCAGTGCAGATCCTGCAGGATTGGAGTTATACGGCACGTCGCTCCCCCGCGAGTAGCAGGGCTGCAGCATTCTGCACTCGCTTGAGTTTCCAGATCACGGTCAAGGGTAGGCCAATGTAAAGAGCGTTACAGTAGTCAAGTCTTGAGATGACCATGGCTTGGGTTACTGCGGCTAGGTCGTTCCGGGACAGATAGGGGGCCAGACGCTTTGCCTGTCACAGGTGGAAGATCGCGATTCTGCTGACAGTGGAGATTGATAGCAGCGAGTCCAAATGGACACCCAGGCTTTTTACAGATGATGGCTGGCATAATGCCTCGCCATCCAGGGTCGGCAGTTGGATATCCCTATCGCCCGGGCAACCCAACCAAAGGATCTCCGTCTTCGCCGGATTCGCCTTCAACCTGCTGGCTCGCAGCCATCCAGTAACGGCTTCAAGGCACAGATGGAAATTATTGGGTACGGAGTCTGGCCGGCCCTCCATCCTCAGAATGAGCAGAGTGTCATCCGCGTACTGGTGACACTCAAGCCCAAAGCTACGTACCAGCTGAGCGAGTGGTCGCATATAGATCAGGGCAGTCCAACTTCTGCCAGCTCAGGGGCTGGACTTCTGGTGAGTGATCACCTGGGGGGCCACCCGGCCACGCCCACGCCCATGCGGCTCCGCCCCCCCCCCTTCCAAGGCTCCCAGCCGCGGAGCCAGAACAGTTGTTCTGACGCTTTGGAGAAGGGAGGCGCCGCGGGGACCCTCCCTTCCAAGATCACGGCAGGGAGCCTTCCGCGGCTCCGCCCCCTTTCCCAAAGCATCAGAACAGCTGCCGTGACGCTTTGGGAGAGAGGGAGGAGCCGCGGGGGACCCCCCTCCCTTCCAAGGCGTCACGGCAGCCGCGGAAGCCGGCCATTTGCTTTGGGAGAGGGAGGCGCCGCGGGGACCCCCTCCTTCTAAGGCATTACGGCAGCCGCGGAAGCCGGCCATTTCGCCGGCTTCAGTGGCTGCCATGACGCTTTGGGAGAGAGGGAGGCGCCGCGGGGGGGGCCCCCTCCTTCCAAGGCATCACGGCAGCCGCGGAAGCCGGCCATTTCGCCGGCTTCCGCGGCTGGTGTGACGCTTTGGGAGAGAGGGAGGAGCCACTGGGGGCTCCCCATGGCTCCGCCCTCCCTCCCAAAGCGTCACGCCAGCGTCAGAAGCAGGCAAAACCGTGTCCATGCACACTTTTTTAAAAAAAATTTTCGGGAATTTTTTTTGAATTTTTTCGGGAAATTTTTTGGATTTTTTTTTTTACGGAGGAGAGGAGGGCCGCGGGCAAGGGGCTCGGGGGCCATGTGCGCCCCGAGGGCCGCCTGTTGGACAGCCCTGATATAGATGTTAAATAACAAGGGGGAGAGAATGGCTCCCTGAGGAACCCCGGAAAGTAGAGGGGAACCCCCGGAAGCCTCCCCTCCCCTCTGCACTCGCTGCTTCCGATTGTGGAGGAAAGAGAGGTATTGACTTTGCGATGGAAGGGGTCCAAAAGGGTCAAAGGTCTGGAGACCACGAATCCCTATGAGAAGTTACGTCAAGAGCTGGGTCTGCTTAGCCTCCCGAAGAGACTGGAGAGCCATGTTTACATCTTTGAAAGGATGAGCTGCGGCACAAAGATGGAAGGAGCCCAGGCCTTTTCCCGAGGACCAAACGTCATGCCCAACCTTGAGGCCTCGGTGCCAGACGGTCTCTTGGCATCTCCTTCAGAGGCCCAGATGCCTGGCGTGGAGGGGGCGTTCTCTGGTGCAGTTCCATTCCTCCGTCGGCTGGCTAGCTGCCATCCCCACATTGCATTGTAGTCTTTGAAGTCTCTCTCCATTTGCTCGCAAGGTACTGCTCCTGTCCTTTGAGCTTGACTTTTGGGAGGGCAGTGCTCAGACCAGAAATAGCCCTGCTACTGCCGAAAGGACCCCAAACATCACTGGCTGGTAGGCCTGGGTAGGTCCGTCGGAATTTAATGAATTCCGATTAAATTCACTTTTGAAGCGGTTTCGAAGTGATGTAAGCCAGTGTTTCCCAACCTTTTTTGAGCCGCGGCACATTTTTTACATTGACCAAATCCTGGGGCACACCACCAACCAAAATGGCACAAAATGAACCTCTAACACAGTGATACATATAGTTAATGTGTTTTTAAATGTATTTATACACTCAGTGTGAAACCTGGGCCTGTTTCGATGAACACAACATAGATATCCTGGCAGGAATGGCAGAAAGACACAAACTTTCCACACAGAACTCCCATAACCAAGAGAAAATACTATAAGAGTTTGGTGGGCCTTGACCTTGAGTTTTGGAGTTGTAGTTCACCTATATCCAGAGAGCACTGTGGACTCAAACAATGTTGGATCAGGACCAAACTTGGCATGAATACTCAATATGCCCAAATGTGAACACAGATGGAGTTTGGGGAAAATAGACCTTGACATTTGGGAGTTACAGTTTCTGGGATTTATAGTTAACACACAATCAAAGAGCATCCTGAACTCTTGCAACACTGGAATTGAACCAAACTTGGCATATTGAACTCTCATTACCAACAGAAAGTACTGAAAGGGTTTGCTTGGGAAAAAGTGTTCGGCAGGAGGGGGGAAGAAAGTGTATTGGAGGTTCCAATTTCCCACGGCACACCTGATGATTGCTCACGGCACACTAGTGTGCCACGGCACACTGGTTGGGAAACACTGCTGTAAGCAACCCAGAAGTGAATTTGTCATTTCGAAGCCACCGCCGCCATTCTCGGAAAGGAATCGGCATTAGATTCCCGCCCCGCCCGAGGTGCTTTCCCCTCATTGGCTGTTTAACCCAGTTTGGAGGCGGACGTCCTTCCCTCTGCGTCAGAACTGGAGCGACAGCCGTGTTTACTCCAGTTTGGATGCGGCTGTCACCCCGGTTCTGATGCAGACCCCCAAGCTACGGACCTGCACCCTCAGGGGGAGTGATATCGGAGGTGACCCCCCCCCCCGGACTCTGTAAAACGGGTCAGGAACCTTTTTGACTTAGAGAGCCAAGAAAGCAAAACATTTGGAAATTTATTTCAGTGAGAGCCTGATAATATATATATATATATTAAGACTGAATACAACTCAATGTGAGTCTATACGTACATACGATGAGAAAAGGATTCCCCCGGCAGAATGACGGGACACTTCAGACCTGGCTCTGCAAAAGGCATGCTCAGGACTCTGGGAAGGAAGAGAAGACGGAAGGAAGGGGAAGAGAAAGAAAGAAAGACGAAATAACGAAGGGAGGGGGAGAGGAAGAAAGAAAAGAAGAACGAACTATGGAAAAGGAAGAAAAGAAAAGCGCCTCCCAACCAATCAGCGTGAAGCAGCCAGAGGGGCAGGGGTTGGGATTTTTGAACTTTGACAACTCTGTGTTTCTATAAAAATGTACTGTATTGCCTTGCGCAGGCCCGGATTAACACCTTTTGCGCCCTAGGCCACAGTTTGGAATTACGCCCCCTTTAAGGCAACCTCCCGCCACCTCCAAGGTCCCCAGGCATTCCCACCGGCTGGAAAGCTCCGCTGTGCTCCGAAGGTCTCCTCGGGAGTCGGGAGGCTTGGGGAGAGCGCAGCGAGTGCAAACTCGCTCCAAAGGCACGCACGAGAAAGAGAGCATGAGAAAGAGAACGCGCACATGAGAGAGAGAGCATGTGAGCGAGCGAGCGAGAGCGCGAGAGAGAGCAAGAGATGGAGGGGACGAAGCAGAGACTTTGAGAAGGAGCGAGGAGGGGCATGAGAAAGGGGGAAAGGTCCGCTGTGCTCTGAAGGTCTCCTCGGGAGTCGGGAGGCTTGGGGAGAGCGCAGCGGGTGCAAACTCGCTCCAAATGCACGCACGAGAGAGAGCAAGAGAGAGAGAGAGACCGCGTGCGAAAGAGAGAGTGTGCAAGAGAGCGAGAGAGTGTGTGGGCGAGAGAGAGAGCGAGAGAGAGAGAGCGCGTGAGAGGGAGATAGAGGGGGGGAAGAGAGAGCATGCGCGTGCGCGATAGAGTGCGTGGGCGAGAGAGAGCGCAAGAGGGAGAGAGAGAGAACGGGCGCGCGAGAGAGAGAGTGTGCAAGAGAGCGAGAGAATGAGTGTGCGGGCGAGAGAGCGCGAGAGGAAGAGAGAGAATGCACACGCGCGAGAGAGAGAGAGCCAGAGTGTGCAAGAGAGCCAGAGAGAGTGTGCGGGCGAGAGAGAAAGCGAGAGAGAGCGCGTGCGTGAGAGAGAGTGTGCAAGAGAGAGAGAGTGTGTGCTGGCACGCGCGCGAGAGCGAGAGAGAGAGCGCGTGCGAGAGAGAGCACGTGTGAGAGAGAACGCGAGAGAAGGCCTCGGCCATACAGGAGCCTTTTTTGCTTCCCCTTCGCCCCCTCTGAAGCCGGAGAAGGCGCGGGGCGAGTGAAAAAGGCCCCCGGATGGCCACGGCCATGCGGGAGACTTTTTTGCTTCCCCTTCGCCCCCTCTGAAGCCGGAGAAGGTGCGGGGTGAGTGAAAAAGGCCCCTGGATGGCCACGGCCATGCGGGAGACTTTTTTGCTTCCCCTTCGCCCCCTCTGAAGCTGGAGGAGGCACGGGGCGAGTGAAAAAGGCCCCCGGATGGCCTCCCTTTTGCGTTTCGGGGTTGGCAGAGCCCGCCACGTGCCGTTTTCCGCGACCCAAAGATCGACTTGGGGCTTTTTGCATTTTTTTTTGAGTGCATGATCTGCACCCCCCTCGGCCTGCGCCCCTAGGCCATGGCCTAGGTTGGCCTTACTGGTAATCCGGGCCTGGGTGGCATCCAACTCCAAATGGATTCATGTAGATATTGTAAAGCATGGGGGATAGAGCGGAATCTTACGGGCCCCTGCGGGTCAAAGGCCATGGGTCTGAACAGGTACCCCCCCCCCGGCTTCACCAACTGGGAGCGACCCTCCCGCAAGGAGCGGAGCCCCTGCAAAGCAATGCCCCCCCAAGACCCATTCCGGGGAGCCGCCCCAAAAGGATACCATGGTCGGAGGAACTATAAATCCTGGGATTGCATAGGATCAAAGGACCCCAAACCATGCCGTTCTCTTTCTCTTTCTGACTTTCGCTGTCCTTGGAGAGGCTGGAATGAGGCGCCTTTGGCAGAGGCCCGTACCTGGAAAGCTTGTCCCGAGATGAGAGGCATAATTCAAATTTTTTGGCTGGAATGTCCCCCTTCCCTCCCTGACATGGAAAACACATATTTGCAGGTTTACAGCTGTTGGCCGGAGTCATGCGGCCGGCATGTTGGAACCAAACCACAAGGACGCAAGTGTGGATTGGGGGTCAAGCGGTGTATATTTTTTGCTGCCTGGGTCGCTGTAAACAAAGCCAAAACGGGGGCGAAGGTTCTCGTCTAGGCAAGTTTCGCTTTTGCGGAAATGGCTCAGTACTGTGAGGTCCTGGGAGCTGCAGTTTGGCAGGGCGGCAGCTCCCCGCGACAGAGACAGACCTTGCCAAACTGCACCTCCCAGCCCCAGGACTGCAGTATAGATGCATCTAAAAAGGGGGATCTAGAGAAATAGGATTCAGGCCTACCACACCCAGCATGCTCCGAAGGACTGGGAGATATCACCCAAAGGAGTAACCCTGGGAGTTGTAGTTTTCCAAGGTCCTTGGCAATCTCTGCCAAAGGGCGCATCTGCACTGCGGAATGAATGCCAGTTGATTCCACTTGAACTGCCCCTGGCTCAATGCTATGGGATCCTTGGAGTTGTAGTTTTCCAAGGTTCTTGGCAATCTCTGCCAAAGGGTGCATCTGCACTGCGGAATGAATGCCAGATGACTACACTTGAACTGCCCTGGCTCAATGGGAAAATGGAAGTTGTAGTTTTCAACAAAATTATTGACCTTTTCCGCCTTAGAAGACTGGTGCCTCTTCAGACTACAGATCCACAGCTTCCATAGCACTAATAATAATATAACCCTAATATAATAATGTCATCCTAATATAATATAATCCTAGTATCCTAATAGAATACAAATATATTCCTAATATAATAATAATATCCCTATATAATAACAATAATATTCTATCTATCTTGGGGGGCGAAGGGTGGTGTATAAATATAGGAAACTAGCTTGGGGACCCGGCGCTGCCCGGGTTATTTGAGAAAAGCATTGTTTATCTGTGCTCCAAGTTTAGTCTAGATAAATGTCAGATGGGTTCAGTGGATGTGGATGAACTACATAACTTTCATATCAGAGTCCAATAGTCCATTCTCCTCCAAACTGCACCAAGATGCATAGTGGGTCATGGGTACTCTGTGTGCCAGGTTTGGGCCTGGTCTGTGATTCGTAGGGGCTGCAATGTTCTGTGGGAAATGAATTGGGTGAAGGTACTGCAAATCCCATCATTTGTGAGCCATCCTGCCGTAAACCGCACCAGGTGTGTAAAGTGGGCCATTGGGCCTCTGTGTGCCAACTTTGGCCCTGATTTGTCATTGGTGTGGGCCACAGTGCTCTAAGGAAGTGAATTAAAGTACTGCAAGTCCCATCATCCATGGTCCATCCCCCCTCAAACTGCACCAGGATGTAGGGTGCATCTTGGGGGGTCTGGGTGCCATGTTTGGTCTTGTTCTGTCATTGTTGGGGGCCTAGTCAGGAAAATCAAGATTAGGAAGCCTAACAGTATTCCATGAGCTGAGGCCTAATCAGGAAAATCAAGTTGAGGAAGCCTTGCTGTCAATTTTGGGCCTGGTCTGTGATTTATAGGGACTACAGTGTTGTTTGAGAAGTGAATTGTGTGAAGGTATTGCAAATCCCATCATTCGTGGCCCATCCTGCCCTAAACCACACCAGGTTGTGAAGTGGGCCATTGGGCCCCTGTGTGCCAAGTTTGGTCCTGATCCGTCATTGCTGTGGGCCGCAATGACTGCCTGCCTGAGGCCTTTCCTTTTCCCTCTGTGTCACTTTAGAATGTTGGAATGTAGATGGCCATTCAGAGTCCTTTATGCAAATACTCCCTCAGTGGCAACCAATCCCCTCTGTGCCTTAGAGTGTTGGAGTTCTGAGGCTGGCCAATCAGAGTCCTTTATGCAAATAATACCACAGTGGCAACCAATTGAAACGCTGGCACATATTCTTCCGCACCTCCTGCCGCAAACACTGACTTTCATTATATACATAGATAAATAATATCCTAATATAATAATATAATCCTAATATTGTAATAATATAATCCTAATATAATAATGCAATCCTAATACTACTATCCCAATAGAATAAAAATATAATCCTAATATAATAATATCCTAATCACGGCAGCGTTTGACACGGTCGACCACAATCTTTTGACCCACCGCCTGGCCATGGCTGGAGTGAGGGGGACAGCCCTGAAATGGCTGACCTCCTTCCTCCACCAGCGGTCTCAGCGTGTGAGGAGGGGCGAAGTGGTCTCCGAGGGCTCCCCATTAGTTTGTGGAGTCCCGCAGGGGGCCATTCTCTCCCCTCTGTTATTTAACATCTATATGCAGCCGCTTGCACGACTGGTACGGAGTTTTGGGCTTGAGTGCCACCAGTATGCTGATGACACTCAGCTCATTCTCAGGATGGAGGGCAGGCCTGGATCCGTCCCCGATAATTTCCAGCGTTGCCTCGAAGCCGTTACTGGATGGCTGCGAGCCAGTAGGTTGAGGGTGAATCCAGCAAAGACGGAGATCTTGTGGCTGGGTCGCCCGGGTGATGGGGATGTCCAGCTGCCGACCCTGGATGGCCTGGCGTTATGCCCATCGCCTTCTGTAAAGAGCTTGGGAGTTCATGTGGACTCCCAATTGACCATGGAGGCCCAGGTCTCCATGGTCAGTAAGTCTGCTTTTTTCCATCTCAGACAGGCAAGGCGGCTGGCCCCCTATCTATCCCGGAACGACCTGGCCACGGTGATCCAAGCCACGGTCATCTCAAGACTGGACTACTGTAACGCACTCTACGTTGGCCTTCCTCTGTCGGTGACCCGGAAGCTCAAGCTGGTGCAGAACACTGCTGCCCGACTCCTGTCTGGTACGCCAGCTGGTAGTCACATAACACCCACCTTGCAGGATCTGCACTGGCTTCCAATCGAGCACCGGATCACCTTCAAAGTGTTGGTTCTCACCTTTAAGGCCTTGCACGGCCTGGGGCCAGCGTATCTGAGGGACCGCCTCTCCCCATACTGCCCTATGAGATCACTCCGGTCGGAAGGTACTAACCTTTTGGATGTCCCCTCTGCGAAGTCCGCCAAATTAACAGCAACCCGTAGTGTCAGATTATTGCATTTTGAATAGCAATTCATGAGTCAGCACAAGATATATTTTCGCAGTTTGAGATGACCTGCAGTGTGACATGTTTGACACCAGATGGCGCTGTCTCAAGACTGCTAAATGGAACCTTGAGGAATGTCAGTTACAAAGTGACAGTTGGGATTTGTCAGTTGGGATTCAATATCTGTGAGGAAAGGATGTTTAGAAAGGTAGCTGTGAAGGCTGTTGTTTTTCGATGTTTTGCCAGTTATTGTTAAATACAATTCAATACAAAGTTATATATTTATCTTGTGAATTGAATGAGAGTTTCATTATTCACTCGAATAGAGACTGGAGTTTTTGGGCCGATGGGGAATTAAACTTCTATATTTCTGTTGCCTATCCGCTGTGACATAAATACTCAACGCCGAAGATGTAGGAGGGCATTTTCCGTGATTGCGCCCACACTGTGGAATGCCCTCCCCGCTGAAATGCGTGCCATCCAGGATCTGTTGCCTTTTAGGCGGGCTTGCAAGACCTACTTATTCCAGCAGGCCTTTGGCCTGTAGGCTCCGCTCAGGCTCGCCCGCCGTATTTGTAATCTTTGGTACCTGCTGTGTTGTGTTCTTCACTCCAGGCTTTTAACTTTGCTGGTTTTATATTGTGTTTTATTCTGCTGTGTTTTAATTTGTTGTACTCTGCTGTTTTATTCGGCGCCTGTGAGCCGCCCCGAGCCTCCCGGGAGTGGCGGCATAGAAGCCCAACAATAAATAAATAAAATAAATTAAATAAAATCCTAATATCATAATAATATCCTAATCTATTATATAAATGGGTTCACGTCATGTGATGTATACCTCAAACAAAGAAACCATACAACGCAGAAACACAATACTTGCCAACAGAAATAGGCCTCAAGCAAGGTACGTTTGTAGCAAAGAAACCTTCCCCCCCAAAACCTAAAAGGCCCCCAAAACAACGAATAAAAATAAAACTACATTTACCAGCATCCTCCGGGGCAGCCAACGACTCTCCCAGCCTCTACATTCTGAACAACATGATTGGCTGCCAATAAGGGCGGATTTGCATAACTGCTGTAACC
The DNA here is from genome assembly GCA_030556195.1 of Anolis apletophallus. NCBI lineage: Eukaryota > Metazoa > Chordata > Lepidosauria > Squamata > Anolidae > Anolis > Anolis apletophallus. The sequence continues at coordinate 4,503,083 of JARBWK010000016.1, read as the reverse complement.
ATAGCAACGCTGGCAAGAGCCATCCAAGGCTAGGATAGAATGCTGAGAGATTTCAGTTGGTGTTTGAGGGTTAAACTGCCAAAACCAAACTCTGAGGGAGCAATTCTCCAGCAAATTCCTACCCACACAACACAACACAACTTCCAATCACAACCCATCCCACCAACCTTACGGGACCCCCGTACGCACAACACCTACAAACACCACAAACTAAAACCATTCCTTCCTTCCACACAGACAGAAACTGACCTTAAAAGACAAGCCATGCCTTATAAAAATAACAGCATCGGACGACACACTCACAACGCTACATACATCAAACAACAAAGGGCAGAACAAACGCCAGAACAGAAACACACTGCGCAGCAGAGACACAGACAACAGGTCACTGCACGACGCACAGCTGAGAACCAAATGCAAAGAACTGCACGACAAGAAGAAGCGCGCAGCCAGGAACAACAAAGACGCAGAAATGCAACACAACAGCAGCGCAAGGAGCGCAGAAACACGACGTCGCAACACAGAAAACAAACTTCAAAAAACACCACAACCACTTCCACCGCCTAGCCTTCAGATACAACGCTGCAGAAGACTACAGCATGGTGCCAGAGGCCGACATTGGCACCCTAACGCACATCTGCACACACTGCAAAGCCCTGAAATACCCAGCAGAAACACCAGGAATGTGCTGCCTAGCCGGTAAAGTCTCTCTACCACCACTTGCCACTCCTCCACAACCACTACAGACTTTGCTGAGTGGAGACACTCCAGAATCAAAACACTTCCTCCGCTATATAAGACAATACAACTCATGCTTCCAGATGACATCATTGGGAGCACACATAGAAAGTGCGCAATTCATGCCTACATGACCCCACCAAGACCGTAAGTAACATCATTTCCAACCCTTACATCTCTCATCTCCTAAATAGGGCACAGCAACGCGTGCCGGGTACAGCTAGTATAATATTAATGTAATCCTAATATAATATTAATATGCAATAATAACAATATAATTATAATAATTTCATTTCATACCCAAGTGTAAAATTCATGATTAAAACCGAGTGTCATAGAGCCACGGCAGGCCAAGTGGTGCCAAGTGGCCTTCATTCCTCAGTGTAGACGCCCTCTCGGTTCTAGTTCTAGAGGCCTCTCTGGCCGCCACTTCTCCGCCTCTTTCCTCACGTTCTCTCCTTCCTTCCCTTTGTTTTTTCTAGAGCTGGCCTATGACTTGGACGCGGAGGACGTCCCTTCCAACAAGCAGCGCTTGAACCAGCAAAGCAAAGAGGCTTCGGCGGGTCACGGTTTGGGCTCCGGTGGCACAAGGCCAGCCACGGACTCTATGGCCGCTGCCGTAATCACGCTGTCTATTCTGCTGACCAAATGACCGACGACCCTTGTTCCTTGGAAGTCCAGCTGCAAATGGCCAGGATCCGGTTCCTTCCCTTCTTTTTTTACAAACTCTTCTTTCTCGGGAGGCATGTGGAACGAATCGCTCCCAAATGTTACCTTTTTTTCACCAAAATACCATTAAAACGATGGGAAGGGACCGTCCGGGGCTTGTTTTGAGGTGCAACTCTTTTAATTTGGGGGGGGAAAGGTAAAGGAAAATACCACATTGGAATGAATGGATCCAGATGGGGGAAAGATACCTGGGAATAAAAGTCATGGGTCAAAGCCATCTGTCGGTGTCCGAGTCTTCTGCTTTGCTCCGCCTTGGGCACACTTCGGCCCTCCCTCCAGGGGTTCTGGACTCCAACTTCCACCATTCCTAACAGCCAATAGGACGCATCTACGTGGCAGAATGAATGCTGATTGGCTACACTTGGAAGTTGAAGTCCAAAACACTTGGGAGGGCCGAAGTTTGCCCAGGCCTGGTCGGGATCCTGCCGTGTTGTTATCAATAGGTGGCATAGTCGGTTTGGGGACTTGTTACCCGACTGTAACCATGTCGAGGCTGCATATGATTGTAGCCATTCCTCCCTTTCTTTCCTTTCCCTCCCTCCCTTTCCTTCTCTTCACCATACCCTTCCTTCCTTCCTTCCTCTCTATCCTTCTCTTTGCCATACCCTTCCTTCCTTCCTTCCTCTCTATCCTTCTCTTCGCCATACCCTTCCTTCCTTCCTCTCTATCCTTCTCTTCGCCATACCCTTCCTTCCTTCCTTCCTTCCTCTCTATCCTTCTCTTCACCATACCCTTCCTTCCTTCCTTCCTCTCTATCCTTCTCTTTGCCATACCCTTCCTTCCTTCCTTCCTCTCTATCCTTCTCTTCGCCATACCCTTCCTTCCTTCCTTCCTCTCTACCCTTCTCTTCGCCATACCCTTCCTTCCTTCCTCTCTCTATCCTTCTCTTCACCATACCCTTCCTTCCTTCCTTCCTCTCTATCCTTCTCTTCGCCATACCCTTCCTTCCTTCCTTCCTTCCTCTCTCTATCCTTCTCTTTGCCATAACCTACCTTCCTTCTTTCCATCCTTCCTCTTTCCTTCTCTTTGCCATACCCTTCCTCTCTTCCTTCCTCTATCCTTCTCTTCACAATACCCTCCCTCCCTTCCTCTATTCTTCTCTTCGCCATACCCTCCCTCCCTTCCTTCTTTCTGTCCTTCCTCTTTCCTTCTCTTCGCCATACCCTCCTTCCTTCCTTCCTCTATTCTTCTCTTCGCCATACCCTCCCTTCCTTCTTTCCATCCTTCCTCTATCCTTCTCTTCACCATACCCTTCCTTCCTTCCTTCTTCTCTTCGCCATACCCTCCCTTCCTTCATTCCGTCCTTCCTTTCCTTCTCTTTGCCATACACTCCCCTCCTTCCTTCCTTCCTTCCTTCCTCTATTCTTCTCTTCGCCATACCCTCCCTTCCTTCTTTCCTTCCTTCCTCTTTCCTTCTTTGCCATACCCTCCCTCCCTCCCTTCCTTCCTCTATCATTCTCTTCGCCATACACTTCCTTCCTTCCTTCCTCTATCCTTCTTTCCTTCCTTCTTGTCGCCTTTCTCTTCCTGTCCTTTGTTCTTTTCCTTCCATCCTTCCTTCTCTTTCACTTTCTTTCCCTCTCTCTTTTCTTTTCTTAGGTTATTTCCTTCACTTCCCTTTCCCTCCTTCTCTCCGTCTTTTCTTTCCCTCCCTCCCTCTCTTCCATGTCTCCTCCTCTTGACCTTTCTCTTCCTGAGTTTTCCCTCCCTCTTTCCTTCCATTCTTTCCCTCCTTCTCTCCTTCCCCATCTTTCCTTTCCTTTCTTCCCTTCCTTCCACATCTATTCACCTTTCTCTGCCTGTCCTTTCCCTCCCTCTTTCAATTTCTTTCCCTTCTTTCTCCCTTTGTTCTTTCCTTCCTTCCTCCCCTTCCTTCTCTCTTTCCTCCCTCCTTCCCTTCCTGTCTCCTCGTCACTTTCTCTTCCTGTCCTTTCCCTCCTTCTTTCCATTTCTTTCCCTTCTTTCTCCCTTTTCTCCCTCCTTCCCTTCCTTTCTCCTCGCCACCTTTCTCTGCCTGTCCTTTCCCTCCTTCTTTCAATTTCTTTCCCTTCTTTCGCCTTTTCCTTCCTTCCTCCCTCCCCTCTTTCCTCCCTCCTTCCCTTCCTGTCTCCTCGTCACTTTCTCTTCCTGTCCTTTCCCTCCCTCTTTCCATTTCTTTCCCTTCCTTCTCCCTTCGTTCTTTTCCTTCCTTCTTTCCTTCCTCTCTCCTTCTGTCATACCTTCCTTCATTCTTTCCTTCCCTCTCTTTTTCCTTTTCTCTTGTCTTCCTTCCTTCTCATTACCATGCCTGCTTGTTCATTCTTTCTTTTCCTCCTCTCTTCTCTCTCTTCCTTCCTTCCTGAGGAGAAAAGGAGGCCTTTGAGCTCATTGCAGGGGAAAAGAAGAGAGGCGGCCATTGCCTCCTATTCTCCCCAAGCCATTGCCTTGAACTCTATACGTTTTTAGTGACGGTCTATCGGTTACGCCAACTACGCGGCCGCGTAGGGCGCCGCCACCTGAGAGGGGCACTGCCGCGCCGGCTGCCGCGCCGGCTGCGCCTCTGCATGCGCGGAGATTTTCGCGCATGTGCAGAAGCTCCTACAGGCGCTACAGCGCCTGTAGGAGCTTCTGTGCATGCGCAAAAATCTCTGCGCATGCGCACTGGCTCCAGAGCGCGCCTCCCGCTTTGGAGCCAGTCAGCATACGTGCAGATTCGCGCATGCTCACTGGCTCCAAAGCGGGAGCGAGCTGGAGCCAGTGCGCATGCGCAGATTTTTCGCGCATGCGCACTGGCTCCAGAGCGGGACTCGCACTCGGGAGCCACGGGGGCGCAAAAATAATATTCCCTTACCCCTCCGGGATAGGTAGGACCGCCCCTGAAGAGGGGTGTTTCTGGGAGATGTAGCCCAGAACAAACAAAGAACGGGCCATTTCCCAAACTCTGTGCGAAAGGACAGTGCTGCCGGGACGTGAAGGACAAAGGGGCTTCCCATTGACGCACATCACCAGCCGATGCTCCCAGACCGCCTGGGTGCCTTCTGCTTTTGGAGAGACAGGCATCTGCCAGCCTTGAAGCGCTGGACCTTTTGTCCCGCTGTGGCTTTGGACGCAGGCCTTGGGCAATGCTGGGCAATGGGGGCCCTTGCACATCCTCCCCCCCAAGACCCATTGCCTTCTGTGTTGGCGGAAAGGGCTGTTGTTGTGCCGTGTTTGTGTTGCGTAAGACCATGGACGGACGCAGTGCCTGGCAGTTATGTCATAGCACTGTTATGTCATCGGAAGGGGGAAAGTACAATACGTTCCCCCATAACTACAGGTGATCATGAACCCGACTGAAGAAACAATGGCTGGCAAAAGCATACTAGAATTGCACTGGAGGACCTAGAAGAGGCTACGTTGCTACGAGAGTTGAATGAAAAGTAACTTGGGTTTGGATGGGAATCTATCTATCTTCTTCTATCTATGTATATAATAAAAGTCAGTGTTTGCGGCGGTGCGGAGGTGCGGTGGCACGGAGGGAGGAATATGTGCCAGCGTTTTGATTGGTTGCCACTGTGGGATTATTTGCATAAAGGACACTGATTGGCCAGCCTCAGAACACCGACACTCTAAGGCAGGGGTACTCACACTTTTTCAGCATGGGAGCTACTGATTAAAAATCCAAGTCCCAAAGATCACCTACCCAGAAATGTAAAACGTATAACTATTTTCTTATTTATTTCTTTATTTATTTCTTTATTTATATTTATTATTCATTTTTATGTTCCGCTCCTTCCAGCAGGCTCGGGGCAGTTTACATAGAATGAAGTTATAAAACATCAACATTTCAATTTAATAACAACAATATAAAACAGAGCATAAAAATACATCCAACCACCCCATTTCTCCCACACTGCCATATTACCACACATATTATCAGCCAGAAAGTAAGAAGAGAGGCTTTTGAACTGCAAGGCCATTTAATACTCAGCAAGGTAAACAAAGGGGCATGCAAAAATACATCCAACCACCCCATTTCTCCCACATTTCCATATTCCCCAACATACATTTCTCAAGGAACAAAGCAAGCAGAGAGGCTTTGGAGCTAAAAGGCCATTTTTAAACATTAAAAATAAACAAAGAGACATGCCACAGAACAATCAAGCACCCACCCCAAAGTAAAAAGACCGACCTTTGAGATGCGGTAAGGAGATGACCCCAAAGCATCCTTCTTCTCCTCCTCCGTTGTTGCTCCTATGTCCATGCCGCCAGCATGCGTGCCACCTCCAAGAGCTCACGAGAAGTCCGAGGGGCAGAATGGGCGCTTCTGTGCATGCGCACGGGGCCAGCCATGCATCGCGTCATGCAGGCCCGCCCCCTCTGGTCTCCTACGACTCTGAGTGGCTGGAGAAGGACGGAGGGAGGAGGGGGAATCCAAAAGAGGGGGCCCATTCTGCCTCTTGGACTCTGGAGCTTTTGGAGCGGCGCGCGAGCAGGAGCGGGGAGGAGCAACGACGGAGGACTTCTTTGCAGCGTGCAGGGGCACATGAAGAGGACCAACAGCAAAAACCCTGGTCAGGGGCCTGAAGATCACCAGGATGAGGCCTGAAGATCACCCTGGTGATCCCGATCACCATTCTGAGCACCCCTGCTCTAAGGCATCAGATTATTTGCATAAAGGACTCTAATTGGCCAGCCTCAGAACTCCAACACTCTAAGGCAGTGTTTCTCAACCAGTGTGCCGTGGCACACTAGAGTGCCGTGAGCGATCATCAGGTGTGTCGCGAGAAAAGCTCTCTGTCCCCCTTCCTTCTCCTCCTGCCGAACTCCTGCTGCTTGGGGGGGAGCCAGGCGGCGGCGAAAGAAAAAGAAGGGGCCGAGGCGCCGCCTCCTTCGGCCGTTTCCCCAGCCAGCCTCCAATCCGCCATGACTCCCACCATGACTCTTGCCCCTCGCTCGCTGAAGCCGCGTGGAGGAGGAGCCTGCCCACTGAAGCCCATCCACCGCTCATGCTCCTCCTCTGTGGGGAGCTGAAGCCGGGGAGGGGGCTCACAGCTTTGCCAGCCTTGAGGGCAGTGCCAAGCCAGCAGTGGCAGAGCCAACACAATGCTGGCTTGGCACTGCCCCTCAAGGCTGGTGAAGCTGTGGAGAACTGAAGCCGGGAGGGGGCGGGGCATGGCACGGCCTGGCTCCCCCTCCCCAGCTTCGCACTCCCAGCAACTGCTCCCAGCAGGCCACCATCCCCCAGCCGTTCTTTACTGTGTTAGAGTGTCATTTTGTGTCATTTTGGTTGGTGGTGTGCCCCGGAATTTTTTAATGTTAAAAGTGTGCCGCAGCTCAAAAAAGGTTGGGAAACACTGCTCTAAGGCACCAGACAGAGCGAATTGGTTGCCACTGAGAGACAATTTGCATAAAGGACTCTGATTGTCCAGCCTAAGAAACCCAACATTCTACGGCCCCAGACAGAGGGGATTGGTTGCCACTGAAATGGTATTTGCATAAAGGACTCCGATTGGCCATCCACATTCCAACATTCTAAGGTGACGCAGAGGGAAAAGGAAAGGCCTCAGGCAGTCAGACACTGCGGCCCACAGCAGTTACGGATCAGGACCAAGGTTGCCACACAGGGGCCCAATGGCCCATTTCACAACGCGACCCTCACCCAATGACCAATACAGACCAAAATTAGCACACAGAGCCCCCTTGACCCACTCAACACCCTGGTGCTGTTTCAAGGAGGACAGACCACAGATGATGGGACTTGAAATACCTTCACTCACCTTCCGAGACCGCTGCAACCCTCATCCAGGGAATGATCAAGACCAAATGTGACACACAGAGCCCCCATGACCCACTCTACACCCTGGTGCTGTTTGGAGGGGGATGGACCATGGCCAATGGGACTTGCAGTACCTCCACTAAGTTCCTGAGACCACCGCAAGCCACATAAACATCTAATAGGAACCAACCTTGGCACACAATGCCTTCCTCACATAACCCGGGCACCGCCGGGTCCCCAAGCTAGTATTTTAATAAACCAAACGCAGAAGTAATCCTTAGAATATGCTCTTGAACGACCACTATTCGCTTTTCCACATAATCACCAGAGAATTGGATACATTTCTGCCAACGATGAACATGTTTTCTGAAGCCGTCACAGAAGACGTCGACACTCTGTTTCCGCATCCAGCGCCTCACCATTCTCTCAACGTCTTCCTCAGAAGCATCACAATGTCCCCACAGATCTTCCTTCATTATCGGGAACAGACGGAAGTCAGGCGGTGCTGAATCTGGACTGAATGGAGGATGCCGACGGTGGTGAGATCCAGTCTCTGAAGCTCTGCTGTTTACCCATCGTGCACAGATATTCCGACAGCCAAGCAAAGCAATAATGTGACTCACACATTCTTGTGAAATGCCGATTATGCTTGAAATTTCTCTCTGAGTGATACGACAATCGTCCTGAATCAATCTGTCAACCTTTTGCTTGTGAAACTCAGTGGTTGCTGTCACAGGACGTCCAGCTCTTTGTTTGTCACGCAAGTCAGATGTTCCCACCTCAACATCTTTACACTCACCCGCCCAGCGACACAATCACCATAAACAGCTTGCCTTCTCCGATGAACCTCCTTTGGGGCGACACCTTCTGCTGTCAAGAATTCAATGACTGCACGTTGCTTAAGTCGCACTGAGCGACCGTTTGCGCAAGGTTCCATACTTCGCACTTTAACAACACAACCGTCTCTCGTCCCCACCAGCCGTGATGGTGGGACTGAGAGCAGGGCCCCTCCAGAAGATCTTAACCACCTTTATGGTTCGTTGAGGAGAATATGTTCGGACAGGTAAACTGGGCCGGAACTGTATAGGGCAGAGGTAGGGAGCCTATGGTTCAGGAGCCAGATGTGGCTCTTTTCATGATTGCATCTGGCTCTCCCATTCCTTCTTTCCTCCATTCTCCCTCTTCCTTCCTTTCTTTCTCCCCCTTCACCCTTTCCTTCTCTCCTTCCTTTTCCCTCCCTCTCTCCTCATCCTTCTTTCCACCATTCGCTTCCTTCCTTCCTTCCTTTCTCCCCATCACATTCCTTCTCCTTCTCTCCTTCCTTTTCCCTCCCTCTCTCCCCTTCCTTTTTTCCTCCACTCTCCCTCTTCCTTCCTTCCTTCCTCTTCCTTCCTTTCTTTCACCTCTTCACTCTTTCCTTCTCCTTCTCTCCTTCCTTTTCCCTCCCTCTCTCCCATTCCTTCTTTCCTCCATTCTCCTCTTCC
>JARBWK010000016.1:4204686-4494295 GCA_030556195.1 Anolis apletophallus | reverse complement strand
CAGCCGCCTCCTCCCCCTGTGATGCGGGAGGGCGGGAGGAGGTCGAGTGCAGGACATCTTGGATGCCCGCCTCCGCTACAGGAAGTTGGAGTACTTCATTGACTGGAAGGGGTTTGGCCCGGAAGAACGTGCTTGGGTCAAGGCTCGGGATGTTCACGCCCCGGAGTTGGTGGCTTGCTTCCACCGCAACTACCCTGATGAAGCCCAAGCCACCGGCCAGGGGCCCTGAGGGGGGATAGTGTAGCACCCATGGGTCCGCTTCGAACCTTGGCAACGGGGAGGGTAATGCACCAGGGGTCCCGTTGGCATTGGGACCCACAGGCTGAAAGGGATTCGGGGATGAGTTGGAAGGCCCAGAGCAAGATTGGTCAGCGGTGCCTTTGCCCAGTCCACCGCCAGAGAGTTTAGCCTGGGATTTCGAATGGGAGCATTCTCCCGGGGAAGGAGCGGACCAGGTGGAGATGGGAGGCAGCGAAGCAGATAGCGGAGATAGTTATGAATTCCCAAATGGCCGAGGTTCCCAGGAGCTGGCTGAACAGCAGATGGAGGCTAGCGGATGGGAAACTTCGGGAGGCTACTTCTCAGGAAGATAGCGATACTAGGCTGGAAGAGCGGGGCGTTCTCATAACAGGCGCAGGGACATAGAGGAGGGCAGGAGGAGCTGGCACCTGTCCCTAGACCGTCACCGTTCGGAAAGTAGAGACTGGAGGCGCCGGGCCCTAGATCGTCGGGGGCCCGGCCGAGGATTAAAATACGGCCCCGTGGGAACTGATCCCCTCAGTTCTCCGGCCACGTCTATACTGAATAGGCGCGAAGCGGAGTGGGACCACAAGCTAACCGTGGTCATCAAGTCTCTGCCTTGCCTTTGCTTTGTTTCCTGAGCCGCAGTGGATTGCGGCACCTTGCCCTGGTTCCTGATTCGCATTGGATGCGAAACCTTGCCCTGTTTCCTGATCCGCATTGAATTGCGGAGCCTTGCCTCGCTTCAAGCTATTTGCCATTATACTTTGGACTATTGACTTGATACTTTGAGTACTTGCATTTCTTTGGACTATATACCCTTTGGACTGTTTTTATATTCAATAAACTAGTTAGCCTTTGATACGTCTCCGTGTGTGTGTTAAAGGGGCAGTTCTAAGTCGGCGTTCGTGACAATACTACTATCCCAATAGAATAAAAATATAATCCTAATATAATAATATCCTAATATAAAATCCTAATATCATAATAATATCCTAATATAATATTAATGTAATCCTAATATAATATTAATATCCTATAATAATAATAATAATATAATTATAATAATTTCATTTCATACCCAAGTGTAAAATTCATGATTAAAACCGAGTGTCATAGAGCAGTGTTTCTCAACCAGTGTGCCGGGGCACACTAGTGTGCCGTGAGCGATCATCAGGTGTGCCGTGGGAAATGGAACCTCAAGGGGGAGAGTCTAGTGTGTTGAAGTATAAAAACCTTAAGAAACCTACCTCGATAAAGGCACAACATTACAAACAACCCCCCTCCACACCCGTTGTCTACTTAGTCTCTCCCTCTCCATGCATTGGGAAGGCCCGCCTCCCTTTCCCCAAGTAGAGACCTCCTCTTGCCTCCTGGGGGTTCTGTGTGGGAAGTTTGGCCCAGTTCTATCATTGGTGGGGTTCAGGATGCTCTTTGATTGTAGGGGAACTATAAATCCCAGCAACTACAACTCCCAAATGTCAAGGTCTATTTCCCCTGAACGCCATCTGCGTTTATATTTGGGCATATTGAGTATTCATGCCAAGTTTGGTCCTGATCCAACATTGTTTGAGTCCACAGTGCTCTCTGGATATAGGTGAACCACAACTCCAAAACTCAAGGTCAATGCCCACCAAACGCTTATAGCATTTTCTCTTGGTTGTGGGAGTTCTGTGTGGGAAGTTTGTGTCTTTCTGCCATTCCTGCCAGGATACCTATGTTGTGTTCATCGAAACAGGCCCAGGTTTCACACTGAGTGTATAAATACATTTAAAAACATATTAACGATATGTATTACTGTGTTAGAGTGTAAATTTGTGTCATTTCTGTTGGTGGTGTGCCCCAGGGTTTTGTAAATGTAAAAAGTGTGCTGCGGCTCAAAAAAGGTTGGGAACACTGCCTTAGAGTGTTGGAGTTCTGAGGCTGGCCAATCGGAGTCCTTTATGCAAATAATACCACAGTGGCAACCAATTGAAACGCTGGCACATATTCTTCCGCACCTCCTGCCGCAAACACTGACTTTTATTATATACATACTGTAGATAAATAAATAATATCCTAATATAATAATGTAATTTTAATATAATGCTACTATCCCAATAGAATAAAAATATAATCCTAATATAATAATATCCTAATATAAAATCCTAACATCATAATAATATCCTAATATAATATTAATGTAATCCTAATATAATATTAATATCATATAATAATAATAATATAATTATAATAATTTCATTTCCTACCCAAGTGTAAAATTCATGATTAAAACCGAGTGTCATAGAGCAGTGTTTTTCAACCTTTTTTGAGCCGGGGCACATTTTTTACATGTACAAAATCCTGGGGCACATCACCAACTTAAATGACACACAATGACACTCTTACACAGTAATACATATAGTTAATATGTTTTTTAATGTATTTATATATTCCTGACTGTGAGAGCCGTTCAGCAGTGGAACTCCCTGCCTTGGAGTGTGGTGGAGGCTCCTTCTTTGAAGGCTTTTAAGCAGAGGCCATCTGTCAGGGGTGCTTTGAAAGCAACTCCCTCCCTCCTCTGGAGAAGAGGAGGCCAATAGAAAGCCAAGGGACGTGGCCCCTGCGCTCCCGATTGGCTGTCCGCGTGGTTTGTCGCCGCCTGCCACTCTTGGCCCCGCCCTGCCCTTCCGCCGGGCTCATTTCCATGCTTAAAGGGACAGAGGCCAATTTCCCACGGCACACCTGATGATCGTTTACGGCACACTAGTGTGCCACGGCAGGCCAAGTGGTGCCAAGTGGCATTCATTCCTCAGTGTAGACGCCCTCTCGGTTCTAGAGGCCTCTCTGGCCGCCACTTCTCCGCCTCTTTCCTCACGTTCTCTGCTTCCCTTTGTTTTTCTAGAGCTGGCCTATGACTTGGACGCGGAGGACGTCCCTTCCAGCAAGCAGCGCTTGAACCAGCAAAGCAAAGAGGCTTCGGCGGGTCACGGTTTGGGCTCCGGTGGCACAAGGCCAGCCACGGACTCTATGGCCGCTGCCGTAATCACGCTGTCTATTCTGCTGACCAAATGACCGACGACCCTTGTTCCTTGGAAGTCCAGCTGGAGATGGCCAGGATCCGGTTCCTTCCCTTCTTTTTTTTACAAACTCTTCTTTCTCGGGAGGCATGTGGGACGAATCGCTCCCAAACGTTACCTTTTTTCCCAAAAATACCATTAAAAGGAGGGGAAGGGAGCGTCCGGGGCTTGTTTTGAGCCGAACAAGGTGCAACTCTTTTAATTTGGGGGGGAAAGGTCAAGGAAAATACCACATTGGAATGAATTGATCCGGATGGGGGAAAGATACCTGGGAATAAAAGTCATGGGTCAAAGCCATCTGTCGGTGTCCGAGTCTTCTGCTTTGCTCCGCCTTGGGCACATTGCGGCCCTCCCTCCAGGGGTTCCGGACTCCAACTTCCACCATTCCTAACAGCCAATAGGACGCATCTACGTGGCAGAATGAATGCTGATTGGCTACACTTGGAAGTTGAAGTCCAAAACACTTGGGAGGGCCGAAGTTTGCCCAGGCCTGGTCGGGATCCTGCCGTGTTGTTATCAATAGGTGGCATAACTTGGCCTCGCAACGGGTCCGTTTGGGGATTTGTTACCCGGTTGTAACCATGTCGAGGCTGAATAGGATTGTAGCCATTCCTCCCTTTCTTTCCTTTCCCTCCCTCCCTCCCTCCCCTTCTCTTCGCCATAACCTTCCTTCCTTCCTTCCTCTATCATTCTCTTCGCCATACCCTCCCCTTCTTCCTTCCTTCCTTCCTTCCTTCCTTCATCTATTCTTCTCTTCGCCATACCCCCCCTCCTTCTTTCCTTCCTTCCTCTTTCCTTCTCTTCGCCATACCCTCCCCTTCTTCCTTCCTTCCTTCCTTCCTTCCTTCCTTCCTCTATTCTTCTCTTCGCCATACCCCCCTTCCTTCCTTCCTTCCTTCCTTTCCTTCCTTCCTTCCTTCCTTCCTCTCTATATTTCTCTTCGCCATACCCCCCTTCCTTCTTTCCGTCCTTCTTCTTTCCTTCTCTTCACCATACCCTCCCCTTCTTCCTTCCTTCCTTCCTTCCTTCCTCTATTCTTCTCTTCGCCATACCCTCCCCTTCTTCCTTCCTTCCTTCCTTCCTTCCTTCCTTCCTCTATCATTCTCTTCCCTCCCTCTTCCTTCCTTCCTTCCTTCCTTCCTCTATTCTTTCTCTTCGCCATACCCTCCCCTTCTTCCTTCCTTCCTTCTCTTTCCTTCCCATTCCTTCTTCTTCCTTCCTTCCTTTCTTCCTTCCTTCCTTCCTTCCTTCCTTCCTTCCTTCCTTCCTTCCTTCCTCTATCATTCTCTTCGCCATACCCTCCCCTTCTTCCTTCCTTCCTCTATCATTCTCTTCGCCATACCCTCCCCTCCTTCCTTCCTTCCTTCCTTCCTTCCTTCCTTCCTTCCTTCCTTCCTTCCTTCCTTCGCCCTCCCCTTCTTTTCCTTCCTTCCTTCCTCTATCATTCTCTTCGCCATACCCTCCCCTTCTTCCTTCCTTCCTTCCTTCCTCTATCATTCTCTTCGCCATACCCTCCCCTTCTTCCTTCCTTCCTTCCTTCCTTCCTTCCTTCCTCTATCATTCTCTTCGCCATACCCTCCCCTTCCTTCCTTCCTTCCTTCCTTCCTCTATTCTTCTTCTTCCTTCCTTCCTTCCTTCCTTCCTTCCTTCCTTCCTTCCTTCCTTCCTTCCTTCCTTCCTCTATCATTCTCTTCGCCATACCCTCCCCTTCTTCCTTCCTTCCTCTATCATTCTCTTCGCCATACCCTCCCCTCCTTCCTTCCTTCCTTCCTTCCTTCTTCCTTCTCTTCGCCATACCCTCCCCTTCTTCCTTCCTTCCTTCCTTCCTTCCTTCCTTCCTTCCTTCCTTCCTCTATCTTCTCTTCGCCATACCCTCTTCTTCCTTCCCTCCTTCTTCCTTCCTTCCTTCCTCTATCATTCTCTTCGCCATACCCTCCCCTTCTTCCTTCCTTCCTTCATCTATTCTTCTCTTCGCCATACCCTCCCTTCTTCCTTCTTCCTTCCTTCCTTCCTTCCTCTATCATTCTCTTCGCCATACCCTCCCTTCCTCCCTTCCTTCCTTCCTCTATCATTCTCTTCGCCATACCCTCCCCTTCTTCCTTCCTTCCTTTCTTCATCTATTCTTCTCTTTGCCATACCCCCTTCCTTCTTTCCGTCCTTCCTCTTTTCTTCTCTTCGCCATACCTTCCCCTTCTTCCTTCCTCCCTCTATCATTCTCTTCGCTATACCCTCCCGTTCTTCCTTCCTTCCTTCCTTCCTTCCTCTTTCCTTCTCTTCGCCATACCCTCCCCTTCTTCCTTCCTTCCTTCCTTCCTTCCTCTCTATCATTCTCTTCGCCATACCCTCCCCTTCTTCCTTCCTCCCTCTATCATTCTCTTCGCTGTACCCTCCCCTTCTTCCTTCCTCCCTCTATCATTCTCTTCGCTATACCCTCCCCTTCTTCCTTCCTTCCTTCCTTCCTCTATCATTCTCTTCGCCATACCCTCCCCTTCTTCCTTCCTTCCTTTCTTCATCTATTCTTCTTTGCCATACCCCCCTTCCTTCTTTCCTTCCTTCCTCTTTCCTTCTCTTCGCCATACCCTCCCCTTCTTCCTTCCTTCCTCTATCATTCTCTTCGCCATACCCTCCCCTTCTTCCTTCCTTCCTTCCTTCCTTCCTTCCTTCCTTCCTTCCTCTATCCTTCTCTTCGCCATACCCTCCCCTTCTTCCTTCCTTCCTTCCTCTATCATTCTCTTCGCCATACCCTCCCCTTCTTCCTTCCTCCCTCTATCATTCTCTTCGCCATACCTTCCCCTTCTTCCTTCCTCCCTCTATCATTCTCTTCGCTATACCCTCCCCTTCTTCCTTCCTTCCTTCCTTCCTTCCTTCCTCTATCCTTCTCTTCGCCATACCCTCCCCTTCTTCCTTCCTTCCTTCCTTCCTCTATCATTCTCTTCGCCATACACTTTCTTTCCCTCTCTTTTCATTTCTCTCACGTTATTTCCTTCACTTCCCTTTCCCTCCTTCTCTCCGTCTTTCCTTTCCCTCCCTCCCTCTCTCTCTTCCATGTCTCCTCCTCTTGACCTTTCTCTTCCTGAGTTTTTCCTCCCTCTTTCCTTCCTTCCATTCTTTCCCTCCTTCTCTCCCTCCCCATCTTTCCTTTCCTTTCTTCCCTTCCTTCCACGTCTATTCACCTTTCTCTTCCTGTCCTTTCCCTCCCTCTTTCAATTTCTTTCCCTTCTTTCTCCCTTTGTTCTTTCCTTCTTTCCTTCTCTCTTTCCTCCCTCCTTCCCTTCCTGTCTCCTTGTCACTTTCTCTTCCTGTCCTTTCCCTCCTTTCCATTTCTTTCCCTTCTTTCTCTCTTTGTTCCTTCCTCCCCTTTTCTCCCTCCTTCCTTTCTCCTCGCCACCTTTCTCTGCCTGTCCTTTCCCTCCTTCTTTCAATTTCTTTCCCTTCTTTCGCCTTTTTCCTTCCTTCCTTCCTTCCTTCCTCCCATTTCCTCCCTCCTTCCCTTCTTGTCTCCTCGTCACCTTTCTCTTCCTGTCCTTTCCCTCCCTCTTTCCATTTCTTTCCCTTCTTTCTCCCTTTGTTCTTTCTTTCCTTCCTTCCTCCCCTTCCTTCTCTTTCCTCCCTCCTTCCCTTCCTTTCTCCTCACCACCTTTCTCTTCCTGTCCTTTCCCTCCTTCTTTCAATTTCTTTCCCTTCTTTCACCTTTTTCCTTCCTTCCTTCCTTCCTCCCATTTCCTCCCTCCTTCCCTTCTTGTCTCCTTGCCACCTTTCTCTTCCTGTCCTTTCCCTCCCTCTTTCCATTTCTTTCCCTTCCTTCTTTTTCTTCCTTCTTTCCTTCCTCCCTCCTTCTGTCATACCTTCCTTCATTCTTTCCTTCCCTCTCTTGTTCCTTTTCTCTTGTCTTCCTTCCTTCTCATTACCATGCCAGCTTGTTCATTCTTTCTTTTCCTCCTCTCTTTCCTTCTCCCTCCTCTCTCTTCCTTCCATCCTTCCTGAGGAGAAAAGAAGGCCTTTGAGCTCATTGTGGGGGGAAAGAAGAGAGGCGGCCATTGCCTCCTATTCTCCCCAAGCCATTGCCTTGAACTCTATACGTTTTTAGTGACGGTCTATCGGTTACGCCAACTACGCGGCCGCGTAGGGCGCCGCCACCTGAGAGGGGCACTGCCGCGCCGGCTGCCGCGCCGGCTGCGCCTCTGCATGCGCGGAGATTTTCGCGCATGTGCAGAAGCTCCTACAGGCGCTACAGCGCCTGTTGAACTTCTGCGCTTGTAAAATCTCCAAAAATCTTGCCACTAACTCAAGCGCGCCTCCCGCTTTGGAGCCAGTCAGCATGCATGCAGATTCGCGCATGCTCACTGGCTTCAAAGAGGGAGGCAAGCTCGGGAGCCAGCGCGCATGCATGCAGATTTTCGCGCATGCGCACTGGCTCCAGAGCGGGACTCGCGCTCGGGAGCCACTGGGGGGGGCGCAAAAATAATATTGCTTCCCCCCCGGGATAGGTAGGACCGCCCCTGAAGAGGGGTGTTCCTGGGAGATGTAGCCCAGAACAAACAAAGAACGGACCATTTCCCAAACTCTGTGCGAAAAGACAGTGCTGCCAGGACGTGAAGGACAAAGGGGCTTCCCATTGACGCACATCGCTGGCCTATGCTCATGGGCAGCCTGGATGCTTTCTGCTTTTGGAGAGAGAGGCATCTGCCAGCCTTGAAGCGCTGGACCTTTTGTCCCACTGTGGCTTCGAACACAGGCCTTGGGCAATGCTGGGCAATGGGGGCCCTTGCACACACACCCCCCCCAGAACCATTGCCTTCTGTGTTGTGCTGTGTTTGTGTTGCGTAAGACCGTGGACGGACACAGTGCCTGGCGGTTATGTCATAGCACTGTTACATCATCGGAAGGGGGAAAGTACAATACGTTCCCCCCATAACTACAGGTGATCATGAACCCGATTGAAGAAATAATGGCAAAAGCATACTAGAATTGCACTGGAGGACCTAGAAGAGGCAGTATTAATCCAGACAGGGATCAACAGGGTACAAAGGCAATCCGGGTGATGCTACTCAATACCAAAAGGCTAAAAAATATCCACAGGAACTATTTATTTATTTCAGGATTTTACCCCGCTCTTCTCAACCCCCGAGGGAGGGGGGACTCAGAGCGGCTTACAGTACGGCACAATTCGATGCCCACATCACAACAGCATAAAACCCCCAAACCCCACAACAATTATAATACATTAAGATACATTAAAATACAATTACGTCAGCATCATACACAGTCATTCCAAGTTAAAACAATATTCACTCCATAAAAACATTGACCCTCTTCATCCATTTCCATTAAAATCCCCATCTAACATGCTGCCTAGTGCTGGTGTGCAAACGCCTGGTCCCAAAGCCAGGATTTTCCTGAATGCCAGGAGGGATGAGGGTGGACCGTGCCTCAATAGGGAGGCGCATTCCACAGGCGGGGAGCCACTGCCGAGGGCCCTGTCCCTCGTCCCCACCAGCCGCATTTGAGAAGTCGGCTGGGCGAGAGCAGGGCCTCCCGGATGATCTTAGATTGCGAGGTGGGACGTGGCGGCTGATGCGTTCGGACAAATAAGCTGGGCCAGAACCAGTATAGAGCTTTAAAGGTCAAAACCAGCACTTTGAAGTGAGCCCGGAATTGGACAGGCAGCCAGTGGAGCAGACACCACAGGGGGGTGGTATGCTCCCTGTATGTAGCTCCAGTTAGTAATCTGGCTGCCGCCCGCTGGACTAATTGCAATTTCCGAACTGTCTTCAAAGGCAGCCCCACGTAGAGTGCGCTGCAGTAGTCTATTCAGGATGAGACCAGAGCGTGGACGACCGTAGCCAAGTCAGACTTCCCAAGGTACGGGCGCAGCTGGCGCACGAGTCTCAACTGTGCAAAAGCTCTCCCGGCCACCGCCGAGACCTGGGGTTCCAGGCTCAGCGATGAGTCCAGGATCACTCCCAAGCTGCGAACCTGCGTCTTTAGGGGGAGTGTCACCCCGTCAAGCACAGGCTGTAACCCTATGCCCTGTTCGGCCTTACGACTGACCAGGAGGACCTCTGTCTTGTCTGGATTAAGTTTCAATTTGCTAGCCCTCATCAGTCCAACACAGCGGCCAAGCACCGGTTCAAAGTCTGGACAGCCTCCTTGGTGACAGGTGGGAAGGAGTGACAGATCTGGACGTCATCTGCGTACAGATAACACCTGACTCCGAATGATCTCTCCCAGCGGTTTCATGTAGATGTTAAACAACATCGGGGACAGTACTGAACCCTGAGGGACTCCACACGACAACGGCTGTGGGGTCGAACAGGTGTCACCCAATGACACCTTCTGGGTACGACCTTCCAGGAAGGATTGGAGCCACTGCAATGCAGTACCCCCAAGCCCCATGTCTGCAAGGCGACCCAGAAGGAGACCGTGGTCAACAAGACCTGTTTATTTATTATTATTTATTATTTAAAACGTTTGTATCCCGACCTTCTCACCTCTATCAAGGGACTCAGACCGGCATTACACAGGCCCAGATTAACAACTTTTTGCGCCCTAGGTCACACTTTGGAATTACGCCCCCTCTACTAACGGCACTGAAAGTTGTTGTTTGGGGTCCGGGAAGGGAGGGTGCGGTCCAAGCCACGCCTGCCCTTCCTTCCTTCCTTCCTTCCTTCCTAGCCCCGGGGCTTGGGGGCCATGGCGGGGTGGCCATTGCCGGGGCTGATTAGGGTCCCAGCCCCAGGGAGGAGTAGTGGTGGGGAGAGGCCTGGGGGGGGGGCTTCCTTCCTTCGGGGCTCCCTGGAGATAAGAGAGACACCCACCCGTCTCCGTCTCCTTCTCGTCGGTTGCAATCCATGGCTCAGGGAGAACCCCCCTCCATGGACTTCCGCCTCCAAGCTGGCCCTCGCCTTCCTATTGGCCGAGTCCGTGGAGCCACACCCACCCGGGAGGGAGGGAGGCTCCCTGATTGGCCGGCTGCCGCTCTTCAGCTTTAATCGATGGGTGTCAGGAGGCGGGGCCAGGAGGCGAGCTCGGAGGACTCACTCCTGGCCCCACCAACTCCCCGCCACCCATGGCCTAGGTTGGCCTTATGGGTAATCCGGGCCTGGCATAACAGCAAAAATCCAATGCTATACCATTTAAAAACAACTACAACATATTAAAATACATAACAATCCCAGCATAAAACCACATCGCCACTAAAACAATTCTACTCGATCTGTAAACGTGGTCATTCATTCAGAGAGTAGCCAATCTCAGCCTATTCTGGGAAGGCCTGGCTCCACATCCAAGTCTTCACCACCCTCCTAAAGGACAACAGAGAGGGGGCAGGCCTAGCATCACTTGGGAGAGAGTTCCACAGCCGAGGGGCCACCACAGAGAAGGCCCTGTCTCTCGCCCCCACCAGTCGCGTTTGAGAAGCTGGCGGGGCGGAGAGCAGGTCCAAAGTGAGTGGGAGTGGCAACTCTAAAAACTAAGTTGCAAAGAAGAGGAAACTATATACTCTCAAATGGAATAGTTTTTAAATCAATTATAATATAATATGCCCGCTATCGGGTTGAATGAGATTCTGCACATATATCACAATATACAATTCTGAGTTATAATTTAGTGTTCATATCTATTATATAAATGGGTTCACGTCATGTGATGTATACCTCAAAGAAACCATACAACGCAGAAACACAATACTTGCCAACAGAAATAGGCCTCAAGCAAGGTACGTTTGTAGCAAAGAAACTTCCCCCCCAAAACCTAAAAGGCCCCCAAAACAACGAGTAAAAATAAAACTACATTTACCAGCATCCTCCGGGGCAGCCAAAGACTCACCCAGCCTCTACATTCTGAACAACATGATTGGCTGCCAATAAGGGCGGTTGCATAACTGCTGCACTGGCCAGCCAACATGAAAATTCGATCCATACTAAACTGCCAAAACAGAATAAGGAAAAGGCCTGAGCCAATCCCCAACACAAACACCCAAATCACTTCCAACCGAAAATTTACCCCAAAAATCACAGACCACGCCCAAAATTGACAGTAAGGCTTCATTAACTTGATTCTCCGACTAGGCCTCAGCTCATTGGACATTGTGTATGGCCTGAATTGACAGTAAGGCTTCATTAACTTGCTGTTCCTAACTAGGCCTCAGCTCATGGGACATTGTGTATGGCCTGAATTTACAGTAACCTACCTTGGCACACAGAGCCCCGACCATGCATGATGGGACTTGAAGTACCACCATGGAAAATGGGATTTGTAGTACTTCAAAACCCATCATTCCCCACAGACCACTGTGGCCCAGAACCAAGACCAATAAAGACCCAACTTGGCACACCATGCCCCCCATGACCCCACACTCCATCCAACTACAGTTTAGAGGAGGGCGCACCGTGGATGATTGAACTTTCTCACATCTCCTAAAAAGGGCACAGCAACGCGTGCCGGGTACAGCTAGTTGCTTATATTGCCTTGATTTGTGAATTGTATATTGTGATATATGTGCAGAATCTCATTCAACCCGATAGCGGGCATATTAAATTATAATTGATTTAAAAACTATTCCATTTGAGAGTATATAGTTTCCTCTTCTTTGCAACTTGGGACTGAGAGCAGGGCCCCTCCGGAGGATCTTAATGTCCTTGATGGTTCGTAGGGGAGAATCCGTTCGGACAGGTAAACTGGGCCGGAACCGTATAGGGTTTTGTAGGTCAACACCAGCACTTTGAATTGGAGGAGTTGCGCGCTCCCTGTACTCAGAACCCGTTAGTAACCTGACTGCTGAATGTTGGACTAACTGCAGCTTCCGAGCAGTCTTCAGAGGCCGCCCCACGTAGAGAGAGTTGCAGTAGTCTATACGGGATGTAACCAGAGCGTGGACCACCGTGGCCAAGTCATTAAGTTTCGGCCAACACTTTTTGGTGCAAAGGTAAAATGCCTGGATGCCTTAAAGCAGGAATCCAAACCCGAATCCAAGTGGGGGTAAAAAATAAACACTCAGGAAAGGCAAACCAGAGAAGCTCTGGGATGGCGACAGTTGTGTACATTCCGGCCGGGAAAGACGGACGAAGGGACCTTGTTCTCTCTGGCTGTGTGTCTTTCTGCAAAGGGACCGGGCTCTCTGACCTCCTCGAGGCTCCGCCTGGGCCTACTGGGTTCCCCAGGAAAACAGCCTCATCTGGATTGCATCTCTGAGCAAATTCCAAGCGTTCCTGTATTAATTTGAGCTCGCCGGCGAAGGCATTCCAAGGGGATGGAGGGATGGGAAAAAGCCGGAGAGGCAGATGAGAGAAGGCAGGCTCACTTCAGAGGAAAGAGGGGTGCTTGGCCCCGCTTTCCGCCCCCCAAACTAAGTCTCCCACCCCAGACACTTTTGAAGAAGCCCACAAGAGCCCGTCCTCTTTAAGGCATCGGTTCGTATTTCAAGCCTTAACACGGTAACAGAAAACAATCCCTGAAAAAACGCCTGGCTCAATGCTATGGGATCCCGGGAGTTGTAGTTTCCCAAGGGCTGTAGCCTTTATTTTCTGCCAGAGAGTGCATCTACGCTACAGAATGAATGCTGATTGACCCCACTTGAACTGCCTTGGCTCAATGCTATGGGATCCCGGGAGTTGTAGTTTCCCAAGGTCTGTAGCCTTTATTTTCTGCCAGAGAGTGCATCTACGCTACAGAATGAATGCTGATTGACCCCACTTGAACTGCCTTGGCTCAATGCTATGGGATCCCGGGAGTTGTAGTTTCCCAAGGTCTGTAGCCTTTATTTTCTGCCAAAGGGTGCATCTACGTTACAGAATGAATGCTGATTGACCCCACTTGAACTGCCTTGGCTCAATGCTATGGGATCCTGGGAGCTGTAGTTTCCCAAGGTCTGTAGCCTTTGTTTTCTGCCAGAGGGTGCATCTTCAACGCTACAGAATGAATGCTGATTGACCCCACTTGAACCGCCCTGGCTCAATGCTATGGGATCCTGGGAGCTGTAGTTTTCCAAGGTCTCTTCGCCCAGTGTGATGGTCACCATTGGGACCACATTTACTGGCATTATTATGATTATGATTATTATTATGTACTGTATGCTACCAGAGTTGTAGTTTCCCAAGGTCTGTAGCCTTTATTTTTTGCCAAAGGGTGCATCTACGCTACAGAATGAATGCTGATTGTCCCCAGTTGAACTGCCGTGGCTCAATGCTATGGGATCCCGGGAGCTGTAGTTTCCCAAGATCCGTAGCCTTTATTTTCTGCCAGAGGATGCATCTACGCTACGGAATGAATGCTGATTGTCCCCAGTTGAACCGCCCTGGCTCAATGCTATGGGATCCCGGGAGCTGTAGTTTACCAAGATCCGTAGCCTTTATTTTCTGCCAGAGGATGCATCTACGCTACAGAATGAATGCTGATTGTCCCCAGTTGAACCGCCCTGGCCCAATGCTATGGGATCTCGGGAGTTGTAGTTTCCCAAGGTCTGTAGCCTTTATTTTCTGCCAGAGGGTGCATCTACGCTACGGAATGAATGCTGATTGACCCCACTTGAACTGCCCTGCTCAATGCAATGGGATCCCGGGAGCTGTAGTTTCCCAAGGTCTGTAGCCTTTATTTTCTGCCAAAGGGTGCATCTACGCTACAGAATGAATGCTGATTGATCCCACTTGAACCGCCTTGGCTCAATGCTATGGGATCCTGGGAGCTGTAGTTTCCCAAGGTCTGTAGCCTTTTTTTCTGCTAGAGGGTGCATCTACGCTACAAATTGAATGCTGATTGTCCCCAGTTAAAACGCCCTGGCTCAATGCTATGGGGTCCTGGGAGTTGTAGTTTTTCAAGGTCTCTTCGCCCAGTGTGATGGTCACTACTGGGACCACATTTACTGGCATTATTATTATTATTTCTGGGAGTTGTAGTTTCCCACGACTGTGTATTATTATATTTATATATGCTACCACGACTGTGTGTTATTATTATTATTATATATGTATGCTACCACAACTGTGTATTATTATTATTATTATTATATACTAGCTTGGGGACCTGGCGCTGCCCGGGTTATTTGAGAAACGTATTAGTTGGTCTTTAGCAGTTATTTATTTGGCTCGCAGTGGTGTCAGGAAATTAGGCACTGCGAGTCCCATCGTCCATGGTCTACCCTCCTCCAAACAGCACCAGGATGTAGAGTGGGTCATGGGGGCTCTGTCTGCCAAGTTTGGCCTTGATCCATCATTATTGGGAGTTGCAGTGGTATCATGAAATTACTGAAGGTATTGCAAGTCCCATCATCTGTGGTTCACCCACCTCCAAACCAGGATGTAGAGTGGGTCATGAGGGCTCTGTGTGCCAAGTTTGGTCTTGATTAGTCATTGGATGATGGTTGCAGCAATCTCGGGGAGTGAGTAGAGGTACTTCAACTTCCATCATCCATGGTCCATCCTCCTTCAAACTGCAGCAGGATGTAGAGTGGGTCATGGGGGCTCTGTGTGCCAAGTGTGGTCTGCATTGGTCATTGGATGAGGGTCGCAGTGGTTTCAGTAACTGAGTGAGGTTACTGCAAGTCCCATCATCCATGGTCCATCCCCCCCCCCTAAGAACTGCAGCAGGATGTAGAGTGGGTCACGAGTACTCTGTGTGGCAAGTTTGGGCCTGGTCTGTGACTTGTAGGGGCTACAGTGGTCTATGGGAAGTGAATCGGGTGAAGGTACTGCAAATCCCATCATTTGTGGCCCATCCTGCCCTAAACCGCACCAGGTTGTAAAGTGGGCCATTGGGCCACTGTGTGCCAAGTTTGGTCCTGATTTGTCATTGGTGTGGGCCACAGTGCTCTAAGGAAGTGAGTTAAAGTACTGCAAGTCCCATCATCCCTCAAACTGCACCAGGACGTAGAGTGGGTCTTGGGGGGTCTGTGTGCCAAGTTTGGTCTTGTTCTGTCCTTGCTGGGGGCCGCAAAGTGTTTTGGCCTTAAACTCCCACCATGCCTGACTGCCTCAGGCCTTTTCCTTACCCCCCCCCCCTGCCACTTTAGAGTGTTGGAATGTTGGTGGTGCTGGCCAATCAGAGGCGTTATGCAAATAATCCCACAGTGGGAGTTAATCAGAAAGTTGCCACATATCCTTCCGCCCTCCGCACGCATACATACAAACATTCACTTTTATTATATAGATATATTTATGTATGCTACCACGATTGTGCAGTATTATTATTATTATTATATATTTATGTATGCTACGACTGATTATTATTATTATATATATTTATGGATGCTACGACTGATTATTATTATTATATATTTATGTATGCTACGACTGATTATTATTATATATTTATGGATGCTACGACTGATTATTATTATTATTATATATTTATGTATGCTACGACTGATTATTATTATTATATATATTTATGGATGCTACGACTGATTATTATTATTATTATTATTATATATTTATGTATGCTACCACAACTGTGTATTATTATATTTATGTATGCTACCTGGTCTGTGTATTATTATTATATATTTATGTATGCTACCAGGTCTGTGCATTATTATTATTATATATTTATGTATGCTACGACTGTATATTATTATTATTATATATTTATGTATGCTACGACTGTATATTATTATTATTATTATTATATATTTATGTATGCTACCATGACTGTATAGGAGGAGGAGGAGGAGGGAAGCCCCGCCCCCGGGGCCGCTGCCAGGCATGCGCAGCAGGGCGCGAGCACCTCTGCCTCCTCCGCCATGTTCCTGGGTGCCGCGCATGCCCGGCAGCGGCCCTGGGCGCTTCCCTCTGTCTCCTCCTCCTTGCGCCCTCCTTCCTTGACAAGGGGGTGGGGGCGATGGCGAGGGGCGCCATTCCCTCCTCCCCCGCCCCCTCGCAGCACTCTCCCCCCGCCCTCCCCCGAGAGAGAGAGAGAGTCATCTCCATGCTGCGCGTTGCAGTTTTGTTCCAACGTTTTTGGGAGGGGGTCCGTGTGAACTGCGCCCCCCTTTGGCTTGCGCCCCTAGGCCATGGCCTAGGGTGGCTTTTGGGGTTGGACTGGATGACCCTTGGAGTCTCTTCCATCGCTAGGATGCTGTGATTGTAGGCCCATTTCCAAAGCCATTGAGTGGGAGGCAGGATGTGCATTGGCGCATGTTCTTTTCAACCGCACTGTGCTCAAAAAGGAATTGGTGATGGTTCCCCCCCCCCCCAATAATAAGTTGTTCCTGTTGTTGCTGCGTGTGTGTTTGCGAAGGCCAAAGGCCACCAGACTGCAGCAAATCCCTGGGCGAACCTCAAGAAGCCGGGAGGCGGCGGCTGCAAATTACGGTCCTGGGCAAATTAGTAGCTATCTAAGGCTGACCACTGCGTTGCTCTGCCTTGAATTCCCTCGTGCCACAGAGCTTGCTGTTTGTGAACAGAGAAAGTGTGCAAATGCCCGATACGCCCAAATTTGAATACTGGTGGGGTTGAAAGGGATTGATTTTGTCATTTGGGAGTTGTAGTTGCTGGGATTTATAGTCCACCTAAAATCAAAGAGCATTCTGAACTCCAACAATGATCAAATTGGGCCAAACTTCCCACACAGAATCCCCATGACCATCAGAAAATGCTGGAAGGTTTTGGTGGGCATTGACCTTGAGTTTGAGAGTTGTAGTTCACCTACATCCAGAGAGCACTGTGGACTCAAACAGCGTTGGATTTGGACCAGACTTGGTACGAATACTCAATATGCCCAAATGTGAACACTGGTGGAGTTTGGGGGAAAATAGACCTTGACATTTGGGAGTTGTAGTTGCTGGGATTTATAGTTCACCTACAATCAAAGAGCATTTTGAACTCCACCAATGGAATTGAAACTTGGCACACAGAACTCCCATCACCAACAGAAAATACTGGAAGGTTTTGGTGGGCATTGACCTTGAGTTTGAGAGTTGTAGTTCACCTACATCCAGAGAGCACTGTGGTCTCAAACAGCGATGGATTTGGACCAGACTTGGTACAAATACTCAATATGCCCAAATGTGGACACTGCTGGAGTTTGGGGGGGAAATAGACCTTGACATTTGGGAGTTGTAGTTGCTGGGATTTATAGTTCACCTACAATCAAAGAGCATTTTGAACTCCACCAATGGAATTGAAACTTGGCACACAGAACTCCCATCACCAACAGAAAATACTGGAAGGGTTTGGTGGGCATTGACCTTGAGTTTGGGAGTTGTAGTTCACCTACATCCAGAGAGCACTGTGGACTCCAGCAATGATGGATCTGGACCAAACTTGGCACAGATACTCAATATGCCCAAATGTGAACACTGGTGGAGTTTGGGGGGAAATAGACCTTGACATTTGGGAGTTGTAGTTGCTGGGATTTATAGTTCACCTACAATCAAAGAGCATTCCGAACACCACCAGCGATGGAATTGGGCCAAACTTCCCAAACAGAACCTCCATGAACAACAGAAGATACTGTGTTATCTGATGGTCTTTGGCGACCCCTCTGACACCCCCTTGTGACCCCCAGGTTGAGTATTCAAATTTGGGTGTATCATTTGGTCCAGTGAATGAAAATACACCCTGCATATCAGATAAGTACATTACGATCCCTAACGGTAGCGTGATTACAGTTATGAAGTAGCAACGGAAATAATATTAATAATCCCTCGGCATTACTTCGCGAAGGATCTTAGGAAGGACTCATCCCCTGCTTTTTACAAGCGTGTTGATGACTAAAAAGGCCAATCTGAGATAGGCAACTTCGGTTGCAGAAAGCACAGCAGAAAGTCTCCTTGGGTGATGTTGTTTCCAAGTTGCGGTTCTTTCTGCGTTGTCGTTTCTCTTCCAGACCCGTTCGACGTGTCTTCTCGAAAGAGGTCACAGCATTGTGGATAGTGCGCCTCCATGCCTCCCGATGTGAGACCAGGGTGGACCATTTTTGGTGATCAATCTGGCCGAGCCTGAGGTGTTGTTTCAGGGAGTCCTTGTATCTCTTTTTGGGGGCGCCTCTCTTGCGCTGACCCGTGGCAAGTTCACCATAGAGTAGTATCTTTGGGAGGCGGTGGTCCTCCATCCTAGAGACGTGCCCTGCCCAATGCAGCTGTGTTCTCAATAGCATGGCCTCAATGCTGGTGACCCCTGCTTGCTCAAGGACAGCAACATTAGTCACATAGTCGGTCCAGTGTATATTTAGGATTGTGCAAAGACAGCGCTGATAAAAGCGTTCGAGGAGTCGTAGGTGTTGGCGATAGGTGACCCATGTTTCAGACCCATAGAGGAGAGTAGACAGTACGATAGCTCTGTACACACCGATTTTGGTACTTTGTCTCAGGTGCTTATTGCTCCGAATGCCCTCTATGCCTTTGCTAATCTGTGATCTATCTCTTTTCAATCTTGGCATCTGAGGAGATTATGCTTCCCAGGGAGGTGAACTGCTGAACGGACTTTAGCACAGATGTGCCTATGCTGACGTGGGAATGATGGTGTTCTTCCTGTAGTGCGGGCTGGTAGAGGACTTCCGTTTTCTTCAGGCTGACTTTCAGCCCAAACAGCTCTGCAGCTGCTGCAAAGCAGGATGTCAGGCGCTGCTTCTGAATGGGCGACAAGGGCAGCATCATTGGCAAAAAGCAGCTCACGAACTAGATAGTTTAGAGTCTTAGTGCGAGCCCTCAGGTGGCTCGCGTAATAATAATAATAATATAAACTTTTTTTATACCCCACAACCATACCCCCAATGGGACTCAAGGTGGCTCACATGAGGCCTGAAGAAAAGGGAAGTCCTCTACCAACCCGCACCACAGGAAGAACACCATCATCCCCACGTCAGCATAGGCGAATCTGTGCTAAAGTCCGTTCATGAGGCCAAGCCCAAACAACAAATTACAATTAAAAAAATCAAAACATATAATAATAATAATAATAATAATAATAATAATGTCCTGGTTGGGGGTCACTACCACATGAAGAACTGGATTAAGGGACAGTGGCATTCGGGAAGGCTGAGAACCACGGCCTTAAGGCCAGGAATACGAACAGATACCTGCTTTTACACCTTTGGAAACTCACAATTAGCAAGGTGATCCTCCACCTTGAGATCCCTGGAGATTCGCAAATCCGCCCCTGCCCATTTGGCCGCCTTCGAGAAGCCCCATTTCGCCATCCAGGTGTAATAATTAACCTTTTGTTTACGTCCCGCCTTATCGAAACACCTCGGCCTTTATCTCCCTTGGGTTGCAATGAGTCCGAAATGGGCCTGCATTGTTTCGAGAGGGATTTGGCCCTTGTCCCTGTTGTTCTTGTTAATTGGGGCCTTTATGGCTTTTATGTGCCTTCGCCTCCTGTTGTTTGAACACATACCTGGCTTAGGTAGACTGCCGCACCCTTTCCCGGAATATCCATGTGTTCCAAGAGTAAGGACAATGGCTAGTTGGGATCCAGCTGGACTACAACTCCCATCGCCCCCTCTTAATCCCGTGCCAACCCTGCTTGTCTTTTAAGGTTGACCACGAGGAACATGTATGCCCTCTGTCGATCCCCTGCAAACCCCACCAGTCTTTTACTTTTAAGTTGGCCATGAGGAGTATGTATGGCAAGTTTGGTCCGGATCCATCATTTAGTAGGATCTGGACACGTCTCTCTGGGTGGACTACAACTCCCATCGCCCTCTGTCGATCCCCTGCAAACCCCACCAGTCTTTTACTTTTAAGTTGGCCATGAGGAGTATGTATGGCAAGTTTGGTCCGGATCCATCATTTAGTAGGATCTGGACATGTCTCTCTGGGTGGACTACAACTCCCATCATCCTCTGTCGATCCCCTGCAAACCCCACCAGTCTTTTACTTTTAAGTTGGCCATGAGGAGTATGTATGGCAAGTTTGGTCCGGATCCATCATTTAGTAGGATCTGGACATGTCTCTCTGGGTGGACTACAACTCCCATCGCCCTCTGTCGATCCCCTGCAAACCCCACCAGTCTTTTACTTTTAAGTTGGCCATGAGGAGTATGTATGGCAAGTTTGGTCCGGATCCATCATTTAGTAGGATCTGGACATGTCTCTCTGGGTGGACTACAACTCCCATCGCCCTCTGTCGATCCCCTGCAAACCCCACCAGTCTTTTACTTTTAAGTTGGCCATGAGGAGTATGTATGGCAAGTTTGGTCCGGATCCATCATTTAGTAGGATCTGGACATGTCTCTCTGGGTGGACTACAACTCCCATCATCCTCTGTCGATCCCCTGCAAACCCCACCAGTCTTTTACTTTTAAGTTGGCCATGAGGAGTATGTATGGCAAGTTTGGTCCGGATCCATCATTTAGTAGGATCTGGACATGTCTCTCTGGGTGGACTACAACTCCCATCATCCTCTGTCGATCCCCTGCAAACCCCACCAGTCTTTTACTTTTAAGTTGGCCATGAGGAGTATGTATGGCAAGTTTGGTCCGGATCCATCATTTAGTAGGATCTGGACATGTCTTTCTGGGTGGACTACAACTCCCATCGCCCTCTGTCGATCCCCTGCAAACCCCACCAGTCTTTTACTTTTAAGTTGGCCATGAGGAGTATGTATGGCAAGTTTGGTCCGGATCCATCATTTAGTAGGATCTGGACACGTCTCTCTGGGTGGACTACAACTCCCATCATCCTCTCTTTTACTTTTAAGTTGGCCATGAGGATATGTATGGCCCCATCATTTAGTAGGATCTGGAAACCCCCCCCAGTCTTTTACTTTTAAGTTGGCCATGAGGAGTATGTATGGCAAGTTTGGTCCGGATCCATCATTTAGTAGGATCTGGACATGTCTCTCTGGGTGGACTACAACTCCCATCGCCCTCTGTCGATCCCCTGCAAACCCTACCAATCTTTTACTTTTAAGGTGGCCATGAGGAGTATGTATGCCAAGTTTCGTCCGTATCCATCGTCGGTGGGATTCACATGCTCTCTGGATATGGGTGGACTACAACTCCCATCATCTTCTGTCGATTCCCTGCAAACCCTACCAGTCTTTTACTTTTAAGTTGGCCATAAGGAGTATGTATGCCAAGTTTCATCCAGATCCATCGTCGGTGGGAATTCACAGTGCTCTCTGGATATGGGTGGACTACAACTCCCATCATTATCTATCGATCGCCATCAAAAACTGCTGGTATTTCAAGTGGGTCATTCTGGGTATGTGTGCGTAGTTTGGTCCAGAGGGATCAGTGGGATTCACAGTGCTCTCCGGATGTGGATGGACTACATATCTCATCAGCCTCCATCAAAGGAAACCAGTCACGTGTGAACACTGTAACATGCTAGAATAAACTAGATGCATGCCAAGAAAAGTTGGGGGACCATATCCAAAACACATTTTGGGAACATATGCAAAAAAAAATCACGTGTGAATGCAGTGACACGGAAGATGTGTGTCAAGAGAAGAGTAAGGGGAGCTCGGGAAAGGGCTTCTTTGTCTTCCGACCCTCGCACCACGTTTCAAAAGGGAAAAAACCCGAGAAATAGCAAAAAAAATAGGTATAATCACGTGTGAATGATGTGACACGCAAGATGCGTGACAAGAGAAGCTGAAGGAGAGGCCAGGAAAGGGCTTCTATGTCTTCTGACCTACACGCCCTGTTTCAAACCTGGAAATAGCAAAAAAAAAAAAGGCACACTCACGTGGGAACGCCGTGACACGCAAGACGCGTGTCAAGAGAAGCTGAAGGGGAGGTCGGGGAAGGGCTTTTTTGCCTTCCGACCTCCGCGCCACGTTTCAAAAGGAAAAAAACCCGAGAAATAGCAAAAAAATAGCCATAATCACGTGTGAACGGCGTGACACGCAAGACGCTCAAGAGAAGCTGAAGGGTAGGTCGGGAAAGAGCTTCTTTGTCTTCTGACCTCCACGCCACTTTTCAAAAGGGAAAAAAACCCGAGAAATAGCATAAAATAGGTATAATCACGTGTGAACGGCGTGACACGCAAGACGCGTGTCAAGAGAAGCCGAAAGGTAGGTCGGGAAAGAGCTTCTTTGTCTTCTGAATTCCACGCCACTTTTAAAAATGGAAAAAAACCGAGAAATAGCATAAAAATAGGTATAATCACGTGTGAACGGAGTGACACGCAAGACGCGTGTCAAGAGAAGCCGAAAGGTAGGTCGGGAAAGAGCTTCTTTGTCTTCTGAATTCCACGCCACTTTTTAAAATGGAAAAAAAACGAGAAATAGCATAAAAATAGGTATAATCACGTGTGAACGGCGTGACACGCAAGACGCGTGTCCGGAGGGGCCTCCCTGCGGGGGCGGGAGTCCGGGGGAGGCGGCTCCGAAGGCGGGGTAGGTTGCGGGGCTCCTCCCGCTGGGCTCCGCCTCTGCCTGCCTCCCTCCTTCCCCGGCCGGGCTGCCTCTGCCTTTTCCCGGGGGCTGCCAAGTCTCCGTCGCCGAGCCCGACTTCGAAGGCAAGGCGAGGGGGAGAAAAAAGGAGCCGGCGGGGGGCAGCGCCTCGACCGGGCTGGGGGCGCCCTCCCTCCCTCCGCGGACCGCGAGCAAGAGCCCCGCCGACGAGGGCCCCCTCCCCGCCGCCGCGCCAAGCATGCCCGCCCGCCCGGGCTTCCTCGCCCGGGCCCGCCGCGGCTTTCTCTCCTTCTCCTCTTCCTCCTCGGAGCCTCCTTCTCCTCTGCCGAGCCCCGCTCGCGAAGTTGCTCCGAAGTCAAGCGGCTCTACGTGGCCAAGGGCTTCAGCCAGAACGAGGCGCCCAGCCACGAGATCAATGGTAAGGGGAGAGAAGGGTGAGGGAGGCCGGGCCCCGTGGAGCGAGGAAAGGAGGATAGGAATAACTCGGGAACTTCCAAATCGGATTGGAGAGAGTGGGTAGATCGGGAGGCTCCGTTGGACAAAGCAATCGGCCTGCCTGGGTAGACCGGGGAGCGCCAGGCTTGGAGACAGCGGCCCCCTTTGGCTGAAGAGAGACCGGGTTGGGAAGAGAAGTCCTCTCGGGCCGGAGGGAATGAGTTTGGATAGACTCCTTGAGCTGGGTAGACCAGGAGCTGAGAGAGTGGGTAGACCGGGAGCAAGCGGATTGGGTAGACTGGGTGTTTGGGAGTTGGAAGAAACTGGGTAGATCGGGTGTGTATGCTTCTTCCAACTCTCAAGCACCCGGTCTACCCAATCCGCTTGCTGTGGTGGCCACAGAGCTCCCGGTCTACCCACTTTCTCAGCTGCCGGTCTACCTACTCTCTCAGCTCCTGGTCTACCCAGCTCAAGGAGTTTCTTTCCCATTGGGTTTTTGAATGGGTGGATCGGGACCCGGGTTGGGATACATCTCAAGAGTGTGGACGCCACAATGGAGTGTGAAGTTTTTCAGAGGTTGGGGGCGGGAAAGTACTCTTTGGACCTGATTCCCCTTTCCTTGGGGGGGGGGGGATTTACACCCCTGGGAGCAAAATAGTAACTTTACACGGGAGTCAATCCATTGAAGTCAATGGGCCTACTCTAGGGGAAAGTAAAGAAAGTGTGAAATTGATTGGAGAGATTCCCCTTTCCTTGGGGGGGGGGGTTTACACCCCTGGGAGCAAAGTAGTAACTTTACATGGGAGTAAATCCATTGAGGTCAGTGGGTCTACTCTAGGAGAAAATCCATTGAGGTCAGTGGGTCTACTCTAGGAGAAAGTAAAGGAAGTGTGAAATTGATTGGACAGATTCCCCTTTCCTTGGGGGGAAATTTACACCCCTGGGAGCAAAATAGTAACTTTACCACAATGGGTCTACTCTAGGAAAGTAAATAAAGTGTGAAAAATTGATTGGAACCCCTTTCCTGGGGGATTTCCACCCCTGGGAAAAATAGTGACTTTGAGGTCAAGGTCAATGGGTCTACTCTAGGGAAAGTAAATAAAGTGTGAAATTGCATAGAAATTGATTGGAGAGATTCCCCTTTCCTGGGGGGGATTTCCACCCCTGGGAGCAAAATAGTAACTTTTGCACGGGAGTAAATCCATTGAGGTCAATGGGTCTACTCTAGGGGAAAGTAAATAAAGTGTGAAATTGCATAGAAATTGATTGGAGAGATTCCCCTTTCCTGGTGGGGGGAATTTACACCCCTGGGAGCAAAATAGTAACTTTGCACGGGAGTAAATACATTGATGTCAATGGGTCTACTCTAGGGGGAAAGTAAAGAAAGTGTGAAATTGATTGGAGAGTGAAAAAGAGTGGAATTGACTCGATTTGGGCGTTGATTTTTAGTTAAAAAAAGTGTTTTCTGAACTTGGTGCAACTTTTCAACAACAACAACAACAAAAGAGGAAAAAGATGTGTTGGGAATTGATTTCTTTTTTATGTCCCTTCCAAGACCTGCCGCCTTTTTCTTTGCACCCAGCCAAACAGTCCCAAGGTCCTTTTCCTCCAGGATTGGAAACCTGACACCAAAAAAACAAAATCCTCCTTTTGCAGCTTTAGGTAGAAAGAGATTCAATGGAGCTGTGATGCCTTTGGGGTTGCCAATGGAAGAGCATGGGAGAGAGGGAGGATTTGTTCCTCCCCCAACGCCCTTTTCTCATTCCTTTCTTTTTTCTCTCCCCCTTCCTTCATTCTTTCTCAAGTTGTTGCTTGCAGGAGAGAGAGAGAGAGGTGGAGGGGGGTGGGGGGTGGAGAAGAAGAAGGAAAAAACACACCCACCCCATTGAACAAATTGGAAAGCACCAGTAGGGGGTCTCTCTGGGGCTAAGTCTCCCCTCCCTCTCTCAATTGATGGAATGCATCCTTTCTCACTCTTGGTATTTTGCATAGCATGGTGGTGGTGCACTGGTGCAAAGCAACCTTTGGTAATATTATTATTATTAAAATAATAATAATGACATTTTAGTCTTGGATTGCATCATAATAATAATATTTAAATCATTAATTATTGAAATAATAATAATAAAAATAATAATGACATTTTAGTCTTGGATTGCATAATAACAACAACAATAAAATAATTATTATTTAAAAATATTAAAATAATAATTAAAATAATAATGACATTTTAGTCTTGGATTACATAATAATAGCAACAGTAAAATAATTATTTAAAAATTATTAAAATAATAATTAAAATAATAATGATATTTTAGTCTTGGATTGCATAATAATAACAACAATAAAATAATTATTATTTAAAAATTATTAAAATAGTAATTAAAATAATAATGACATTTTAGTCTTGGATTGCATAATAATAACAACAATAAAATACTTATTATTTAAAAATTATTAAAATAGTAATTAAAATAATGATGATATTTTAGTCTTGGATTGCATAATAATAACAACAATAAAATAATTATTATTTAAAAATTATTAAAATAGTAATTAAAATAATGACATTTTAGTCTTGGATTACATAATAATAATATTATTAAATTAATTATTAAAATAATAATAATGACATTTTAGTCTTGGATTGCATAATAATAATAATAACCACAATAATAAAATAATAATTATTTAAAATTATTAAAATATAATAATAATGACATTTTAGTCTTGGATTACATAATAATAACAACAGTAAAATAATTATTTAAAAATTATTAAAATAATAATTAAAATGATGATATTTTAGTCTTGGATTGCATAATAATAACAACAATAAAATAATAATTATTTAAAAATTATTAAAATAGTAATTAAAATAATAATGACATTTTAGTCTTGGATTACATAATAATAATATTATTAAATTAATTATTAAAATAATAACAATGACATTTTAGTCTTGGATTGCATAATAATAATAATAACCACAATAATAAAATAATAATTATTTAAAATTATTAAAATATAATAATGACATTTTAGTCTAGGATTGCATAATAATAATATAATAATAATAATGACATTTTAGTCTTAGATTGCATAATAATGATATTTTAAAAATTATTAATTATTAAAATAATAATAACTATTAATAATGACATTTTAATCTTGGATTGCATAATAATAGTATTAAAATAATTATTAATTATTAAAATTATTATTATTACTATTAATTATAATGATATTTTAGTCTTGGATTGCATAATAATAAAATAATTATTAAAAAAAATAATAATGATATTTTAGTCTTGGAATTCATAATAAAATAATAATAATAATGACATTTAGTCTTCGATTGCATAATAATATTATTAAAATAATTATTAATTATTAAAATTATTATTAATAATAATAATGACATTTTAGTCTTGGGTTACATAATAATATTAAAATAATTATTAATATTAAAATAATAATAATAATGATGTAGTCTTGGATTGCATAATAATGAGATTTTTGTCTTGGGTTACATAATAATATTAAAATAATTATTAATTATTAAAATAATAATAATGACATTGTAGTCTTGGATTGCATAATAATACATTTTAGTCTTGGATTGCATAATAATATTAAAATAATTATTAATTATTAAAATAATAAAAATAAAAATAATTATTATTATTAAAATAATAATGATGACATTTTAGTCTTGGATTGCATAACAACAACAACAAAATAATTGTTATTTAAAATTATTAAAATAATAATAATGACATTTTTAG
The DNA here is from genome assembly GCA_030556195.1 of Anolis apletophallus. NCBI lineage: Eukaryota > Metazoa > Chordata > Lepidosauria > Squamata > Anolidae > Anolis > Anolis apletophallus. The sequence continues at coordinate 4,467,479 of JARBWK010000016.1, read as the reverse complement.
TTTTGGGTTGCAAAATAATAATAATAAAATAATTATTTAAATAATAATAAAATAATAATAATGACATTTTAGTCTTGGATTGCATGGTAATAATAATAATGACATTCTAGTCTTGGAATTCATAAAATAATAATAATAATGACATTTTAGTCTTGCTTTGCATTCTCTCTCCAGCTTCTCTCCTTTTTTCTCTCTCTCCTTCTTTTCTTTTTTGGGGATCTACTAAATGCATGCAGGCAGAGCATGGAGGACTTGGCTGATGGAATTTGCAACTCTTGATGCCTCCCAAACAATGGGGGCTGCTCCTTTCGCTTATTCCCCCCCCCCCCATTGCAACAGGTTGCTTTGCACCAATGCACCACCATCTCTATGCAAAATATCACTTTAAAATAGTTTTGGTACAGTTTCTGATCTGAACTTCAGATTGGAGGAAATGTAAAAAAAAAAAAAAAAAAGGGGGGGGGGAGAAAAAGTTTGGGGGAACTTTTGCTATGGCATCCTGGGAGTTATAGTTTCACAATGCATTTAGACATTATACTTTTGCAATGCTTTCTGCCATAGCCGAAGACTGAATGCAGGCTGATGCCACTTGTAGCTGCCATGCCTCAATGCTGTTGGGTCCTGGGAGTTATAGTTTTGCAATGCTTTTAGCCTTCATAGTTTTGCAATGATTTTAGCCTTTATAGTTTTGCAATGCTTTTAGCCATTGCTGTAGAATGAATGCAGTTTGATCCCACTTGTCGCGGCCATGCCTCAATGCTGTTGGGTCCTGGGAGTTATAGTTTCATCATGATTTTAGTCTTTATTGTTTTGCAATGCTTTTAGTCTATAATTTTGTAACGCTTTTAGCCTTCGCTGAAGAATGAATGTAGTTTGATGCACATTTTAGCTGCCATGCCTCAATGCTATTGGATGCTGGGAGTTATAGTTTCACGATGATTTTAGTTTTTATAGTTTCCCAATGTTTTTATTCTTTATAGTTCTGCAATGCTTTTAGCCATCGCTGAAGAATGAATGCAGTTTGATGCCACTTGTAGCTGCCCTGCCTCAATGCTATTGGATCCTGGGAGTTATAGTTTCACGATGATTTTAGTCTTTATAGTTTTGCAATGCTTTTAGTCTATAATTTTGCAGTGTTTTTAGCCTTCGCTGAAGAATGAATGCAGCTTGATCCCACTTCTAGCTACCAATGACTCAGTGTTATGGGATCCTGGGAGTTATAGTTTCATGATGATTTTAGCCTTATAGTTTTTTAGTTTATAGTTTTGCAATGATTTTAGTTATCGCTGAAGAATGAATGCAGTTTGATGCCACTTGTAGCTGCTGTGCCTCAATGCTATTGGATCCTGGGAGTTATAGTTTCGCAATGATTTTAGCCATTATAGTTTTTTAGTTTATAGTTTTGCGATCATTTTAGCCATTGTTGAAGAATGAATGCAGTTTGATCCCACTGTTAGCTGCCAATGACCAGTGCTATGAAATCTTGGGAGTTATAGTTTCGCAATGCATTTAGCCATTATAGTTTTGCAATGTTTTTAGCCTTTATAGTTCTGCAATGCTTTTAGCCATCACTATAGAATGAATGCAGTTTGATCCCAATTTTAGCTGCCAATGACTCAATGTTATGGGATCCTGGGAGTTATAGTTTCCCAGTACTTTTTTAGCCTTATAGTTCTGCCATGATTTTAGTCTTTATAGTTTTGCAGTGTTTTTAGCCTTTAATGTGCAATGAATGCCGTTTGATGTCCGTTTTAGCTGCTACGGGGGATCCTGGGAGTTATAGTTTCACAGTGCTTTCAGCCTTATAGTTTCACCAACGTTTTTAGCCTTCGCTGTAGAACGAGTACAGTTTGATCCCACTTCCAGCTGCCATGGCTCAGTTCTATGGACTCATGGGAGATGTAGTTTCACAAGGTCTTGAGCCTCCTCTGCCCAAAGAGGATTATATAGGACATTGGGAGTTTAGGGCAGAGCTTTCCAAACTTTGTCAGGAGGGCTTTGATGGTGTTTTCTTGCCTTGGTGAAGGGAGTTGGACTGGATGGCCTTACGTATTTTCTGTTGGTCGTGGGGGTCTCTGTGTGGGAAGTTTGCCCCAATTCTGCCATTGGTGGGGTTCAGAATGCATTTTGATTGTAGGTGAACTATAAATCCCAGCAACTACAACTCCCAAATGTCAAGGTCTATTTCCCCCCAAACTCCAGTGTTCACATTTGGGCATATTGAGTATTCGTGCCAAGTTTGGTCCAGATCTATTGTTGTTTGAGTCCACAGCACTCTCTGGGTGTAGGTGAACTACAACTCCCAAACTCAAGGTCAATGTCCACAAAACCTTTCTAGTGTTTTCTGTTGGCCATGGGAAACCTCTGTGCCATGTTTGGACTACAACTCCCATGATCCCACACACCACCTCCCTCTGGCAGTTTACAGTGTCGGAATGTTGGTGGAGCTGGCCAATGTTTATGGTTAGAATGTAGAGCTGGCCACCCCGGCAGTTTAGAGTGTCGGAATGTTGGTGGAGCATTTTTATGCAAATACTCGCTCAGTTAGAATGTAGAAGCTGGGCTTTACAGTGTCGGAATGTTGGTGGCTCTGGCCAATTAGAGGCATTTATGCAAATACTCGCTCAGTTAGAATGTAGAAGCTGGGCGCCACCCCCGGCAGTTTAGAGTGTCGGAATGTTGGTGGTGCTGGCCACTCAGAGCCGTTATGCAAAACAGACAGGTAATAAAAGGCAATCCAAAAGGTGGTGAAGGGACTAGCAAAAGGAAGGGAAAAAAGGTAGGGAGGGAATGGAGGGAGGGAGACAAGGGGAGCAAGAACTGATACAGAAAGGGGAGGGATGGCAGGAAGGAGGGAAAGGAAAGAAAGAAGGGAAGGAGAAGAGGCAGGAGGACAGAGAGAAGAGAAAAGCAGAGGGATGAGGGGAGAGAGGGAAGAAAGGAAGTATACAAGGCAGGAAGGGATGTTACTGTTGGTCTTCGCCACATGCACACACATATGTACATATAGACATGCACATATACACACATATATACATGCACTGAAATATAGACATGCACACATACATGCACACATCTGTACTTACACACATCTGTACTTACACGCATATATATACAAAAACACACATATACATAAGCATATACATATACACACATACATATACACACACATATACACACACACACATATGTACACATAGACACAAATCCATATGTATACATACATACACACACAAAACACACATATATAGACGGGGACACAGGAAAGAGAAAAAAGCCACAGCAGCGCGTGGCCGGGTACAGCTAGTAATATTATAAATATTATATGTATATGCAATATATTATTAGCAATATTACATGTAATATAAATACAGTATATAATTATAATATATTATTATTAGTAGTTTTATATTGCATTACATTATAATATAAATAATATATGTATATGCAATATATTATTAGTAATATGACATGTAATATAAATATATAACTAATAATATATTATTATTATTAGTATTATATTGCTACTAATATTATATGTACATGCAATATATTATTAGTAATATTACATGTAATATAAATATATAATTATAATATCATTATTAGTAGTAGTATATTACATTACATTAAAATATATTATTATTAATATTATATTGCATTACATTATATTATTATAAATATATGTATATGCAATATATTATTAGTAATATTACACGTAATATAAATATATAATTATATTATTATTAGCATTATATTACATTACATTATAATATATTAATATTAGTAATATATTACATTATATTATTATAAATATTATATGTGTATGCAATATATTATTAGCAATATTACATGTAATATAAATATATAATTATAATATATTATTAATAGTAGTTTTATATTGCATTACATTATAATATAAATAATATATGTATATACAATATATTATTAGTAATATTACATGTAATATAAATATATAATTATAATATTATTAGTAGCAGTATATTACATTACATTAAAATATATTATTATTAATATATTGCATTATATTATTATTAATATATGTATATATATTACAATATATTATTATAATAATATTAATAGTAGTTTTATATTGCATTACATTAATATAAATATATAATTATATTATTATTAGTATTATATTAATTATTACATTATAATATATTAATATTATTAGTAATATATTACATTATATTATTATAAATATCATATGTATATGCAATATATTATATCTCATTATATTGTATTATATCATTGGCATATAATTGATCCAACAAGTCTCTGGGACTAGTTAGAGAGAGTTTGGGGTGTCATAAATCCTAGCCTTTGTGGGGAGAAAGAAATAAACAACAACAACAACCACACAAGAGTTGCAATGGGGGCAAAGTTTACCCACCCCGATGTTTCAGCACAGGGAGTTCTCCAGGAGTATGGCTGTGTCTGGAGACAGAGGGACCTCTCTTTGCAGGAGGCGCTTGGCCTTTTTCCCTGCGGGGCCCTTTTATATAAATAGGTGCCCTGACCCTTTGCTCATATCCTTTTGCCCTTTTCAGGAGACGGATTAGCAAACGCATCCTGGGGGCATCTCCCATTTCCGCATTTCCTCCAAGGAGAATAAGCAAAACCACCCGCTCGGGTTCGGATGGAGACATACATCCCTGTTCTATTTTGCAGGGTTGTTGTTAGGATTGTAGGTGAACTATAAATCCCAGTATTGTAGGTGAACTACTACTCCCAAATGTCAGGTCTGTTTCTCCCCAAACTCCATCTGTGTACATATCTGGGCATACGGAATATTCGTGCCAAGTTTGGTCGAGATCCTTCATTGTTTGACCCCACAGTGCTCTCTTGATGTAGGTGAACTACAACTCCCAAACTCAAGGTCAATGCTCACCAAACCCTTCTAGTGTTTTGTGTTGGTCATGGGAGTCCTGTGTGCCACGTTTGGTTCAATTCCATTATTGGTAGAGTTTAGAATGCTCTTTGATTGTAGATGAACTATAAATCCCAGTAACTACTATTCCCAAATGTGAAGGTCTGTTTCTCCCCAAACTCCATCTGTGTACATATCTGGGCATACGGAATATTCGTGCCAAGTTTGGTCGAGATCCTTCATTGTTTGACCCCACAGTGCTCTCTTGATGTAGGTGAACTACTAAAATGTCAGGTCTGTTTCTCCCCAAACATCTGGGCATAGGAGTCAATCCTTCATTGTTTGACCCCACAGTGCTCTCTTGATGTAGGTGAACTACAAAAACTCACGGTCAATGCTCACCAAACCCTTCTAGTGTTTTGTGTTGGTCATGGGAGTCCTGTGTGCCACGTTTGGTTCAATTCCATCATTGGTAGAGTTTAGAATGCTCTTTGATTGTAGGTGAACTATAAATCCCAGTAACTACTACTCCCAGATGTGAAGGTCTGTTTCTCCCCCAAACTCCATCTGTGTTCACATCTGGGCATACGGAGTATTCGTGCCAAGTTTGGTCGAGATCCTTCATTGTTTGACCCCACAGTGCTCTCTTGATGTAGGTGAACTACAACTCCCAAACTCAAGGTCAATGCTCACCAAACCCTTCTAGTGTTTTGTGTTGGTCATGGGAGTCCTGTGTGCCACGTTTGGTTCAATTCCATCATTGGTAGAGTTTAGAATGCTCTTTGATTGTAGGTGAACTATAAACTCCCAGTAAAACCCTACTAGTGTTTTGTGATGTGGTCAAGGTCTGTTTCTCCCCCATCAAAATGCTCCATCTGTGTTCACATCTGGATGCATACCCCAAACTCCATCTGTGTTCACATCTGGGCCAAGTTTGGTCGAGATCCTTCATTGTTTGACCGCACAGTGCTCTCTTGATGTAGGTGAACTACTACTCCCAAATGTCAGGTCTGTTTCTCCCCAAACTCCATCTGTGTACATATCTGGGCATACGGAATATTCGTGCCAAGTTTGGTCGAGATCCTTCATTGTTTGACCCCACAGTGCTCTCTGGATGGAGGTGAACTACAACTCCCAAACTCAAGGTCAATGCCCACCAAACTCTTCCAGTGTTTTCTGTTGGTCACGGGAGTTCTGTGTGCCACGTTTGGTTCAATTCTATCATTGGTGGAGTTTAGAATGTTCTTTGATTGTAGGTGAACTATAAATCCCAGTTAGTACTAGTCCCAAATTTGAAGGTCTATTTCTCCCCCAAACTCCATCTGTGTTCACATCTGGGCATACGGAGTATTCGTGCCAAGTTTGGTCGAGATCCTTCATTGTTTGACCCCACAGTGCTCTCTTGATGTAGGTGAACTACAACTCCCAAACTCAAGATCAATGCTCACCAAACCCTTCTAGTGTTTTGTGTTGGTCATGGGAGTCCTGTGTGCCACGTTTGCTTCAATTCTATCATTGGTGGAGTTTAGAATGCTCTTTGATTGTAGGTGAACTATAAATCCCAGTAACTACTACTCCCAAATGTGAAGGTCTGTTTCTCCCCCAAACTTCATCTGTGTACACATCTGGGCATACGGAGTATTCGTGCCAAGTTTGGTCGAGATCCTTCATTGTTTGACCGCACAGTGCTCTCTGGATGGAGGTGAACTACAACTCCCAAACTCAAGGTCAATGCTCACCAAACCCTTCTAGTGTTTTGTGTTGGTCATGGGAGTCCTGTGTGCCACGTTTGGTTCAATTCTATCATTGGTGGAGTTTAGAATGCTCTTTGATTGTAGGTGAACTATAAATCCCAGCAGCGACAACTCCCAAATGCAAAAATCAATTGTTTTGAATGATGATCACTCGTTGGCCTGATAGGCATATTGTGCCCAAATTTGGTGTCAATTCATCCAGTGGTTTTTGAGTTATGTTAATGCCACGAACTAACATTTTTATTTATATAGATAGACTAGCTGTCCCCTGCCATGCGTTGCTGTGGCCCAGTCTCTGTATATGTGTTTTGTGTGTGTATATATATGTGTTTATGTGTGTACATATTTTTGTATATATGTGTGTTTGTGAATATATATATATACAGTATATATATGGGTGTAGATATGTGTGTGTATATATTTGTGTCTTTGTGTGTTTATATGTGTACATGCATATTGTGTATATTAAGTATGCTTGTCTATATGCATATTTGTGTGTATGTATGTGTGTATGTATGTGCATGTGTATATGTTTATATTTGTGTCTTTGTGTGTTTATATGTGTACATGCATATTGTGTATATTAAGTATGCTTGTCTATATGCATATTTGTGTGTATATATGTGTGTATGTATGTGCATGTGTATATGTTTATATTTGTGTCTTTGTGTGTTTATATGTGTACATGCATATTGTGTATATTAAGTATGCTTGTCTATATGCATATTTGTGTGTATATATGTGTGTATGTATGTGCATGTGTATATGTTTATATTTGTGTCTTTGTGTGTTTATATGTGTACATGCATATTGTGTATATGTATGCTTGTCTATATGCATATTTGTGTGTATATATGTGTGTATGTATGTGCATGTGTATATGTTTATATTTGTGTCTTTGTGTGTTTATATGTGTACATGCATATTGTGTATATGTGTATGCTTGTCTATATGCATATTTGTGTGTATGTATGTGCATGTGTATATGTTTATATTTGTGTCTTTGTGTGTTTATATGTGTACATGCATATTGTGTATATGTATGCTTGTCTATATGCATATTTGTGTGTATATATGTGTGTGTGTAAGTGTATATGTTTATATTTGTGTCTTTGTGTGTTTATATGTGTACATGCATATTGTGTATATGTGTATGCTTGTCTATATGCATATTTGTGTGTATATATGTGTGTATGTATGTGTATGCGTATATGTTTATATTTGTGTCTTTGTGTGTTTATATGTGTACATGCATATTGTGTATATGTGTATGCTTGTCTATATGCATATTTGTGTGTATATACTGTATATGTTTATATATGTGTATATGTGTGTGCATGTGTATATATGTATGTGTGCATGCCTATGTGTATGTGTATATTTGTGTCTTTGTGTTTATATGTGTACATGCATATTGTGTATATGTATGCTTGTCTATATGCTTATTTGTGTGTATATATGTGTGTATGTATGTGTATATGTGTGTGCATGTGTATATATGTATGTGTGCATGTGTATATATGTATGTGTGCATGCCTATGTGTATGTGTATATGTGTATATTTGTGTCTTTGTGTGTTTATATGTGTACATGCATATTGCGTATATATGTATGCTTGTCTATATGCATATTTGTGTGTATATATGTATGTGTGCATGCCTATATTTATGTGTATGTGTCTATGTGTATATTTGTGTGTGTTTGTGTATATATATATATACGTTTGTGTGTTTGAATGTATTTATGTGTATATATGGTGTATTTTTTGGGTTTTTAAGTCTGTTCCACTGGGAGTTTGTGTGTGTGTGTGTGTGTGTGTGTGTGTGTTTAGGGGTGATGGTCACTCTTTGGACTGTTAGGGGTGTAGTGTCCAAATTGGTTGTCAACCGTTTCTACACAAGTTGCCGAATGGCCCAACCCAAATAGTACAAGCAAAGCAGTGCCATTACCGCAAGGATCAAAGGTTTTCCGCCCAGAGGTGCCAAAGAGGTGTGTGAGGCCCGTCTTGCGCGCACTCTTGCCTCAAGACAAGGATGCCTCCTCACGCCAACACAGAGCACCTTTCTTCCTCTCCGCTGACTCAGCGAGAGCAATGTCAACAGATGACTCAGCAATCGGTTCATTAAACCCGCAGCCTTGTCACATCTCGAGTGGGATGAGAATAATATTTACGAAGATCCCAAGTGTCGCTCGTGGGCCACACGTGACTCCGCATGCTCCTCGTGCCATAGAATCTGGACCGCGATACAAAAATCCACCAGTGTGGGAACAAACCCTGTCTTGTTTCGAGGAATCCCAATTGAGACAGGAGTTGTAGTTTCACACACTCAAACTACAACTCCCAAGGCACCAAGGCACGGCAGACTGTGCTCATTTGGCAATGTAGATCAGCGTTTCTCAACCTTGCGGTGTGGTGCGCATGTGCAGGCGAGCCCGCACAAGCGCACCAAACTCCTCAAACTTTCCCCAAACTCTAACAGTATTCGCATTTGAGCATATTGAGTACTGTACCTGCCACGCATTGCTGTGGCCAACCTTGCCTCCCACTTTCTCTCCTTTTTTCTTTCTCTCCTTCCCTGCCTCCCCTTTTCCTTCCTTCCCTCTTTTTCTTTCCCTTCTTCTTTCTTCTTTCTTTCCTCGCTTCCTTTGCTCTTTGGTTCCATCCTTCCTTCTCTCCTTCCTTCCCTTTCCCTTTCCTTCCTTCTTTCACTTTTTATTTCCTTCTCTCCTTCTTTCCTTCTCTCCTTCCTTCCTTCTCTCCTTTTTCTCTCTTTCTCTCCCTCCTCTCCTTCCTTCCCTCTTTCCTTCCTTTCACTTTTTAATTTCCTTCTCTCCTTCTTTTCTTCTCTCTTTCCTTCCTTCTCTCCTTTTTCCCTCTTTCTCTTTTTATTTCCTTTTCTCCTTTCCTCTCTTCCTTCCCTCTTTCCTTCCTTCTTTCACTTTTTATTTCCTTCTCTCCTTCTTTTCTTCTCTCTTTCCTTCTCTCCTTTTCCCCTCTTTCTCTCCCTCCTCTCCTTCCTTCCCTCTTTCCTTCCTTCTTTCACTTTTTTATTTCCTTCTCTCCTCTCCTTCCTTCCTTCTCTCCTTTTCCCTCTTTCTCTCCCTCCTCTCCTTCCTTCCCTCTTTCCTTCCTTCTTTCACTTTTTATTTCCATTTCTCCTCTCCTTCCTTCCTTCCTTCACTCCTTTCCCTCTTTCTCTCCCTCCTCTCCTTCCTTCCCTCTTTCACTTTTTTATTTCCTTTTCTCCTTTCCTTCTCTACTCACTTCCTTCTCTCATTTCCACCCTCTTTCTCTTCCTCACTCTCCCCTTCCTTCCCTCTCTTTCTTTCCTTCCTTCTTTCACTTTTATTCCCCTCTTTCTCTCCCTCCTTCTCTCCTTCCTTCCGTCTCTCCTTCTTTACTTTCCTTCCTTCTCTCCTTCTTTCCCTCTTTCTCCCTCCTTCTCTCCTTCCTTCCTTCCTTCCCTCCCTCCCTCCCTCTCTCTTTCCTTCGTTCCTTCACTTTTTATTTCCTTCTTTCCTTCTCTCCTTCTTTCCCTCTTTCTCTCCCTCCTTCTTTCCTTCTTTTCCCCCTTTCTGGGTATATGTGTTTTGTGTGTGCATATATGTGTGTATATATTTCTGTAGATATTTGTGTATACATGCGTGTTTGTGTATATATGTGGTTTTGCGCATGTTTTTTCACTTTTGAAGTCTCTTCTTTTTCAGTCTTTTTCTGCGTGATGGTCACTCGTTGGCCTGAGAGGTTTTTAAGTTACGTTAATCCCACAAACGAACATTACATTTTTATTTATATAGATTTGTGCTACGTTTGGCCCAGATCGGTCACTGTTTGAATCCACAGTGCTCTACCTGGATGTAGGTGAACTACAACTCCCAAACTCAAGGTCAATGCCCACCAAACCCTTCCAGTATTTTCTGTTGGTCATGGGAGTCCTGCGTGCCAAGTTTGATTCAATTCCATCCTTGTTGGAGTTCAGAATGCTCTTGGATTGTAGGTGAACTATAAATCCCAACAACTACAACTCCCAAATGACAAAACAACCCTGCCCCCAGCCTCACCAGTATTCAAATCTGGGCATATTGGGTTTTTGTGCCAAACTTGGTCCAGTGAATAAAAATACATCTTGCATATCATGTATTTATAATATACACTAGCTTGGGGACCCGGCGGTGCCCGGGTTATTTGAGGAAGGCCTTGTGTGCCAAGGTTGGTTCCTATTAGATGCTTATGTGGCTTGCAGTGGTTTCAGGAACTGAGTGAAGGTACTGCAAGTCCCATTGGCCATGGTCCATCCCCCTCCAAACAGCACCAGAATGTAGAGTGGGTCATGGGGGCTCTGTGTGTCTCATTTGGTCTTGATCATTCTCTGGATGAGGGTTGCAGCGGTCTCGGAAGGTGAGTGGAGGTATTTCAAGTCCCATCATCTGTGGTCCATTCTCCTTGAAACAGCACCAGGGTGTTGAGCGGGTCAAGGAGGCTCGGTGTGATAATTGTGTCTGTATTGGTCATTGGGTGAGGGTCGCGTTGTGAAGTGGGCCATTGGGCCCCTGTGTGGCAAGTTTGGTCCTGATCCGTCACTGCTGTGGGCTGCAGTGTCTGACTGCCTGAGGCCTTTCCTTTTCCCTCTGTGTCACCTTAGAATGTTGGGATGTGGATGGCCAATCAGAGTCCTTTATGCAAATACAACTTTAGTGGCAACCAATCCCCTCTGTCTGGGGCTGTAGAATGTTGGATTTCTGAGGCTGGCCAATCAGAGTCCTTTATGCAAATAATCCCATAGTGGCAACCTATCGAAACGCTGTCACATATTCCTTGGCCCCTTGGCAGCTCTCAGAAAATGAACATTCAATTTCCAACGGAAAAAAACTGTCATTTGGCTAACTCAAGCATTCAGTTGCATTCTGTTTTGCTGGCCAATCAGAGTCCGTTATGCAAATAGTTCCTCAGTGGCAACCAATTTGCTCTGTCTGGTGCCTTAGAATGTTGGAGTTCTGAGGCTGGCCAATCAGAGTCCTTTATGCAAATAATCTGGTGCCTTAGAGTGTCGGAGTTCTGAGGTTGGCCAATCAGAGTCCTTTATGCAAATATTTCCACAGTGACAACCAATCGAAATGCTGGCACATATTCCTCCGCACCTCCCGTCCTCCACACCTCCGCACCTCCACAAACAATGACTTTTATTATATACATAGATAGATAGATAGATAGATAATATATTGTGTTTACATATAATATTGATAATATTATAATGTAATACAATATAATAATACTACTATAACAATATATCATAATTATATATTTTATATTACATGTAATATTACTAATAATATTACAGTATAATGTTATAGTCCAATCTATTATATAAATGGGTTCACGTCATGTGATGTATACCTCAAACAAAGAAACCATACAACGCAGAAACACAGTACTTGCCAACAGAAATAGGCCTCAAGCAAGGTACGTTTGTAGCAAAGAAACTTCCCCCCAAGGAAAAGGCCTGAGCCAATCCCCAACACAAACACCCAAATCACTTCCAACCTAAAATTTACACCCCAAAAAATCACAGACCACGCCCAAAATTGACAGTAAGGCTTCATTAACTAGATTTCCCTAACTAGCCCTCACTTACTGGGAAGCTGTTTACGCTCTAAATTGACAGTAAGACTTCATTAACTTGATTCTCCCTACTAGGCCTCAGCTCATTGGACATTGTGTATGGCCTGAATTGACAGTAAGGCTTCATTAACTTGCTGTTCCTAACTAGGCCTCAGCTCATGGGACATTGTGTATGGCCTGAATTTACAGTAACCTACCTTGGCACACAGAGCCCCGACCATGCATGATGGGACTTGAAGTACCACCATGGAAAACGGGATTTGTAGTACTTCAAAACCCATCATTCCCCACAGACCACTGTGGCCCAGAACCAAGACCAATAAAGACCCCACTTGGCACACCATGCCCCCCATGACCCACACTCCATCCAACTGCAGTTTAGAGGAGGGCACACCGTGGATGATTGGACTTTCTCGCATCTCCTAAAAAGGGCACAGCAACGCGTGCCGGGTACAGCTAGTGTAATATATAATATTAATACTGTGTTATGGCAATAATATCATATATTGTATTTACATTTTACTTTGGGATGAGAAGGGCGGCATATAAATGTTGTAAATAGATACATAAATAAATAAATATCAGATATTTACATTACAATTCATAATAATAGCAAAATGACAGTTATGAAGTAGCAACGAAAATAATGTTATCGTTGGGGTATTAAGGGGTCGCGGCATTAGGAAGGTTGAGAAACACTGATAAAGATTCAATGGAAAGCAATGCAAATTAACCACACACGGCATCGTAGACACACTGGAAAACAATGCATGCCAACCGTAGTGTATGTGCCTTCAGGCGAAGTCGGCTGTATAGAAGGTGTCATAGATCGAAACCAGAGACCAGACATTCCCTTTCCAGCGTGTTCTATGACACGCAAGGATTTTTATTTCTCCGCCCCATTCATGCTTTGGAATATTCCATTCTATCACCCCGTTCGCTGCCACCGCCAACGGCGCATCCCAGGTAGGGCTTCACCGCAAGGATAATTAAACCGTTCTTGCCGAAGACGCTGGTGCCGGTGCCTCAGGTGGGAAGCCCTGCCAAGCCCGCGTTCCTCGGCGCTGAGGTCTTCGCCCGCTTCCTCCCTCCCACATCACCGTTCGGCACAAAATAAACAGCACATCTTTTTTTTTCCGCGCAAGGATCAGCGGCCTGCCAGCTTCTGCGAGGCACCCACAGCATTGCGTTAGGAAGGGAACAAAAGACCATTGTGGCGCCTCCGAGGTTCGCTTTCGAGCATCCTTAACAACTCTTTTCTCTCTCCTCCCTTTGTGATGAAGCTCCTTCGTCATGTATTCCCCTTTCCCCCACAAGCAGAGAGATGTTTATTGTTCTGGAAAGGCTTCGGGGAAAGAGCACGTCATAGGCTGTTCTTCTCCCACCCTCCTCCCCTTCCCAGAAATACCTACGAGGGTTGAATGAGAAGTAATGCCTCCCCCTTCGTAACTCCTCAACAGATGGCAGGACTGGTATGCAGCAGGTACTGGCTTGTTCAGTAGACTCTCCTCTACAGTTCCATTTTGGTGGGAAGCCTTAGCATTCCTACAAGGGTTGAATGAAAAGTAATGCCTCCACCGTGGTAACTCCTCAACAGATGGCAGTCCCTGTATGCGGCAGGTACTTGCTTGTTCAGTAGACTCTCCTCTACAGCAGTGTTTTTCAACCTTTTTTGAGCTGCGGCACATTTTTTACATTTACAAAATCCTGGGGTACACCACCAACCCAAATGACACTCTTAACACAGTCATACATATAGTTAATATGTTTTAAAATGTATTTATACACTCCGTGTGAAACCTGGGCCTGTTTCGATGAACACAACATAGATATCCTGGCAGGAATGGCAGAAAGACACAAACTTCCCACACAGAACTCCCATAACCAAGAGAAAATACTATAAGGGTTTGGTGGGCATTGACCTTGGGTTTTGGAGTTATAGTTCACCTACATCCAGAGAGCACTGTGGACTCAAACAATGTTGGATTAGGACCAAACTTGGCATGAATACTCAATACGCCCAAATGCGAACACAGACGGAGTTTGGGGAAAATAGACCTTGACATTTGGGAGTTACAGTTTCTGGGATTTATAGTTAACACACAATCAAAGAGCATCCTGAACTCTTGTAAGAATGGAATTGAACCAAACTTGGCATATTGAACTCTCATTACCAACAGAAAGTACTGAAAGGGTTTGCTTGGGAATTGACCTTGAGTTTGGAAGTTGTAGTTCACCTACACCCAGAGAGCACTGTGGACTCAAACAATGTCATGTTATGTTGTTGTTTGTTTTCTATTCAGAATCACAATGTTGGAAGGAGGCTCACCACTTTAAGGTCCCTCAAACAGGCGTGGGAAAACTTCGGCCCTCTGGGTGCTTTGGACTCCAATTCCCACCATTCCTCACAGCCTGAGGCCCTTTCCTGCTTAAGTGGCTGAGGGGGGGGGGAGGAAAAGGGCCTGAGGCTGCTAGGAATGGTGGGAGTTGGAGTCCAAAACACCTGGAAGGTCCAAGTGTGCCCATGCCAGCTTTCGACAGAGACCTCTTCCTCCCCCGTCCCCTTCGCGCCCTTTCTTCCCCCTCCTGCCCAACACTTACTTTTTCTTCTACACTGTCGCTTCTGCCGCCATTTTGATCTGAGGGAGCAGCGTGGTCGTGTTCAGGAGGGGAGGGGGGAGGGAGGAAGGCGTGACCCGTGTGGGCGCTACTGCGCAGATTCGCCCCAGAGCAAAGCCAGGCACAGCGAGCAGAGCGAGGCTGGGAAGAAGGGAGCCCGAGTGGAGAAGAAAAAGTGTTCGGCAGGAGGGGGAAGAAAGGGGATTGGAGGCTCCCATTTCCCACGGCACACCTGATGAGCGCTCACGGCACACTGGTTGGGAAACACTGCTCTACAGCTCCATTTTGGCGGGAAGCCTTAGCATTGAACAGTTCTGCTGTTAAAGTGCAAAGTATGAAAACTAATGTCTCCACCTTGGTAACTCCTTGGTGTTGTTAAAGTGCAAACTATGGAACCCTGCGCAGACGGTCGGTCAATGCGACTTAAGTAATGCCTCCACCTTGGTAACTCCTCAACAGACGGCAGTGCTGCCTATGCGGCAGGTACTGGCTTGTTCAGTAGACTCTCCTCTACAGTCCCATTTGGGTGGGAAGCCTTAGGATTCCTATGAGGGTTGAATGAAAAGTAATGCCTCCACCTTGGTAACTCCTCAACTGATGGCAGTCCTGGTATGCAGCAGGGACTGGCTTGTTCAGTAGACTCTCCTCTACAGTTCCATTTTGGTGGGAAGCCTTAGGATTCCTGAGGGTTGAATGAAAAGTAATGCCTCCACCTTGGTAACTCCTCAACCGATGGCAGTACTGGTATGCGGGAGGTACTGGCTTGTTCAGTAGACTCTCCTCTACAGTTCCATTTTGGCGGGAAGCCTTAGCATTGGGGTTGAATGAAAAGTGTTGTTAAAGATGGCAGTCCTGGTAAGTATGAGCACTGTGTTCCTAAGACCATCGGAAATATGTGTTTTCTGGTGGTCTTTGGTGGCCCCTCTGACACCCCCCTCACGACCCCCCAGGGATCTTGACCCCCAGGTTGAGAATCGCTTGGATAGATAGATAGATAAATATGGGGCTGGTTGAACCTCCATCTTGCTGGTCAAACTGAATGGCCAAAAGGAGGCAGGTCTGAACAGTGTGTCACCACCAAGAAAAGTTTGGAGAGTTCTGCTTCAATGTATAGGCGGAGATTTACTCTACGTAATGCTATAATTGGATCTCAGTGTCTCAAAGGAAGCAGTTTCCTCCTTCCTTTGCGAAACGGACCCCGGCAGAAGTGGGCGGAACACGGGCCAAAGGGGTCTGCGCTTTGCTTGGGGGAAGGAAACGTCTAATTGAGGCAATTTGGGACAACGGATAATCATTTGGCTCCAAATGTCCGGGAAGGCAGCGGCGGCTTGTTCTGGCAGGGAGAACAGGCCTCTCTGTGAATATCTCTGCCAAGGCAAACGGTCCTCCCCCGCGGGCTGGCAAACCGCACACGGAGCATCGCCGGGTGCCCAACGCCTCCAGGCAAAAATGCCCCCTTTTTGGAAAGGCTTCCCAGCTGCAGACAAGGCGGTGGGGCCGACCAAGTGGCAGCGGAGAGCGAACCCATGAAGCCTCAACGCCTGGCTGAGATTGATATCTCCCTGAGTTACAAACATCCAACTTGTAAACAACTCCTAGTGTGTGTCCCTGTTAGTTCTGCTGGACCTCTCAGCGGCCTCCCATACCGTTGTCTACGGCAGTGTTTCCCAACCTTTTTTGAGACGTGGCACATTTTTTACATTTACCAAATCCTGGGGCACACCACCAACCAAAATGACACAAAATGACACTCTAACACAGTAATACATATAGTTAATATGTTTTTAAATGTATTTATACACTCAGTGTGAAACCTGGGCCTGTTTCGATGAACACAACATAGATATCCTGGCAGGAATGGCAGGAAGACACAAACTTCCCACACAGAACTCCCATAACCAAGAGAAAATGCTATAAGAGTTTGGTGGGCATTGACCTTGGGTTTTGGAGTTGTAGTTCACCTATATCCAGAGAGCACTGTGGACTCAAACAACGTTGGATCAGGACCAAACTTGGCATGAATACTCAATATGCCCAAATGTGAACACTGGTGGAGTTTGGGGAAAAATAGACCTTGACATTTGGGAGTTGTGGTTGCTGGGATTTATAGTTCACCTACAATCAAAGAGCATTTTAAACTCCACCAACAATGGAATTGAGCCAAACTTGGCGCACAGAACCCCCAATCATTCACCGTCTCCTTAAAGGGGTTCACCACCCCCCAAATTCCCCTGAGCCTCCCACCGCCCCCTTGGATTGCCTCACCGCCCACTGGAGGGCGATACCGCCCACTTTGAGAGTCAGTGATCTATACGAAACCGCTGGGGTAGATCATCCGGAGTTTCGGAGTAAGGTGTTATCAGTACGCAGATGACGTCCAGATCTGTCACTCCTTCCCACCTGTCACTAAGGAGGTTGTCCAGACCTTGAACCGGTGTCGGACTGGATGTGGGCTAATAAACTGAAACTGAATCCAGACAAGGCAGAGGTTCTCCTGGTCAGTTGAAAGGCCGAACAGGGCATAGGGTTACAGCCTGTTTTGGATGGGGTTGCACTCCCCCCATGAAGACTGCCCTTGAAGACTGTTGGTTTGCAGCTTGGGAGTGATCCGGGATTCATTGTTGAGCCTGGAACCCCAGGTTTCGGCGGTGGCCAGGGGAGATTTTGCACAGTTAAGACCCATGCGCTAGCTGCGCCCGTACCTTGGGAAGTCGGACTTGGCCACGGTGGTCCACGCTCTGGTCACATCCCGTATAGATTACTGCAACACACTCTACGTGGGGCTGCCCTTGAAGACTGTTGGGAAATTGCAATTAGTCCAGTGTGCGGCAGCCATGACACTAACAGGCGCTACATACAGGGAGCATACCACCTCCCTATTAAGTCAGCACGCTCTGGTCACATCCCGTATAGATTACTGCAACGCACTCTACGTGGGGCTGCCCTTGAAGACTGTTCGGAAATTGCAATTAGTCCAGTGCGCGGCAGCCATGTTACTAACAGGAGCTACATACAGGGAGCATACAACCTCCCTATTGAGTCAGCATGCTCTGGTCACATCTCGTATAGATTACTGCAATGCACTCTATGTGGGGCTTCCCTTGAACTGTTCGGAAATTGCAATTAGTCCAGTGTGCGGTAGCCATGTTACTAACAGGAGCTACATACAGGGAGCATACCACCTCCCTATTGAGTCAGCATGCTCTGGTCACATCTCGTATAGATTACTGCAATGCACTCTATGTGGGGCTTCCCTTGAACTGTTCGAAAATTGCAATTAGTCCAGTGTGCGGCAGCCATGTTACTAACAGGAGCTACATACAGGGAGCATACCACCTCCCTATTGAGTCAGCATGCTTTGGTCACATCTCATATAGATTACTGCAACGCACTCTACATGTGGCTGCCCTTGAAGACTGTTCGAAAATTGCAATTAGTCCAGTGTGCGGCAGCCATGTTACTAACAGGAGCTACATACAGGGAGCATACCACCTCCCTATTGAGTCAGCATGCTCTGGTCACATCTCGTATAGATTACTGCAATGCACTCTATGTGGGGCTGCCCTTGAAGACTGTTTGGAAATTGCAATTAGTCCAGTGTGCGGCAGCCATGTTACTAACAGGAGCTACATACAGGGAGCATACCACCTCCCTATTGAGTCAGCATGCTCTGGTCACATCCCGTATAGATTACTGCAACGTACTCTACATGCGGCTGCCCTTGAAGACTGTTATACGGTTCTGGCCCAGCTTACTTGTCCGAACGCATCTGCCCCTACGTCCCACCTCGTAACCTTTGGGTTCCCATCCAACGCTACAGTTCTAACATTCTGGGGGAAACCTTTGTTTCGATTGCATCACCCATCATTCACCTTTGCGGCGCCGACAGGGGATTCTGGGAGTCGTAGTCCCATTTCTCCCAAGAGATGACTAACTTTTCCTTATTCTGTCAAATTTTAATATATGTATTCAGGGCTCAAAAGTACGATTTCCCCTCCGGTATTTCCTACTAGGGGAAGGGTATTGATGTCGGGGGCCTGTCTGTGTTGTGACAGGGTCCTGAGCGTGGATGAATGCCGCATTTCTGAGCCCTTCGGTCATGCATTTTTGTTATTGTGGAGAGCGGTGCGAAATGCGCCCAGTCCTTGGTGGTCTCTCCGAGGAGAAGCCGGCTCCAAAGCCACCTCCTTTGTTCCCCCGGAGAATGCCGTCCAGTAGGTCATTCAGAAGGGAAAAGAAAAGAAAGAGAGAAAGAGAGAGAGAGAAAGGCTGGGAGAAAGAACCAAAGGGGAGGGGAACATGCACGTTTTTGGACCTTGAGTTGCATTTCCTTGATGCGTTATTGCAGAAGGGGAAATGCGTCCAGGGAAAGGTGTTTCGTCCATTCATTTTGAGCAAATATCATCTTTTCCGAATTGATCGCTGCGTGGTTTTGGCCGATGTTCCCTTCTGGAAGTCAAAATCTTCCATCTTTTTGGACTACAACTCCCAGAATCCCTGGGAGTTGAATGCCAGCAACCTGAGCACCAGGTAACATCGTTGACGCACCAAAGGACGGCCTTTCCACATTGTTGTCCAATAATATGCAATAGAGGCATGGGCAAACTTCGGCTCTCCGGATGGGCATCTGTTGGGAAGGCTTTGATGGTGCTTTTCCTGCATGGCACTAGGGGACTGGACTGGATGGCCTTTAGGGGTCCCGTCCAACTAGGATTCTATGGTTGTATTACTATTATTATGAACTAGCTTTGGGACCCTGCAGTGCCCGGGTAATTTGAAATGGGCTGAGGCCTAGGAACCTTTACTGTCAATTCAGGCTGAGGCCTAGGAAGCCTTACTGTCCATTCAGGCTGAGGCCTAGGAACCCTTACTGTCCATTCAGGCTGAGGCCTAGGAACCCTTACTGTCCATTCAGGCTGAGGCCTAAGAACCCTTACTGTCCATTCAGGCTGAGGCCTAGGAACCCTTACTGTCCATTCAGGCTGAGGCCTAGGAACCCTTACTGTCCATTCAGGCTGAGGCCTAGGAACCCTTACTGTCCATTCAGGCTGAGGCCTAAGAACCCTTACTGTCCATTCAGGCGGAGGCCTAGGAACCCTTACTGTCCATTCAGGCGGAGGCGTAGGAACCCTTACTGTCCATTCAGGCTGAGGCCTAGGAACCCTTACTGTCAATTCAGGCTGAGGCCTAAGAACCCTTACTGTCCATTCAGGCTGAGGCGTAGGAACCCTTACTGTCCATTCAGGCTGAGGCCTAGGAACCCTTACTGTCCATTCAGGCTGAGGCCTAGGAAGCCGTACTGTCCAGGCTGAGGCCTAGGAACCCTTACTGTCAATTCAGGCTGAGGCCTAGGAACCCTTACTGTCCATTCAGGCTGAGGCCTAGGAACCCTTACTGTCCATTCAGGCTGAGGCCTAGGAAGCCTTACTGTCCATTCAGGCTGAGGCCTAGGAACCCTTACTGTCCATTCAGGCTGAGGCCTAGGAACCCTTACTGTCCATTCAGGCTGAGGCCTAGGAAGCCTTACTGTCCATTCAGGCTGAGGCCTAGGAAGCCTTACTGTCCATTCAGGCTGAGGCCTAGGAAGCCGTACTGTCCATTCAGGCTGAGGCCTAGGAACCCTTACTGTCCATTCAGGCTGAGGCCTAGGAAGCCTTACTGTCCATTCAGGCTGAGGCCTAGGAACCCATTACTGTCCATTCAGGCTGAGGCCTAGGAACCCTTACTGTCCATTCAGGCTGAGGCCTAGGAAGCCGTACTGTCCATTCAGGCTGAGGCCTAGGAACCCTTACTGTCCATTCAGGCTGAGGCCTAGGAACCCTTACTGTCCATTCAGGCTGAGGCCTAGGAACCCTTACTGTCCATTCAGGCTGAGGCCTAGGAAGTCCTTACTGTCCATTCAGGCTGAGGCCTAGGAACCCTTACTGTCCATTCAGGCTGAGGCCTAGGAACCCTTACTGTCCATTCAGGCTGAGGCCTAGGAAGCCTTACTGTCCATTCAGGCTGAGGCCTAGGAACCCTTACCGTCCATTCAGGCTGAGGCCTAGGAACCCTTACTGTCCATTCAGGCTGAGGCCTAGGAACCCTTACTGTCCATTCAGGCTGAGGCCTAGGAAGCCGTACTGTCCATTCAGGCTGAGGCCTAGGAACCCTTACTGTCCATTCAGGCTGAGGCCTAGGAACCCTTACTGTCCATTCAGGCTGAGGCCTAGGAACCCTTACTGTCCATTCAGGCTGAGGCCTAGGAGCTCTCACTGTCCATTCAGGCTGAGGCCTAGGAAGCCGTACTGTCCATTCAGGCTGAGGCCTAGGAAGTCGTACTGTCCATTCAGGCTGAGGCCTAGGAACCCTTACTGTCCATTCAGGCTGAGGCCTAGGAACCCTTACTGTCCATTCAGGCTGAGGCCTAGGAAGCCTTACTGTCCATTCAGGCTGAGGCCTAGGAACCCTTACTGTCCATTCAGGCTGAGGCCTAGGAACCCTTACTGTCCATTCAGGCTGAGGCCTAGGAAGCCTTACTGTCCATTCAGGCTGAGGCCTAGGAAGCCGTACTGTCCATTCAGGCTGAGGCCTAGGAACCCTTACTGTCCATTCAGGCTGAGGCCTAGGAACCCTTACTGTCCATTCAGGCTGAGGCCTAGGAACCCTTACTGTCCATTCAGGCTGAGGCCTAGGAGCTCTCACTGTCCATTCAGGCTGAGGCCTAGGAACCCTTACTGTCCATTCA
Source organism: Anolis apletophallus (assembly GCA_030556195.1). NCBI lineage: Eukaryota > Metazoa > Chordata > Lepidosauria > Squamata > Anolidae > Anolis > Anolis apletophallus. Next base: position 4,445,868 of record JARBWK010000016.1, on the reverse strand, counting down.
GGCTGAGGCCTAGGAACCCTTACTGTCCATTCAGGCTGAGGCCTAGGAACCCTTACTGTCCATTCAGGCTGAGGCCTAGGAACCCTTACTGTCCATTCAGGCTGAGGCCTAGGAAGCCGTACTGTCCATTCAGGCTGAGGCCTAGGAACCCTTACTGTCCATTCAGGCTGAGGCCTAGGAACCCTTACTGTCCATTCAGGCTGAGGCCTAGGAAGCCTTACTGTCCATTCAGGCTGAGGCCTAGGAACCCTTACTGTCCATTCAGGCTGAGGCCTAGGAAGCCTTACTGTCCATTCAGGCTGAGGCTGCTCCCTCAAACTGCACCAGGATGTAGAGTGGGTCTTGAGGGTTCTGTGTGGCAAGTTTGGTCTTGTTCTCTCATTGTTTGGGGTCGCAAAGTGTTTTGGGCTTAAACTCCCACCATGTCTGACTGCCTCAGACCTTTTCCTCACCCCCTCTGCCACTTGAGAGCGTCGGAATGTTTGTGTTGGCTGGCCAATAGGCGTTATGCAAATACTCCCTCACTGGCAACCAATCATGTTGTCAGAATGTAGAGGCCGGGAGCCAATCAGACCGCTGGCACATATTCCTCCGCAAACACTGACTTTTAGATAGATAGATGTTAAGCTGGATGGACATCTGTCGGGAAGGCTTTGATGGTGATTTTCCTGAATGGCGCTAGCGGACTAGACTGGATGGCCTTTAGGGGTCCCGTCCAACTAGGATTCTATGGTTGTATTATTATTATCATTGTTGTTGTTATTATTAAGCACAGATGGCATGGCCATCTGTTGGGAAGGCTTTGATGGCGCTTTTCCCGCAGGGGGGCAGAATGGGGTTGTACTAGATGACCTTTGGGTTCCCATCCAACGCTATGATTCTAACATTCTGGGGAAAGCCTTTGTTCCTATTGCATCACCCATCGTTCACTGGAGTGCTGGAGTGGATGACTTTCCCTCCGTCTTTCTCTCCTTCTTTCCCTCCCTCCTTCGCTCCCTCTTTCCTCTGGGATCTGTATCCCAGATTGGGTAAAACTACACATCCCACAATTCTCTCGTTTGGAGCCAAGTGATGTCAAAGACCCACCGGCAGGACACCGATCTTGGAGGACCATCATCTTTGTTTGGACTACGAGGGATCGCCTAAGTAAAAAAGGGAGTTCAGCTGGAGGTCAGGTGTGACCAGCAGTGCTGCAGAATTTGAAGAGTCACAAATGGAAGGCGAAAGAGAGAAACGTGCCAAGAGGAAGGCGCGTCAAGCCAACCCCGACCGGGGGACCGCCTTCCACCTGGAAACCAATGCCCTCACTGTGGGAGAAGATCAAGAACAGGGCTCCACAGTCAGCTACGGACGGAAATGTTTTTCGCATTACTACGTTATTGCTAACCATTTTTATTTGATGTCAGGCCCGGATTACCCATAAGGCCACCCTAAGCCACGGCCTAGGGCGGACGCTTTGGGGTGCAGCAGATTCGGCCCCCTGAAAACTAAAAAAAAATATTTTTAACCGCCCCCTCGCAGCGCTTCCCCCCCCCCCTCTCCCAAGAGTCATACCTCGGGAGAGGGCGGGGGAGAGCGCTGCGAGGGGCGGGGAGGAAACGGCGCCCCTCCCCTCGCCATTGCCCGCCTGGGCCGCCCCTTGTAAAGGAAGGAGGCGGCAAGGAGGAAGGGAAGCCCCACCCCGCCGGCGGGCATGCATGCAGGCACACGCATGCCCGCCAGCGGGCTTCCCTTCCTCCTCCTTGCCGCCTCCTTCCTTTGCAAGGGGGCGGCCCAGGCGGCGAGGAGGGTGGGACTTCCCTTCCTCCTCTCGGTTGCGGGAGGAGGAGGAGGTGACGGAAGCCGCACGGCACTGGTCGGGGGGCTTCCGAGTGCCTCCTCCTCCCGCGACCAAAAGGAGGGCGCGAGGAGGTGGACGGAAGCCGCACGACTGGTGCCGGTGCCATGCGGCTTCCGTCGCCTTCTCCTCACGCCCTCCTTTCGGTCGCGGGAGGAGGAGGAGACGAACGGAAGCCCCACGACCAGTGCCGTGGGGCTTCCGTCGACCTTCTTGCGCCCTCCTTTCGGTCGCGGGAGGAGAGGCGAACGGAAGCCCCACGACCAGTGCCGTGCGGCTTCCGTCGCCTCCTCCCGCGACCGAGAGGAGGAAGGGAAGCCCGCTTACCACGCCCTGGGGGCGGGACTTTCCACGCCCTGGGGGCGGCGCGGGGCGTCTTTTGGCCTAGGGCGCCAAAAGACGCTAATCCGGGCCTGTTTGATGTTATTGTCTGTTTTGTACGTATTTTATTTTGCTTTATTGTAATTACTAGCTGTACCTAGTAACTGCTTTTTTGGGTCTGCTTTTTTGAGTCTGCCCTTCAACTACTTTGGTCCACCTACAACCAAAATATTTCCTGGAACAGTGTTTTTCAACCTTTTTTGAGACGCGGCACGTTTTTTACATTTACCAAATCCTGGGGCACACCACCAACCAAAATGACACAAAATGACACTCTAACACAGTCATACATATAGTTAATATTTTATACACTCAGTGTGAAACCTGGGCCTGTTTCGATAAACAAAACATATATATGACTTCCTCTCACATATTTATACATGGCTATCATGTCTTCCCTCAGCCTTCTCTTCTTCAGGATAAACATGCCCAGCTCTTCAAGCCGCTCCTCATAGAGCTTGTTCTCCAGACCTCTGTGAAATTTCACCCTGAGTGAAACTTGCTTCTAGATCAGTGTTTCCCAACCTTTTTTGAGCCGCGGCACACTTTTAACATTAAAAAAATCCAGGGGCACACCACCAACCAAAATGACACAAAAATGACACTCTAACACAGTAAAGAACGGCTGGGGGATGGTGGCCTGCTGGGAGCAGCTGCTGGGAGTGCCGAAGCCAGGGGAGGGGGCGGAGCCAGGCCGCACCATACCCTGCTCCCTCCCCCGGCTTCAGCTCTCCCAGCAGCTGCTCCAGCCTTGAGGGGACAGTGCCAAGCCAAGCTCACAATGCTGGCTTGGCACTGTCCCCTCAAGGCTGGAGCAGCTGCTGGGAGTGCCGAAACTGGGGAGAGGGAGTGGAGCCAAGCCGCACCATGCCCCGCCCCCTGTCCCCAGCTTCAGCTCTCCCACAGAGGAGGACCATGAGCTGTGGACGGGATTCAGGGAGTCATGGCAGATTGGAGGCTGGCTGGAGAAACTGCCGAAGGAGCGGCGCCCTGGCCCCTTCTTCTTTTTCTTCACTGCCGTCCAGCCCTTCCTCTTCCCCCAAGCAGCAGGAGTTCAGCAGGAGGAGGGGGAAAGGAATGGGGGCAGAGAGCTTTTCTCACGGCACAGCAGGAGGTCCGTCACGGCACACTATTGTGCCACAGCACACTGGTTGAGAAACACTGTTCTAGATAACTACGGATGTCATGAAGCTGTTGTAAACAGTTCCTTGGGGGACTAAAAAATCCAGTAAAATAGTACAAAAAAACCCATTTCCAAGCGGAGAGGCTCAATTTGGTGTGGGGGCTGCTAGGGGGGGTGTGCCAATTTCCCACGGCACACCTGACGATCGCTCACGGCACACTGGTTGAGAAACACTGGCCTGGAAGACTATCTTTCTTCTTTTGCAACTTGCGCATTAACAGTCACCAGACACAGTGCTTCATTCTCACCAGGAAGGCGCTATTTTCCAGAGCCGAGAAAGGGAATTTTTCAAAACCCACGGCAAGGAAGGGGGGATCCCATGTGGTCGCATAGATCTCATGAGCGGTCAAAAAAGAGGAGAAGGCACTGACATGGGACAAGGTGCCAGGTTACTTTCCTTCACACGTCATCCTCCTCTTTACATATTTTCCAAACACAACCACATTTTCCTCCTTTCACCTCTTTCCCTCTGAAAACGTTGGGGGTTTTTAACTGTTATCACAAGTCCAAAGACGCCGACTAAAGTGAAATGCGGTGTTATTTTTGCTTCCAATTGTTTGCTGTATCCCTGCCCAGTTAAATATATGGGGGAGTTTTGCTACCGACTTGAATTACGTCAAGGACCCAGAAATGTGCTTTTACAAGGGAAATGTAAGGACAAGACTTGAATGAAAAGTAATGCCTCCGCCTTCGTTACTTGGGTTTGGATAGGAATATTTTAATAAATCAAACGCAGAAATAATCCTTAGAATGTGCTCTTTAACTACCGCTATTTACTTTTCCACATAATCGCCAGACAGTTGGATACATTTCTGCAACGATGAATGTGCCGTCGCACCCAGGCTATGGGTGCGTCAGCCTGGTCAGCAAACCCTCTAAACACGTCCTCTTCAGGAGAAGTCCTAGAAAGCTCTGGAATACAAAATGGCTAGATCCCCAAAATCCCTGGGAAAGAGGGCGGAACAAACTAAACTGGGCTCTGCAAACAATGATTGGCAGGTGCAAAGAACCAATCAATGCAGCCAAACCTTTGCAAAACTGAGCAGGCTGCAAAAAAACACAATTCAACAGTGCAAACCTTTTGGAACTTAAAGTTTTCCATACAAGGGGCACTCGCTGCACCGTCACAATGAATAAGTTTTCTGAAGCCATCATGGAAGAAGTCGACACTCTGTTTCCGCAACCAGCGCCAGCATCCTGGGTACCCATCGTGCACAGATCTTCCGATAGCTAAGCCAAGTAATAATGTGACCCACACGTTCTTGTAAATGCCGATTATGCTTGAAATTTTTCTCTGAGTGATACGACAATTGTCCTGAATCAATCTGTCAACCTTTTGCTTGTGGAACTCGGTGGTTGCTGTCACAAGACGTCCAGCTCTTTGTTTGTCACGCAAGTCAGATGTTCCCATCTCAACATCTTTAAACTTACTCCCCCAACAATGCACAATACTCACATCGACACACTCACCATAAACCCCTTGCATTCTCTGATGAATCTCCTTTGGGGTGACACCTTCTGTTGTCCAGAATTCAATGACTGCATGTTGCTTAAGTCTCCTTGACCGACCGTCCTTGCAGGGTTCCATACTTCGCACCTTAACAACACAACCATTCAATGCTAAGACTTCCCACCAAAATGGAAGTGTAGAGGAGAGTCTACTGAACAAGCCAGTACCTGCCACATAACAGTACTGCCATCTGTTGAGGAGTTACGAAGGTGGAGGCATTACTTTTCGTTCAACCCTCGTACAATTCTGTATTACAGACATAATTGAATGACTTCATGTTGCTTAAGTCGTATTGACTGTAGAGGAGTCTACTGAACGGGCCAGTAGTTGCCGCATACCAGTACTATCATCTGTTGAGGAGTTACGAAAGTGGAGGCATTACTTTTCATTCAACCCTCGTACAATTCTGTATTACAGACATAAATGAATGACTTCACGTTGCTTAAGTCGGATTGACTGTAGAGGAGAGTCTACTGAACGAGCCAGTACCTGCCGCATACCCGTACTGACATCGGTTGAGGAGTTACGAAGGTGGAGGCATTACTTTTCATTCAACCCTCGCATGTTTTCTGGAGGTCTTTGGAGACCCCTCTGAAACCTCCTCACCCCCCCCCCCAGGTGTCCCAACCCCCAGGTTGAGAAACGCTAGAATAGTCACAATACTATGTAACACCATTTTTTTCATCTATATCTATATATCTATATCTATATAATAAAAGAGAATGTTTGTATGTATGTTTGTATGTGGCAGTATTCTGATTGGCTACCAGCCTCTACATTCTGACAACATGATTAGTTGCCACTGAGGGAGTATTTGCATAACGCCTCTGATTGGCCAGGACCACCAACATTCCGACACTCTACAGTGGCAGAGGGGGGTAAGGAAAAGGCCTGAGGCAGTCAGGCATGGTGGGAGTTTAAGGCCAAAACACTTTGCGGCCCCCAACAATGACAGAGCAAGACCAAACTTGGCACACAGACCCCCCCCAAGATGCACCCTACATCCTGGTGCAGTTTGAGGGAGGATGGACAGTGGATGACGGGACTTGCAGTACTTTAACTCACTTGCTTAGAGCACTGTGTGCCCACACCAATGACAGATCAGGACCAAACTTGGCACACAGAGGCCCAATGACCCACTTCACATCCTGGTGCAGTTCGGAGGAGGGCGGACCACGGGTGATGGGACTTGAGGTACCTTTACTCATTTTCCTTGGCACACAATGCCTTTCTCAAATAACCCGAGCACCGCCATTCCTTCATTGGATTCACAACAACGAGTCGAGAGAGGAGCATTTGTGTCTCCTTTATCGGTTGGTTTGGCTTGGGTTCATTGGGATTTAAGCACAGCGATGGAAAGGTATGGATTTTGGAACGAATTTGGTCACCGGGCTTTCTTTTATACATAACAGGGATTCAAACTGGAGGGGGAATAGTGTGTTTATGAATGCAGAGTCCGGGAGGCAACTGAACATGTGCGCTGCTTTGCAAGTTTTGCAGGAAGACGAGGCCTTGCGTTCCCTCTTGGATTGCGGGCGGCTGGAGCGGTTGCTGGGTCAGATTCGGAGCTGACCCTCCGGCCCTTCCTGAGACGACGGAGCGCTTGCTTTGCATGCTGATGGCTGCAGGCTTCCTCTCGGCCTCTCCGGGTCAGGAAAGCATTCGGTTTGCACCTTAACGGTCGTAGTAGTGCGGAGCTAAAGCCAAAAGGAAAGCTGCTTCCGAAGCTCCTCCTCGAGGGCCGTCTCTCATGTAGTGACCATGTCTCCATGCTATGGGAACTTGGAACTTGTAGTTTGAGGCACCAGCACCTTTTAGAGAAGGCTCGAGGCCTTGTCCAACCAACCGTTTTGGAAATTGGGGCGTGCATTAGATTTGTTGGCGCATGAGGCTCGAGTAAATATGAAATGTTCCACCTGAAAATGAGCAAGAACTTCCTAACCTTAAGAGCTGTTCAACAGTGGAACTCTCTGCCTTGGAGTCTGGTGGAAACACCTTCTTTGGAGGCCTTTAAATAGAGGCTGGATGGCCACCCGTGTATTCTCTCTCTCTCTATAGGTCTCTCTGTATATAATGTATATACATATATATCTATATGTTGCATACATATATGTCTGTATTTAAGATATATGTATAGTAGGTTTGTGTGTATGTAATGTATACATGTATACGTTGCATACATATTTATGTCTGTATTCAAGATATATGTATGGTAGGTCTGTGTGTGAATATAATGTAATTTATACACATATATGTATATGTGGCATACATATATGTCTGTTTTCAAGATATATGTATATTAGGTCTCTGTGTACATGTAATGTAATCTATGCATATATATGTCTGTATTCAGGATATTTATATAGATTTTGGTGTATATAATATACACACATATATATCTATATGTGGCATACATATATCTGTATTCAATATATATGTATAGGTCTGTGTATATAATATAATCTATACACACATGTGTATATGTTGAATATATATATGTCTGTATTCAAGATATATGTATATTAGGTCTGTGTGCACATGCAATGTAATCTATGCATATATATCTATATGTATATGTTGCATATATATGTCTGTATTCAAGATATTTATATAGATCTCTTTGTATATAATATATACACATATATATCTATATATGTGGCATACATATATCTGTATTTTATATATATGTATATGTCTCTGTGTATATAATGTAATCTGTACACACATATACATATATGTTGCATGTCTGTATTCAAGATATATGTATATTAGGTCTGTGTGCACATGTAATGTAATCTATGCATATATATCTATATGTCGCATATATATGTCTCTATTCAAGATATTTATATAGATCTCTGTATATAATATACACATATATATCTATATATGCGGCATGCATATATCTGTATTTTATATATATGTATATGTCTCTATGTGCATATAATGTAATCTGTACACACATATACATATATGTTGCATATATATATATATGTATGTATTCAAGATATATGTATATTAGGTCTGTGTACACATGTATATATATATCTATATGTTGCATATATATGTCTGTATTCAAGATATTTATATAGATTTCTGTGTATATAATATATACACATATATCTATATGTGGCATACATATATCTGTCTGTATTCAATATATATGTATAGGTTTCTGTGTGTATATAATGTAATCTGTACACACATACTTATATGTTGCATATATATGTGTCCGTATTCAAGATGTTTGTAAATGTCTTTGTGTATATAATATATACATATCTATAGCTTGCATACATATATATGTTTGTATTCAAGATATACAGTATGTATAGGTCTCTGTGCATATAACGTAATCTTCACACACATCTATATGTATATGTTTCATACATTTATACGTCTGTTTATATATATATATACACACACACACATACATATATATATACAGAGAGAGAGAGAGAGAGAGAGAGAGAGAGCGCACACACTTGAAGGTATTTATATCTATCTATTCTGGCATGTCTTTCTCCTAGGCGGCCACAAAGATTGCCGCAGACGCTTATTTCCATGACTAAACACAGGAGTCGTGGGCCACTGAATGCCAAAGACCCTTCATCAGCTTTGGGGATAATAAGGGAGCTGACAGACTGGAATGTGGATAAACCCTGGCAAAATTCCTCATTCGTTTTCCGCTTTGAAGAGGCTGCACCAGGCCTGGGATTTTGGTCCCTCCTTGTTGGCAGCGAAAGGCAAGGCAAGCTCTGGCTGCAATACAGAATTGTACGGGGTTGAATGAAAAGTAATGCCTCCACCTTGGTAACTCCTCGACAGATGGCAGTCCTGGTATGCGGCAGGCACTGGCTAGTTCAGTAGACTCTCCTCTGCAGTTCCATTTTGGTGGGAAGCCTTAGGATTCCTATGAGGGTTGAATGAAAAGTAATGCCTCCACCTTCGTAACTCCTCAACAGATGGCAGTCCTGGTATGTGGCAGGCACTGGCTTGTTCAGTAGACTCTCCTCTGCAGTTCCATTTTGGTGGGAAGCCTTTGGATTCCTATGAGGGTTGAATGAAAAGTAATGCCTCCACCTTGGTAACTCCTCAACCGATGGCAGTCCTGGTATGCGGCAGGCACTGGCTTGTTCAGTAGACTCTCCTCTGCAGTTCCATTTGGGCGGGAAGCCTTAGGATTCCTATGAGGGTTGAATGAAAAGTAATGCCTCCACCTTCGTAACTCCTCAACAGATGGCAGTCCTGGTATGCGGCAGGCACTGGCTTGTTCAGTAGACTCTCCTCTACAGTTCCATTTTGGTGGGAAGTATAACGATTGAGCGGTTGTGTTGTTAAAGTGCGAGGTATGGAACCCTGCGAGGATGTTCGGTCAATGCAACTTAAGCAACGTGCAGTCATTGAATTCTTGACAGCAGAAGGTGTCACCCCAAAGGAGATTCATCAGAAGCTGTTTATGGTGACTGTGTTGATGTGAGGACTGTGTGTCGTTGGGTGAGAAAGTGTAAAGATGTTGAGGTGGGAACATCTGACTTGTGTGACAAACAAAGAGTTGGACGTCCTGTGACAGCAACCACCGAGTTCCACAAGCAAAAGGTTGACAGGTTGATTCAGGACGATCATCGTATCACTCAGAGAGAAATTTCAAGCGTAATCAGCATTTCACAAGAACGTGTGGGTCACATGATTGCTTTGCTTGGCTATCGGAAGATCTGTGCACGATGGGTACACAGCAGAATTTCAGAGACTGGATCTCACCACCGTGCGGCATCCTCCATTCAGTCCAGGTGTAGCACCGCCTGACTTCCATCTGTTCCCGATCATGAACGAAGATCTTTGGGGACATCATTATGCTTCTGATGAAGACGTTGAGAGAACTGTGAGACGCTGGTTGCAGAACGTGTGGGTCACAATATTGCTTTGCTTGGCTATTGGAAGATCTGTGCATGATGGTTACCCAGGATGCTGACGCTGGTTGCGGAAACAAGAACGTGTGGGTCACATTATTGCTTTGCTTGGCTATTGGAAGATCTGTGCACAATGGGTACCCAGGATGCTGACGCTGTTTGCGGAAACAAGAACGTATGGGTCACATTGCTTTGCTTGGCTATTGGAAGATCTGTGCACGATGGGTATCCAGGATGCTGACGCTGTTTGCGGAAACAAGAACATGTGGGTCACATTATTCCTTTGCTTGGCTATTGGAAGATCTGTGCACGATGGGTACTCAGGATGCTGACGCTGTTTGCGGAAACAAGAACGTGTGGGTCACATTATTGCTTTGCTTGGCTATTGGAAGATCTGTGCACGATGGGTACCCAGGATGCTGACGCTGTTTGCGGAAACAAGAACGTGTGGGTCACATTATTGCTTTGCTTGGCTATTGGAAGATCTGTGCACAATGGGTACCCAGGATGCTGACGCTGTTTGCGGAAACAAGAACATGTGGGTCACATTATTGCTTTGCTTGGCTATTGGAAGATCTGTGCACGATGGGTACCCAGGATGCTGACGCTGTTTGCGGAAACAAGAACGTGTGGGTCACATTATTGCTTTGCTTGGCTATTGGAAGATCTGTGCACGATGGGTACCCAGGATGCTGACGCTGTTTGCGGAAACAAGAACGTGTGGGTCACATTATTGCTTTGCTTGGCTATTGGAAGATCTGTGCACAATAGGTACCCAGGATGCTGACGCTGTTTGCGGAAACAAGAACGTGTGGGTCACATTATTGATTTGCTTGGCTATTGGAAGATCTGTGCACGATGGTTACCCAGGATGCTGACGCTGTTTGCGGAAACAAGAACGTGTGGGTCACATTATTGCTTTGCTTGGCTATTGGAAGATCTGTGCACGATGGGTACCCAGGATGCTGACGCTGTTTGCGGAAACAAGAATGTGTGGGTCACATTATTGCTTTGCTTGGCTATTGGAAGATCTGTGCACGATGGTTACCCAGGATGCTGACGCTGTTTGCGGAAACAGTGTCGACTTCTTCTGTGACGACTTCAGAAAACTTGTTCATCGTTAGCAGAAACTTATCCAATTGTCTGGTAATTATGTAGAAAGGTGAATAGTGGTCGTTAAAGAGCACATTCTAAGGATTATTTCCGCGCTTGATTTATTAAAATATTCCCATCCAAACCCAAGTAACGAAGGCAGAGGCATTACTTTTCATTCAACCCTCATAGTGCTGTTACTCCATGTTACCTGCCATAGTTCCAGCTTCTGGAACCTGGCATCCGACAGCCCCGTTAGCAACATATAAGAGGGTTTTTGTGCGCAAAACATGGCCAGAGATCGTAATATAGAAACAAGACATGTCTCCGTCCGACTTGGGTGGTCCTGTTTCCAGTTGTTTGGGTGGGAAACGGCAGAGATAAACACAGCCGCTGTAAACGTTTCCAGGGTTTGACCTTCCAGTTTCACGCTCCGGCTTGAGAACCAGATGTTCTGAAAGGGAGTCAGGGGGAAATATATAACATTTTGGGACTACAAGGCCCAGCATCCCCCCATTCAGGCTGGCTAGGATGTGGCATGCCAGGTCATATAGTCTCCAAATGTCACTCTCCCCATCCAAAAACATGTCACTGAAGCGGAATGGAAGCCAATAGTTGGAGGAGGTCTCCTGGGATGTGTAGCATCAGACTCTGGGATGTATAGTATCCCAACACTGTTGTTTATCCCGTTGTTGTCTTGGTTTTGGTTTTGGCCTTGATGGCAAGAAATTGATGAGTTGATTCAGCAAATCGATTGCTCTCGGTTGAGGCCTTGGCTCCCAGAACCGACATGGCCAGCGTTCTGGGAGTTGTAGTACACCCAATCCATCTTTTATATTGGATCGCTTTTAGAGTTAGCCACTTTTAGAGAATTAAAGTGGGGGTAGAAATTTTATTATTATTACTAGCTTGGGGACCCGGCGGTGCCCGAGTTATTTGAGGAAGGCATTGTGTGCCAAGGTTGGTTCCTATTAGATGTTTATGTGGCTTGCAGTGGTCTCAGGAACTTAGCGAAGGTACTGCAAGTCCCATTGGCCATTGTCCACCCCCCTCCAAACAGCACCGGGATGCAGAGTGGGTCATGGGGGCTCTGTGTGTCACGTTTGGTCTTGATCATTCTCTGGATGAGGGTTGCAGCGGTCTCGGAAGGTGAGTGAAGGTATTTCAAGTCCCATCATCTGTGGTCCATCCTCTTTGAAACAGCACCAGGGTGTTGAGTGGGTCAAGGGGGCTCTGTGTGCTAATTTTGGTCTGTATTGGTCATTGGGTGAGGGTCGCGTTGTGAAGTGGGCCAGTGGGCCCCTGTGTGCCAAGTTTGGTCCTGATCCGTCACTGCTGTGGGCTTCAGTGTCTGACTGCCTGAGGCCTTTCCTTTTCCCTCTGAGTCACCTTAGAATGTTGGATTGTGGATGGCCAATAGGAGTCCTTTATGCAAATACCATTTCAGTGGCAACCAATCCCCTCTGTCTGGAGCCGTAGAATGTTGGAGTTCTGAGGCTGACCCACTCTGCATCCCGGTGCTGTTTGGAGGGGGGTAGACCATGGCCAATGGGACTTGCAGTACCTTCACTAAGTTCCTGAGACCACTGCAAGCCACAGAAACATCTAATAGGAACCAACCTTGGCACACAAGGCCTTCCTCAAATAACCCGGGCACCGCCGGGTCCTCAGCTAGTAAATAAATAAATAATAGAAATTGCTGTGATATACTGTGTTCTGGGGTCAGTGAAATAATAATAATAATAATAATAATAATCAGCATAAGAAAACTGCAGCGTGATCTTGTCCGCTGTGGACTCATCTTGTTGTGTTTCAAATATAACAATCATAGAACAATCATAATAATCGTAGAAATAAAAATAATAGAAATAATAATAGAAACAACAACAATAATAGAAATAATAGTAATTTGTTTATATGTTCGCCTATATGTGTACCTGTAATCCACTTCGGGGCGAGAAGAGCGGAATATAAATAAAGTAAATAAATAAATAAAATAATAATCATCGTAATAGTAATAATAAAAATATAAATGATAATAATAGTAATAACAACAATATCCCCAGGCTCAACCTGTGATAAGGTTCTGTCTGTTTGGGAGAAGCGTTCCAGGTGTGCAGCTCTGATGTGCAAACACCTTGGAATGAAGACCTGTTGGGACAAGCGTCTAGAATTCCCCTCTTCCTCTCCACACTAGGAATATATATATATATATATATATATGTATGTATGTATGTATGTATTTTTTGCTTGTTGAATGCAGAAGTGACCTGGGGCCTTTTTGTAGCAACGATTTCACGGTCCTGGTTTCATCCAACGGAGGGAGGGATGGAATTTACTGTTTGGAGACGGAAGCAGAAACGTCTCCATCGGAGCACCTTTGTTAGTGTCTCCCCGACGGCCATAAAGACCATCTAGTCCAGTGTTTTTCAACCTTTTTTGAGCCGTGGCACATTTTTTACATTTACAAAATCCTGGGGCACACCACCAACCAAAATGACACAAAATGACACTCTAACACAGTCATACATACAGTTAATACATTTTTAAATCTATTTATACACTCAGTGTGAAGCCTGGGCCTGTTTCGATGAACACAACATAGGTATCCTGGCAGGAATGGCAGAAAGACACAAACTTCCCACACAGAACTCCCATAACCAAGAGAAAATACTATAAGAGTTTGGTGGGCATTGACCTTGGGTTTTGGAGTTGTAGTTCACCTATATCCAGAGAGCACTGTGGACCGAAACAATGTTGGATCAGGACCAAACTTGGCATGAATACTCAATAGGCCCAAATGTGAACACAGATGGAGTTTGGGGAAAATAGACCTTGACATTTGGGAGTTACAGTTTCTGGGATTTACAGTTAACACACAATCAAAGAGCATCCTGAACTCTTGCAACAATGGAATTGAACCAAACTTGGCACATTGAACTCTCATTACCAACAGAAAGTACTGAAAGGGTTTGCTTGGGAATTGACCTTGAGTTTGGAAGTTGTAGTTCACCTACACCCAGAGAGCACTGTGGACTCAAACAATGTCATGTGATGTTGTTGTTTGTTTTCTATCCAGAATCGCAATGTTGGAAGGAGGCTCACCACTTTGAGGTCCCTAAAACAGGCATGGGAAAACTTCGGCCCTCTGGGTGCTTTGGACTCCAACTCCCACCATTCCTAACAGCCTGAGGCCCTTTCCTGCTTAAGTGGCTGAGGGGGGGGAAAGGAGAAGGGCCTGAGGCTGCTAGGAATGGTGGGAGTTGGAGTCCAAAACACCTGGAAGGTCCAAGTTTGCCCATGCCAGCTTTCGACAGAGACCTCTTCCTCCCCCTTCCCCTTCGCGCCCTTCCTTCCCCCTCCTGCCCAACACTTACTTGGCTTGCCACTAAGATCACAGTATGGCGCGAATCTCATGCGCACCCTAATATTGGCAAGGACATTTAGCCCCAGAAGGAGAGCGTTCGATCCGAGTAAACAGGGCATTTCTTTGGTTCGTGACCACACTGTAAAAATCCAAGCAAGGCAAGCTAGCCAGTTGGAGCGTCAGAATAGTTTGGCCATCATGCTGTCCAGGTCTGCAAGCTGCAAACACTGTGCCGTTGTTTGCCGTCAGCTTGGCTTCGTTTTGGGGGCAGACAGGTTGGGCTCCTTGGAGCGGCCGTCCCTTTCCCAGCCGAAAAGCGTGCGTTTCGGACCATTGGGAATTGGATCCGTCTTTCCACCCCAACAGAGGTTGCATTATACGCCGTCTGGTCCGGTAACACTGGGCAATCTGTGTGCCGGAGCCGGGCTCTCCTCTGTGCGCTTCAGGCCAGGCCTTGTTCGGCACGATCTGGTTTCTGTCCATCGTGAAATGAGCGCACTAGTTTGGGACACTCTTTTATATCTGTGGCTCTATGCGCTGCATGGAAACTATAGAATTGAATGCAGATAGAAAGGGATAGATGTGGTCCTGATCCAGAGAGAAAGAAAGAAAGAAAGATGGATGGATGGATGGATGGATGGTTAGATAGATAGATAGATAGATAAGGGATGGATGTGGTTGTGCCTCAGAAAGAAAAAGAAAGAAAGAAAGAAAGAAAGAAGGATGGATAGATAGATAAATAGATAGATAAGGGATAGATGTGATCCTGAAAGAAAGAAAGAAAGAAAGAAAGAAAGAAAGAAAGAAAGAAGGCTGGATGGATGGATGAATAGATAGATATGGGGTGGGTGTGGTTGTGTTTCAGAAAGAAAGAAAGAAGCATAAATTGATAGATAGATAGATAGATAAGGGATAGATGTGGTCCTGATCCTGAAAGAAAGAAAGAAAGATGGATAGATAGATAAGGGATGGATGTGGTTGTGTTTCAGAAAGAAAGAAAGAAGCACAGATAGATAAACAGATCAATAAATAGATCGATAAATAGATAGATAGATAAGGGATAGATGTGGTCCTGATCCTGAAAGGATGGATAGATAGATAGATAGATAGATAGATAGATAGATAAGGGATGGATGTGGTTGTGTTTCAGAAAGAAAGAAAGAAGCACAGATAGATAAACAGATCAATAAATAGATAGATAAGGGATAGATGTGGTCCTGATCCTGAAAGAAAGAAAGAAAGAAAGAAAGGTGGATGGATGGATGGATGATGGATGGATGGATAGATAGATAGATAGATAAGGGATAGATGTGGTTGTGTTTCAGAAAGAAAGAAAGAAAGAAAGAAGCATAGATTGATAAATAGATAAATAAATAGATCGATAAATAGATAGATAAGGGATAGATGTGGTCCTGATCCTGAAAGAAAGAAAGAAAGAAAGAAAGAATGATGGGTGGATGGATGGATGGATGGATAGATAGATAGATAAGGGATAGATGTGGTTGTGTTTCAGAAAGAAAGAAAGAAGCACAGATAGATAAACAGATCAATAAATAGATAGATAAGGGATAGATGTGGTCCTGATCCTGAAAGAAAGAAAGAAAGAAAGAAAGAAATGGATGGATGGATGGATGGATGGATGGATAGATAGATAGATAGATAAGAGGATAGATGTGGTTGTGTTTCAGAAAGAAAGAAAGAAGCACAGATAGATAAACAGATCAATAAATAGATAGATAAGGGATAGATGTGGTCCTGATCCTGAAAGAAAGAAAGAAAGAAAGAAAGAAAGAAAGAAAGAAAGGATGGATGGATGGATGGATGGATGGATGGATGGATAGATAGATAGATAGATAAGGGATAGATGTGGTCAGGATCCACATGGAAAGAAAGAAAGGTACATAGGTAGGTAGAGGTAGATAAGGAATAGATACCTGTGGTTCAGAACCTGCAGAGAGAGATAGATCGAGGCTAGATTTGGCCACAAAGCCGTGGTAATGGTCCTGCAAAGGCCATTCCGGCCACCCTCTCCCCCAGCGCTTGAGTGCCAAAAGCAAACCCCTCTCTTTTCCTCGACCTGTAAGCGTACCCAGAGGTGCCCCCGCCTCCAAGCCTTTCCTTTTCCGGACCCCAGAATTTCTGCATTTTTATGCCCTTGGGAATGAGACGCAGGGAGGGCTTTCAACCTTTGTTCCAGGCACAGGTCTAGCGAAGTAAAATATATATTTGCAACCCCCCCCCCCCCGACCTCCCTTGATGTCCCAATCGGGCTACATGGGAAGCCCACCGGCCGGCCGCAGGCCCCTTGAGCTTGTCATGCCTCATCAGGTTTGCTTAGATCTGGAGTTTTCTCCTTGGCTTCACAAAGTAATGGAGACTTCCTTTGCCGTCCAGAGCGGCCCCCCAATCCCTCTGGCCCCGGGTCCTGGAAATGACATGTTTTGGTCACTGAGTTTATGGAATGTTCCCCATATAGAACGCTGTTCAAACCGCATTGAATTGCGTCCTGTTGGTCTGTACTGACCGTATAATACAGTTCCAAACTGCATTATACGACAGTGCAGATCCAGCCTTAAATACCACTTCAAATACCTGTGAAATTCAGAATTCAAGCAGAAAGTAAGCAACCCCCCCCCCCCATATCTGGCAGGTAAACAGTGCATTTTGTCCCATAACCTGGGAAATATTCAAGGTCAGCAAGGGTTCTCATACTGTATATATGTATATATGTATACTATATGTATGTATGTATGCATATATATATGTGTGTGTGTGTGTGTGTGTGTATCTATATATAGAGAGAGAAAGTATGCAATATGATATATAAGGAATATATAATATGTAATACACACATATATAATGTATATGTCATATTCTAAGTGCACTTTTTCCTATATACACATATACACATCTGTATCTAATACATATCTTTATTATATAAAGGAGGTCCCGTCGTCGAACAACTGACAGAGACAGAGAAACCTTCCAAGGCAGAGACACCAAACTTGCCAACACAAATAGGCCTCAGGCAAGGAAGGTTTTTAGCAAATAAACTCCCCCCCCCCCAAAACCTAGAAGGCCCCCAAAACGATACAAAAAAACTACATTTCCCAGCATCCTCTGCGGCAGCCAGCGAAACCCATTGGCCAACATCAGTTACCATAGTAACGGTGGGCAAAGCCACTTAGAATGCTGAGTGATTTCAGTTGAGGGTTAAACTGCCACGGTCAAGATCTAGGAGGGAGACAAATAGGACACCAGGGACACAGGCACCACTGACAAACACATACCCCCAGAATAACACAAAAGTAATACCTACACACAACACAATACGCACATAACACCACCTTGCGTCTACTGCTCAACCCATTTGTTTGCCATTCCTTCCTTCCACACAGGCATAAGCTGACCCAAAAGACAAGCCATGCCTCCTAAAAGAACAGCATCGGATCTACACACTCGCAACGCTACATACATCACACAAAAAAGGGCAGAACAAACGCCAGAACAGAAAGACACTGCACTACACTAGCTTTTGCCATCACCATAAACAAGGCTCAAGGACAAACACTACAAATCTGTGGCATAGACCTTGACACAGAATGCTTCTCCCGCGGACAACTCTACGTAGCGTGCTCCAGAGTTGGGAAGCCACAGAACCTCTACATCAACACAGCAGACGGAAAGACAAAAAACATTGTATATCCACAAGCTCTGCAGAACGGCAGCAACACCACACAGCGACAACTCCACAGGACTTCAACATCCCACCCACCAGAACAACCCACAACGACACAGCCATGAACCCACCAAGACCATAAGTAACATCAATTCCAACCCTTACATACTCAGACTTTCTCACATCTCCTAAATAGGGCACAGCTTGTGTGTGTGTGTGTGTGTGTATATATATATATAAAATTCTAAGATGCACTTTTTCCTATACACACACACACACCTGTATATAATAAGTATGTGTATATAATTCTAAGATGCACTTTTCCCTATATATATACACACACACCTATATGTAATACGTATTATATATATCTCTATATCTCTATATATAGTATTCTAAGATGCATTTTCCTATATAAACATACCTGTATATAATAAGAGTGTGTGTATATATACCTGTATATATAATTCTAAGAAGCAGTTTTTTTCCTATACACACACCTACATGTAATACGTGTGTGTGTGTGTGTATATATATATAGTGTCAAATTTTCCAGTGTTTTTTGAGTTACGTTAATCCCACAAACGAACATTACATTTCTATTTATATAGATACAGATATATATAGAGAGAGAGTTATAGATATAGATATAGAGAGCAATGTATAGATAGGGAGCGATATATATTGATATAGAGAGAGAGCGATATGATATAGATATATAGAGAGAGCGATAGATATATAGATATATAGAACGATATATATAGATTAGATAGAGATATTTATATATAGAGAGAGCGATATAGATATAATATATATATAGAGAGAGATATATATAGATGTAGATGTAGAGAGAGCGATATAGAATATAGAGCAATATATATAGATATATAGAGCAATATGGATATACATATATAGATGTATAGAGTGATATATAGATATAGAAATGGAGAGAGCAATATATATAGAGAACGATATACCGCGCGCTTACAGCGTTCTTACAGCGCGCGGCCGCCTCCCCTTCCTCCTCGGCAGAGGCGCATCTTCGTGACGTCACTGTCACGCCTCTGCCGAGGAGGAAGGGGAGGCCGCGAACGAACGCCGGAAAAGAGGCCGGAGGGAGGGAGGGAACTCTTCCTCCTTCCTCCCTCCCTGCGGCCTCTCTTCGGGCCTCCTTACAGCCGCGCTCGCCTCCCCTTCCTCGGCAGAGGCGCATCTTCGTGACGTCACGAAGATGCGCCTCTGGCTTCGGGCCCTTCCGCTGCTGCTGCGGCTGCTGCTACAGCTGCCGCTGTGTCGCCGTGGGGGCCGCCCTTGTGGCCTCCCCCCTCCTCCTCGGGTCCGTGAGCGGCGAGCCCGCCCCACGAGTCCCCTCTTCCGCCCCCGTTCCTCCGCGCCGCCAGCTGGCTGCGGCGACACAGCGGCGAGAGTCTGGGCATGCGCGGGAGCCGCAGGGAGCCGCCGGGGGTGGGGCGCGAATATAGCGTGAGTACATCGCCGCCTCCCCCCCTCCCTGCCTGCATCTTCGCGCCATAAGACGCAGCTGATTTTTCTTCCTACTTTGGGAGGAAAAAAACTTCGTCTTATGGTGCGAAAAATACGGTATATAGATATACTGATATAGATAGAGAGAGAGAGTGATAGAGATATAGATAGATATAGAGGTATATAGATAGATCTGTTATTGGTGGGGAAGGAGGCAGGGACGGTGCCCTCCTCCACATATGAAGTAGGGAGAAGGATTTCGGAGGGAGGGAACCCAGGGTCTGGGGGTCGTAACCTTTCCCTTTTTGTGCAGAGGGGTCTTCCTTTGGCAAAGGGTCCTGTTGATTGCATTGGGGGGGGGAGGAATGCGGGGATTAAGCCGGCTCTTCCTGGGCCCAGGCTCTGGGAGAAGAAAACGAAGGGGAAAAAAACTCAAGGCGACCCCAAAGGGACCCCCCCCCTTTTTTAAAGCTATGCATGGAATGTGGCTTTTAATGTCGTTGACCATTAAACTGGGGGGGAAATACTTTTTTCCAAAAAGGTCAGGGGTCACCCAAGAAGATGGCATTTTGACAAAAGGGTGCGTCTACACTTTAGAATTACTGCAGCGTTGCATCACTTTATCTGAGCAGGTTCAACGCAATGCAATCCTGGGAGTTGTAGTTTGAAAGTCCTGGACCCTTTCTGTGTGCATGTACACTGGAGAATGGATGCCGTTGGATACCACTTCAGATGGCACGGCTCAATGCGATGCATCCTTGGGATTTGCAGTTTGGATCTTGCAAAACTGCAACACCCAGGAATTAATATTAATCGTAATATATAGTAAATAATAACAGTAATAATAATACTAATATTGTAATAGTAAAACGTAGTAAATAATTAGAATAATATAGTCATTGCGATACCTAGTAAATAATAATAATGTAAATGAAGTAATAATATAATAATTAATAGTAATCGTAATACATAGTAAATAATAATAATAGTAATAATAATATTGTAATAGTAAAACATAGTAAATAATAATAATAATATAGTCATTGCGATACCTAGTAAATAATAATAATGTAAATGAAGTAATAATATAATAATTAATAGTAATCGTAATACCTAGTAAATAATAATAGTAATAATAATATTGTAATAGTAAAACATAGTAAATAATAATATAGTCATTGCGATACCTAGTAAATAATAATAATGTAAATGAAGTAATAATATAATAATTAATAGTAATCGTAATACATAGTAAATAATAATAGTAATAATAATATTGTAATAGTAAAACATAGTAAATAATTATAATAATATAGTCATTGCCATACCTAGTTAATAATAATAATAATGTAAATAAAGTAATAATATAATAATAATTAATAGTAATCGTAATACGTAATAAATAATAGTAATAATAATAATATTGTAATAGTTAAACATAGTAAATAATTATAATAATATAGTCATTGCGATACCTAGTAAATAATAATAATAATGTAAAGGAAGTAATAATATAATAATTAATAGTAATCGTAATACCTAGTAAATAATAATAGTAATAATAATATTGTAATAGTAAAACATAGTAAATAATAATAATAATATAGTCATTGCGATACCTAGTAAATAATAATAATAATGTAAATGAAGTAATAATATAATAATTAATAGTAATCGTAATACCTAGTAAATAATAATAGTAATAATAATATTGTAATAGTAAAACATAGTAAATAATATAGTCATTGCGATACCTAGTAAATAATAATAATAATGTAAATGAAGTAATAATATAATAATTAATAGTAATCATAATACATAGTAAATAATAATAGTAATAATAATATTGTAATAGTAAAACATAGTAAATAATTATAATAATATAGTCATTGCAATACCTAGTAAATAATAATAATAATGTAAATAAAGTAATAATATAATAATAATTAATAGTAATCGTAATACGTAATAAATAATAGTAATAATAATATTGTAATAGTTAAACATAGTAAATAATTATAATAATATAGTCATTGCAATACCTAGTAAATAATAATAATAATAATAATAATATAGTCATAGTAATTCCTACCATGATTCCTTGGCATTGAATTACAAAATGGTGAATCAGCTGCATTGATTCCAAATAATAATAATAATAATAATAATAATAATAATTTTACTTCCAAAAGATAGAAAAAATAGAAAGATAGAAATAATAAAAAATATAATAATAAAAATTATTAAGGATAAATTAATAAAATATATAATAATAGATATATGCATCGGATGAAAACATAATAGAATCACCTATCCTATTAAAATACCTATTTAAATAATAATAAAATATAATAATAATACTAATAATTTCAAAAGATACATACATAAGATGAAAACACAATAAAATCCTCATTCTATTAAAATACCCATTTAAATAATAATAAAATAAAATAATAAATTAATAGGAATAAATTAATAACATATGTAATAATAGATATATGCATCAGATGAAAATACAATAAAATCACCCATCCTATTAAAATACCCATTTGAATAATAATAAAATGTTATAATAATACATTAATAATCATACATTGACCGGCCGTTAGGAATTGTGGGAGTCTGAGTCCAAAACACCCGGAGAGCCAAAGTTGACCCATTCCTGATGTAGATGCACCCTAATTAGATATTGGTTCTATCAACGGGGGCAATTCCATGGGAACGCATCCATGCGCCACACCAAGCTCTAGGTTTTCTGAATTAAATTCACCTGGACCCGTCTTGTGGCTTGGGGGGTCTTTCGAACTCCCCCCCCCCCCCGAACGGGCCCCCTTTCCCTTTGGTGCAAGACATTAATTAGCAATGATAAGGCCAGCCCTAATATCTCTTGATAAGGAGACGGCAAGTCTAGTGTGAAATCGGATTAGCCGGGGCTCCTTTATGTTGCCGTTTTGGGAGGAAGTCGTCAACGGAGGATGAGGGTCCAAACGCATTTGACGGATTGCGGTCCCGAAAGGGAAGACGGAAGGAAGGAAGGATGGATGGACAGCGGCCTCGGGGCCAAAGATCGTGACCTGTCCTGTCTATCGGAGTCACAGCTGTCTGGCCGACAGCCTAGTCCGTTCGGCACTCTGTGTATGCTCCGCCGAGGTGTCGGAATTCTCCCATTACCTCCCTTCGTTGCGGTGCCTCCCGTCTGAAATTTCGAAAGGGATTTCCCCCAAATTGCGGAATTTACTTGTGCATGCCTTGCGACTTCGGATTAAAACCCAGAGCGGGTTTGCTGCGCGCACGAGTGTGTTGTGCTTCAAAGCTGATTACCGCCCTCTAGATCGGTTTTCCAAACGTTTTGTGTTGCCGACACACCGTTTTCCGATGTCGAACTACATTCATTCTAAATAATAATAATAATAATAATAATAATATGCAGCATAGTTAAACACACATAGATATTCCCTCCAAAAGCTACAAGTATTCAAAGTTGGCTATGTTGGGTATATGTGCCCCAAGTGGTCCAGACCCATCATCGGTTGGGTTCAGAGTATTGTCTGGATGTGGGTGAACTATAAGTCCCAAAATCGTGGGCCAATTCCCTCCAAATGCTACAAGTACTCAAAGTTGGCTATGTTGGGTATATGTGCCATGTGTGCTCCAGACCCATCATGGGTTGGGTTTAGAGTGTTGTCTGGATGTGGGTGAACTATACGTCCCAAAATCGTGGGTCAATTCCCTCCAAATGCTACAAGTACTCAAAGTTGGCTATGCTGGGTATATGTGCCCCAAATGGTCCAGACCCATCATCAGTTGGGTTCACAGTGTTGTCTGGATGTGGGTGAACTATAAGTCCCAAAATCGTGGGCCAATTCCCTCCAAACGCTACAAGTACTCAACGTTGGTTATGTTGGGTATATGTGCCATGTGTGGTCCAGACCCATCATGGGTTGGGTTTAGAGTGTTGTTTGGATGTGGGTGAACTATAAATCCCAAAATCATGGGCCAATTCCCTCCAAATGCTACAAGTACTCAAAGTTGGCTATGTTGGGTATATGTGCCCCAAATGGTCCAGACCCATTATCGGTTGGGTTCACAGTGCAGGTGAACTATAAGTCCCAAAATAGTGGGCCAATTCCCTCCAAATGCTACAAGTACTCAAAGTTGGCTATGTTGGGTATATGTGCCACATGTGGTCCAGACCCATCATCAGTTGGGTTCACAGTGTTGTCTGGATGTGGGTGAACTATAAGTCCCAAAATCGTGGGCCAATTCCCTCCAAACGCTACAAGTACTCAAAGTTGGCTATGTTGGGTATATGTGCCATGTGTGCTCCAGACCCATCATGGGTTGGGTTTAGAGTGTTGTCTGGATGTGGGTGAACTATAAGTCCCAAAATCGTGGGCCAATTCCCTCCAAATGCTACAAGTACTCAAAGTTGGCTATGTTGGGTATATGTGCCACAAGTGGTCCAGACCCATCATTGGTTGGGTTCAGAGTGTTGTCTGGATGCGGGTGAACTATAAGTCCCAAAATCGTGGGCCAATTCCCTCCAAACGCTACAAGTACTCAAAGTTGGCTATGTTGGGTATATGTGCCACAAGTGGTCCAGACCCATCATCGGTTGGGTTTAGAGTGTTGTCTGGATGTGGGTGAACTATAAGTCCCAAAATCGTGGGCCAATTCCCTCCAAACGCTACAAGTACTCAACGTTGGTTATGTTGGGTATATGTGCCATGTGTGGTCCAGACCCATCATGGGTTGGGTTTAGAGTGTTGTTTGGATGTGGGTGAACTATAAATCCCAAAATCATGGGCCAATTCCCTCCAAATGCTACAAGTACTCAAAGTTGGCTATGTTGGGTATATGTGCCCCAAATGGTCCAGACCCATTATCGGTTGGGTTCACAGTGTAGTCTGGATGCAGGTGAACTATAAGTCCCAAAATAGTGGGCCAATTCCCTCCAAATGCTACAAGTACTCAAAGTTGGCTATGTTGGGTATATGTGCCACATGTGGTCCAGACCCATCATCAGTTGGGTTCACAGTGTTGTCTGGATGCGGGTGAACTATAAGTCCCAAAATCGTGGGCCAATTCCCTCCAAACCCTACAAGTACTCAAAGTTGGCGATGTTGGGTATATGTGCCATATGTGGTCCAGACCCATCATCAGTTGGGTTCACAGTGTTGTCTGGATGCGAGTGAACTATAAGTCCCAAAATTCAAGATCAATTCCCTCCAAATGCTACAAAGTTGGCTATGTTGGGTATATGTGCCATGTGTGGTCTAGATCCATCATCGTTTGGGTTGACAGTGTTTTTTTGATTGGGGGTGGACTACAATTCCCAAAACCGTGGGTCAATTCCCCCTAAACCCCAATGGTATACGAAGTTGGCCTTGATGGGGATGCATACCAAGTTAGGTTCAGGTCCACCCTTGGTTGAGTTCACAGTGCTCTGTGGGTGTACTATACGCAGTGTTTCCCAACCTTTTTTGAGCCGTGGCACACTTTTTACATTGACAAAATCCTGGGACACACCATCAACGAAAATGACACAAAATGACACTCTAGCACAGTCATACATATAGTTAATATGTTTTTAAATGTATTTATACACTCAGTGTGAAACCTGGGCGTGTTTTGATGAACACAACATAGACATCCTGGCAGGAATGGCAGAAAGATTGAAAGTACTGAAAGGGTTTGTTTGGGAATTGACCTTGAGTTTTGGAGTTGTAGTTCACCTATATCCAGAGAGCACTCTGGACTCAAACAATGTTGGATCAGGACCAAAATTGGCATGAATACTCAATATGCAAAAATATGAAGGCAGATGGAGTTCAGGGGAAATAGACCTTGGCATTTGGGAGTTACTGTTTCTGGGATTTATAGCTAACACACAATCAAAGAGCATCCTGAACTCTTGCAACAATGGAATTGAACCAAACTTGGCCTATTGAACTCTCATTACCAACAGAAAGTACTGAAAGGGTTTGCTTGGGAATTGACCTTGAGTTTGGAAGTTGTAGTTCACCTACACCCAGATAGCACTGTGGACTGAAATAATGATGGATCTGGACCACACTTGAAATTCATACTCAATATGCCCAAATATGAACGCAGATGGAGTTCAGGGGAAATAGGCCTTGCCATTTGGGAGTTGTAGTTGCTGGGATTTATAGTTCTCAATACACAAAGCTAAACCATAGAATGTAAAGGGGCAGATCTATGAGAGTGATGAATAACGAGTCATCATATAGTAAAATTACAAATGTTATTATTGTGAACAATATACGCGCTAAATAGCAAAACAATATCACATATAGTGCAATGTAGTACAATTCAATCACAATATCACAAGTCTAATATAACAATGACATAACAACATGAGCCCTCACAACAATATGGGCTTGAACGACGCTCTGACAGAATCTGTGTACCCCTGTAAATAGTCCGGAGTCTGATAACTCACAGGCTAGTGACTGAGTCAGCGGGGGAGCCTTGGTGGGCAGAAGAGCTGGCAAGCTGCCGGATGGGCAGGCGCCTTCGGCTGGAGGTAAGCTGACGACGCCAAGATGGCCGTTTCGCGCAAACCACGCGTCCTCAGGGCGCTCTGAACTTCTGACTGCTCCTCCTCAGAGTTGTAGTGGAACAATTAGGACTCAAAGTCAATACGGGAGATTTCGCGTTTCCACGTTCTAATACATATCGATACTGCAAGTCACCTCCCGGGCTGGAATCGGGACGCGTGGTTTACGCGTGGACGCGTGGTTTACGCGAAACGGCCATCTTGCCGTTGTCAGCTTACCTCCTGAGGACGCGTGGTTTACGCGAAACGGCCATCTTGGCGTCGTCAGCTTACCTCCAGCCCATCTGGCAGCTTGCCGGCACACCAGGTGCTCGCTCACGGCACACTAGTGTGCCGCGGAACAGTGGTTGGGAAACATTGTACTATAGCTTCCAGCATCCAAGATCAATTCCCCTTATACTCCACCAATATTTACAGTTTACCAATCTAGGTATGCGTGCCAATTTTGATCCAAATCCACCATTGTTTGAGTCTTACAACAACAACAACAATGTATACCCTCGTGGAGAAGAGTGTATACATTATTGTTATTGTTATTATTGTTATTATTACTACTATAGGGGTCAGAGGAGCCCCGTGGACCGCTCCTGCGGGCGCCCCTGAGGACGTGGCGCTCTATGCGAATGCGTAATTTGCGTACCGCTTGATCAGCCGCTGATAGGTATCTTACTGCAAACCTGATCCTGATCTGTAGTAAATGCATGGATGCAAAGAGGCTCTAATGTAAACACGTGCATGCAAATAGAGCCTCGCGCATATCTATGTGTGCAAGCAGAGACTAATATGAGCATGTGTTCGTATGCATATGTCTTTTGTGAGGCTGCCTTTGCGTGCGTGCATTGTACAATCACTTGTTTGCATCCGTGAGTGTTCCCCAGTCCCAGCCCTCCCGTTCGTTGTGCCGCACCTTTGCAAACGGCATGGCGTCCCGCGTTCCGGCGCATTAACGTCTCCCCTTTGATGTGTTTCCAGGCGATCACTTGAAAGTCTGCCCTCAAGGCTATACATGCTGCTCCCAAGAAATGGAAGAGAAATACGGCCAGCAGAGTAAACACGACTTCCGCAACGCCGTCGTCGAGCTCAGCGGCAACCTGCAAGCCGTCTTCAGCTCCCGGTACAGCAAGTTCGACGGTGAGTTTGGCAAACCCTTAAGACGAAACGCCTCTCCGTTCCTTTTGTGGGGATTTAGTGGGCGCATCTGCACTCGAGAGCTGATGGGAGTTTGGCACCACTTGAGCATGAGAGTTGTCGTTCTGTAACACCTTTGGCCTCCTCTGCCAAAGGATGCTGGAGACTCATCAAACTACAACTCCCATCATTCCTCAGCATTGAACCCCCGGCGGATCAAGTGGTGTCAAAACTATATCCATCTTAAATAATAATAATAATAATAATAATAATAATGTCTTACTTGCCTGTCCTCAAGGAGGGGTGCAGCATAGTTAAACACACATAATAATAATGATGATGATGATAGTAATAAAATAACGACAAGTCAAGTGGTGTCAAACTACATTCATTCTAAATAAGAATAATAATAATAAGGTGCAGCATAGTTCAACACACATAGATAAAAGGAAAACAATAATAAATAACAGCAGGTCAAGTGGTGTCAAACTGCATTCATTCCAAATAATAATAATAATAATAATAATAATAATAATAAGGTGCAGCATAGTTACACATAGTTACAAGGAAAACAATAATAAATAACAGCAGGTCAAGTGGTGTCAAACTGCATTCATTCCAAATAATAATAATAATAATAATAATAAGGTGCAGCATAGTTACAAGGAAAACAATAATAAATGATGGCAGGTCAAGTGGTGTCAAACTGCATTCATTCCAAATAATAATAATAATAATAATAATAAGGTGCAGCATAGTTACAAGGAAAACAATAATAAATGATGGCAGGTCAAGTGGTGTCAAACTGCATTCATTCCAATAATAATAATAATAATAATAATAAGGTGCAGCATAGTTACAAGGAAAACAATAATAAATGATGGCAGGTCAAGTGGTGTCAAACTGCATTCATTCCAAATAATAATAATAATAATAATAATAATAATAAGGTGCAGCATAGTTACACATAGTTACAAGGAAAACAATAATAAATAACAGCAGGTCAAGTGGTGTCAAACTGCATTCATTCCAAATAATAATAATAATAATAATAAGGTGCAGCATAGTTACACATAGTTACAAGGAAAACAATAATAAATGATGGCAGGTCAAGTGGTGTCAAACTGCATTCATTCTAAATAATAATCATTATCTATCTATGTATATAATAAAAGTCAGTGTTTGCGGGCGGCGGTGCGTGCAGAGGAATATGTGGCAGCGTTTCGATTGGTTGCCACTGTGGGATTATTTGCTTAAAGGACACTGATTGGCCTGCCTCAGAACTCTGACACTCTAAGGCACCAGATTATTTGCATAAAGGACTCAGATTGGCCAGCCTCAGAAGTCCAACACTCTAAGGCACCAGACAGAGGGCATTGGTTGCCACTGACAGACAATTTGCATAAAGGACTTTGATTGGCCAGTAAAACAGAATGCAACTGGATGCTTGAGTTAGCCAAATGACAGCTTTTTTCCGTTGGAAAATGTTCATCTTCTGGGAGGTGCGGAGGTGCCAAGGAATATGTGACAATGTTTCGATAGGTTGCCACTATGGGATTATTTGCATAAAGGGCTCTGATTGGCCAGCCTCAGAACTCCAACATTCTACGGCCCCAGACAGAGGGGATTGGTTGCCACTGAAATGGTATCTGCATAAAGGACTCCGATTGGCCATCCACATTCCAACATTCTAAGGTGACTCAGAGGGAAAAGGAAAGGCTTCAGGCAGTGAGACACGGCGGCCCACAGCAGTGACGGGTCAGGACCAAACCTGGCAAACAGGGGCCCAATGGCCCACTTCACAAAGCGACCCTCACTCAATGACCAATACAGACCAAAATTAGCACACAGAGCCCCCTTGACCCACTCAACACCCTGGTGCTGTTTCAAGGAGGATGGACCACAGATGATGGGACTTGAAATACCTTCACTCACCTTCCGAGACCGCTGCAACCCTCATCCAAAGAATGATCAAGAGCAAACGTGACACACAGAGCCCCCATGACCCACTCTACATCCTGGTGCTGTTTGGAGAGGGATGGACCATGGCCAATGGGACTTGCAGTCCCTTCACTAAGTACCTGAGACCACTGCAAGCCACATACCCATCTAATAGGAACCAACCTTGGCACACAATGCCTTCCTCAAATAACCCGGGCACCGCCGGGTCCCCAAGATAGTAATAATAATAAGGTGCAATATAGTTAAAGACACATAGTTACAAGAAAAATAATAAATAATGGCAGGTCAAGTGGTGTCAAATTGCATTCATTCTAAACAATAATAATAATGTGCAGCATAGTTAAACACACATAGATAAAAGGAAAACAATAATAAATAATGGCAGGTCAAGTGGTGTCAAATTGCATTCATTCTAAACAATAATAATAATAATAATGTGCAGCATAGTTAAACACACATAGATAAAAGGAAAACAATAATAAATAATGGCAGGTCAAGTGGTGTCAAATTGCATTCATTCTAAACAATAATAATAATAATAATGTGCAGCATAGTTAAACACACATAGATAAAAGGAAAACAATAATAAATAATGGCAGGTCAAGTGGTGTCAAATTGCATTCATTCTAAACAATAATAATAATAATAATGTGCAGCATAGTTAAACACACATAGATAAAAGGAAAACAATAATAAATAATGGCAGGTCAAGTGGTGTCAAACTGCATTCATTCCTAATAATAATAATAATAATAATAATAATGTGCAGCATAGTTAAATACACATAGATACAAGGAAAACAGTAATAAATAACGGCAGGTCAAGTGGTGTCAAACTGCATTCATTCCTAATAATAATAATAATAATAATAATAAGGTGCAGCATAGTTAAACACACATAGATACAAGGAAAACAGTAATAAATAACGGCAGGTCAAGTGGTGTCAAACTGCATTCATTCCTAATAATAATAATAATAATAATAATAATAAGGTGCAGCATAGTTAAACACACATAGATACAAGGAAAACAGTAATAAATAACGGCAGGTCAAGTGGTGTCAAACTGCATTCATTCCTAATAATAATAATAATAATAATAATAAGGTGCAGCATAGTTAAACACACATAGATACAAGGAAAACAGTAATAAATAACGGCAGGTCAAGTGGTGTCAAACTGCATTCATTCCTAATAATAATAATAATAATAATAAGGTGCAGCATAGTTAAATACACATAGATACAAGGAAAACAGTAATAAATAACGGCAGGTCAAGTGGTGTCAAACTGCATTCATTCCTAATAATAATAATAATAATAATAATGTGCAGCATAGTTAAATACACATAGATACAAGGAAAACAGTAATAAATAACGGCAGGTCAAGTGGTGTCAAACTGCATTCATTCCTAATAATAATAATAATAATAATAAGGTGCAGCATAGTTAAATACACATAGATACAAGGAAAACAGTAATAAATAACGGCAGGTCAAGTGGTGTCAAACTGCATTCATTCCAAATAATAATAATAATAATAATAATAAGGTGCAGCATAGTTAAATACACATAGATACAAGGAAAACAGTAATAAATAACGGCAGGTCAAGTGGTGTCAAACTGCATTCATTCCTAATAATAATAATAATAATAATAAGGTGCAGCATAGTTAAACACACATAGATACAAGGAAAACAGTAATAAATAACGGCAGGTCAAGTGGTGTCAAACTGCATTCATTCCAAATAATAATAATAATAATAATAATAATAATAATAAGGTGCAGCATAGTTAAATACACATAGATACAAGGAAAACAATAATAAATAACGGCAGGTCAAGTGGTGTCAAACTGCATTCATTCCAAATAATAATAATAATAATAATAATAAGGTGCAGCATAGTTAAACACACATAGATAAAAGGAAAACAATAATAAATAATGGCAGGTCAAGTGGTATCAAACTGCATTCATTCCAAATAATAATAATAATAATAAGGTGCAGCATAGTTAAACACACATAGATATAAGGAAAACAATAATAAATAATGGCAGGTCAAGTGGTGTCAAACTTCATTCATTCCAAATAATAATAATAATAATAATAATAAGGTGCAGCATAGTTAAACACACATAGATATAAGGAAAACAATAATAAATAATGGCAGGTCAAGTGGTGTCAAACTTCATTCATTCCAAATAATAATAATAATAATAATAAGGTGCAGCATAGTTAAACACACATAGATATAAGGAAAACAATAATAAATAACGGCAGGTCAAGTGGTGTCAAACTTCATTCATTCCAAATAATAATAATAATAATAAGGTGCAGCATAGTTAAACACACATAGATATAAGGAAAACAATAATAAATAATGGCAGGTCAAGTGGTGTCAAACTTCATTCATTCCAAATAATAATAATAATAATAATAAGGTGCAGCATAGTTAAACACACATAGATATAAGGAAAACAATAATAAATAATGGCAGGTCAAGTGGTGTCAAACTTCATTCATTCCAAATAATAATAATAATAATAATAAGGTGCAGCATAGTTAAACACACATAGATATAAGGAAAACAATAATAAATAACGGCAGGTCAAGTGGTGTCAAATTACATTCATTCCTAATAGTAATAATAATAATAATAATAATAAATAATGTCAGGTCTTCCTTGATTTGTGTTTGAGCGATGCTGCTACATTTGGTGCTCCCTAAGTAGACGTGTCCACAACCACATGGCAGCGATCAGCCAGGCTTTGAAGCTACAAGGCCATTAAATGCTAATCAAGGTGGCCAATTGCCTTAAACAGACAAGAGTCCGTTCTCCCACCCTGGACATTATTCCACGGATATATACAAACCCCACATATCGTACCTCTCTCTCTCCCTTTGCTTGACTCTTGGAGGTTAAATGACTCACTCTTTTGTGGGCAAAACAGTTAGAGAGCGCGGCGTGTTTTGCAAACCTGTTGGCTCAGAATATTTGCTGATGAAGGCATGTGGTTTAGTGTTCCCACCCGAGTCCCCGTTGCACCGTCTGGGGCATCAAGGAGAGCCGGGCTTTGGCTTTATTGTCAAGAGGTGACTCATGGGCCTCCGTCTGCCTGGTTTTCCAGGCATTTGCAGCTCTGAAAATAGATCTTTGCACCACTTTTTTAACGGGTAGCTCCGTACTTGGGATTCCTGGGATGTGTAGTTGACATGGTTGCATCCTGTTCTGGATTCTCCTGGGCTTCTCTCTTTGCACTGAGCATAAATGGTGGTGGATTGTAACTCACCAAAGTCTGCTATGGGGCAGATATAGCCCTTTAGCTTCCCATAAGGGTTTGCCACCAATCTGCGCACTGAATAATAATAATAATAATAACAACACACTATCTCGGCATTACTTCGCGAATGAAGATTCTTAGGAAGGACTCGTCCCACGCTTTTTACAAGCGCGTTGATGACTAAAAAGGCCAATCTGAGATAGGCAAGTCCGGTTGCAGAAAGCACAGCGGAAAGTCTCCATGGGTGATGTGGTTTCCAAGTTGCGGCTCTTTCTGCGTTGTCGTTTCTCTTCCAGACCCATTCGGCGTGTCTTCTCGAAAGAGGCCGCAGCATTGTGGATAGTGCGTCTCCATGCCTCCCGATGTGAGGCCAGGGTGGACCATTGTTGGTGATCAATCTGGCCGAGCCTGAGATGTTGTTTCGGGGAGTCCTTATATCTCTTTTGGGGGGCGCTTCTCTTGCGCTGACCCGTGGCGAGTTCACCATTGAGTGGTATCTTTGGGAGGCGGTGGTTCTCCATCCTGGAGACGTGCCCTGCCCAGCACAGCTGTGTTCTCAATAGCATGGCCTCAACGCTGGTGGTCCCTGCTTGCTCAAGGACAGCAACATTAGTCACATAGTCAGTCCAGTGTATATTTAGGATTGTATGAAGACAGCGCTGATGAAAGCGTTCGAGGGGTCGTAGGTGTTGGCGATAGGTGACCCATGTTTCAGACCCATAGAGGAGAATAGACAGTATGATAGCTCTGTACACACTGATTTTGGTGCTTTGCCTCAGGTGCTTGTTGCTCCAGACTCTTTTGTGAAGCCTTCCGAATGCACTCTATGCCTTTGTTAATCTGTGATCTATCTCTTTGTCAATCTTGGTGTCTGAAGAGATGATGCTTCCCAGGGAGGTGAACTGCTGGACGGACTTAAGCACAGATGTGCCTATGCTGACGTGGGGATGATGGTGTTCTTCCTGTGGTGCGGGCTGGTAGAGGACTTCCGTTTTCTTCAGGCTGACTTCCAGCCCAAATAGCTCTGCAGCTGCTGCAAAGCAGGATGTGAGGCGCTGCAGGGCTGCTTCTGAATGGGCGACAAGGGCAGCATCGTCAGCAAAAAGCAGCTCACAGACTAGATAGTTTAGAGTCTTAGTGCGAGCCCTCAGACGGCGTAAGTTGAACAAGCTGCCATCAGTACGATAGCGTATATATATGCCGCCTCCTTCTTCTTCAAGGTCTGCCATAGCCCTTTGGAGCATCATGCTGAAGAAGATTGTAAATAGGGTTGGTGCAAGAACACAACCTTGTTTCACTCCATTAGTTATGAGAAAGGGCTCCGAGAGAGCATCGCCGTATCTGCCTTGACCGCGCTGGCCCTCATGTAACAGGATAATCATTTTGAGGAATTATTATTATTTATAATAATAATAATAATCAGCACAAGAAAATTGCAGAGTGACCTTGTCTGCTGTGGGCTCATCTTGAGTTTCAAATAATTCTTGGGCGAACCCCTTTCCAAAGACCTCTGCTTCCCGGCTCTTTAAATAACAGATTCCTTCCTGCCCGGCATCCTTCTTGGGCTCCGCCGTGTGGTGTGCGCCGTTGCCCTTCCGGTGCCGATAAGTGCTAACACATGTCGCACAGACACCACCCCGAACAGCACAGGGAACATTTGAACTTCTCTCACTCCTGAACCATGCAGAAATTTCCTCATCCGGGTCCCAGGTGTTTTGCACGCTTCCTTTTTTTTTTTGGCACTGCAACTCCCAGTATCCAGCTGGGAGATACTGGGAGATGCCGTCCCCACCAAGTCCTATTAGCAAATTGTATTTTCATTGGAAGACTTTTTAAGCGAGTTCGCATCAACGCTGCCATATAATCCAGTTTCTGCATCCATGTTATCTTAATACTAGGCCTGGGCAATCATGGTTCTAAATGGTTCTAAAGTACTTACAAAAGTTCTGGTGGTGAACACTAGGTGGCGCTGGTGCTTTGCTTCCACAGTGTTGCTGAAGTTCTGGTGGTGAACACTAGGTGGCGCTGGTACTTTGCTTCTCCAGTGTTGCTAAAGTTCTGGTGGTGAACACTAGGTGGCGCTGGTGCTTTGCTTCTACAGTGTTGCTAAAGTTCTGGTGGTGAACACTAGGTGGCGCTGGTGCTTTGCTTCTACAGTGTTGCTAAAGTTCTGGTGGTGAACACTAGGTGGCGCTGATGCTTTGCTTCTACAGTGTTGCTAAAGTTCTGGTGGTGAACACTAGGTGGCGCTGGTACTTTGCTTCTACAGTGTTGCTAAAGTTCTGGTGGTGAACACTAGGTGGCTCAGTGTTGCTAAAGTTCTGGTGGAGAACACTAGGTGGCGCTGGTACTTTGCTTCTACAGTGTTGGTAAAGTTCTAGTGGTGAAAACTAGGTGGGGCTGGTGCTTTGCTTCTACAGTGTTGCTAAAGTCGTGGTGGTGAACACTAGGTGGCACTGGTGCTTTGCTTCTACAGTGTTGCTAAAGTTCTGGTGGTGAACACTAGGTGGCGCTGGTACTTTGCTTCTACAGTGTTGCTAAAGTTCTGGTGGTGAAAACTAGGTGGCACTGGTGCTTTGCTTCTACAGTGTTGCTAAAGTTCTGGTGGTGAACACTAGGTGGCGCTGGTACTTTGCTTCTACAGTGTTGCTAAAGTTCTGGTGGTGAACACTAGGTGGCGCTGGTACTTTGCTTCTACAGTGTTGGTAAAGTTCTAGTGGTGAAAACTAGGTGGCACTGGTGCTTTGCTTCTACAGTGTTGCTAAAGTCGTGGTGGTGAACATTTCAGAACTCTAACAAAACTTTCAAAATTTCATTATAAATGGCCGTTCCTAATTGGTTCTATTTTAAAAATCGCCAATAATGAAATAATAACGAAGTTTTGAAAGTTTTGTTAGAGTTCTGATATGTTCACCACCACGACTTTAGCAACACTGTAGAAGCAAAGCACCAGCGCCACCTAGTGTTCACCACCAGAACTTTAGTTTTGTAAGTACTTTAGAACAATTTAGAACCATGGGTTGCCCAGGCCTACATAATACTATGTTGGGTTAATTGAAAAAGCCAATTGTTTAATTGTACCAAATTCATAAGGTTGTGGGTGAACTACAACTCCCAACATGGCAAGTTAACCTCGAGAAACTCTTATCAGTACTTAAAGTTTGCTATGGTGGGCAAGTTTCCTCTAGATGCATCGTCGGTGGGGTTCAGTGTGCTCTCTGGCTGTAGGGTAAACTACAACTCTCACTATGGTGAGTCAGTCCTCTCCAGTAGGTTGAGTTAGTCATGCGGGTTCTGTGTGCCAAGTTTGGTCCAGGTCCATGTCCATCATCAGTGGAGGTCAACATTTATCTGGTTGTAGGTGAACTACAACTCCCAGAAAGGAAGGTCAGTCCCCCAACCCTCCAGTAATCACATTTGGCGTATCAGGTATGTGTGCCTAGTTTGGTTTAGATCCATCAGTGTTTGGGTTCACAGTGTCCCCTGGATGGTGAACTACAATTCCCCCAAATCAAGGTAAATTTTCCCCAAAGATCTCCAGTATTTTTTGCTGGTCATGGAGGCTCTATGTGCCAAGTTTGGTTCAATTCCATCTTTGGAGGAGTTCAAGGTGCTCATTGATTTCAGGTGAACTATCTAGGGTTGGGTTCAGTACTCTTTGGATGCAGGTGAACTACAACTCCCAGAATCAAAGGTCAATTCTCCCTAATCCCTACTGGTATTCAAAGTTGGCCATGTTGGGTATGCGTGCCAAGTTTGGTCCATCGTTGGTTGAGTTCAGTGCTCTCTGGATGCAGGTGAACTACAACTCCCAGAATAAAAGGTCAATTTTCCCCAATCCCTACTGATATACAAAGTTGTCCATGTTGGGTATGCGTGATCGTTGGTTGAGTTCAGTGCTCTCTGGATGCAGGTGAACTACAACTCCCAGAATAAAAGGTCAATTTTCCCCAATCCCTACTGATATACAAAGTTGGCCATGTTGGGTATGCGTGCCAAGTTTGCTCCATCGTTGGTTGAGTTCAATGCTCTCTGGGTGCCGGTGAACTACAACTCTCAGAATCAAAGGTCAATTCCCCCCAATCCCTACTGGTATACAAAGTTGGCCATGTTGAGTATGTGTGCCAAGTTTGGCCCATCATTGGGTGAGTTCAGTGCTCTCTGGATGCAGGTGAACTACAACTCCCAGAATCAAAGGTCAGTTCCCCCAATCCCTACTGATATACAAAGTTGGCCATGTTGGGTATGCGTGCCAAGTTTGGTCCATCGTTGGTTGAGTTCAGTGCTCTCTGGATGCAGGTGAACTACAACTCCCAGAATCAAAGGTCAGTTCCCCCCAATACTGGTATTCAAGGTTGGCCATGTTGGGTATGCGTGCCAAGTTTGCCTCGGTCGGGTTTCTTGTGTTCTTTGATTGCAGGTCAACTACAATTTCCAAAAGCGTGGGTCATTGGAATGTCATTGGAAGTCTTAACTTCAGGCTGCAGCAAACGTTCCCTCTGTGGCTCCCTTTGTTCCCTTTCCAGGAAAGTCTCCGCGGCCGCCACGTGTTGACCTGCGTCCCCATTTGTTTGCCTTGCCTTTGTCGAGCCAGCGCCTTTACGGCCCCGTAAAACAAGGGCACCGTAATCTCTAAAACCCACCGGCTTCTGTTTGAGGACCTGCCGGCTTCCCTAGACGAATGGAAGGTGCGGTTTGCGCTTGCCCTTCGCAAGGTCGAGATAGCGGCAGCCTCAAGGCCAGCGGGGTCGAGCTTGGGGCAAGCCAACCCAAGGCGGGCCTTCCAGCATGCTCGCAAAACCCATCTCAAGGATAAAATGCAGGACGAGCGACGACGTCTGGATTGACAACGGAGTTGCACCTGAAAGGGATCTTGGAGTCTTAATGGAGAGCGAGCTGAACATGAGCCAAGGATTTGATGCAGCAGCTAAAAAAGCCAATGGGATTATTGGAAAGGTTGGACAGTTTGTGAATAGGGTTGCCTGGTTGTCAAAAACCCCACAAACAAAGCTAGCTAGCAGACCTGGGCAATCATGGTTCTAAATGGATCTAAAGTACTTACAAAACGAAGGTTCTGGTGGTGAACACTAGGTGGCGCTGGTGCTTTGCTTTTACAGTGTTGCTAAAGTCCTGGTGGTGAACACTAGGTGTGCGCTGAACACTAGGTGGCGCTGGTGCTGCTTCTACAGTGTTGCTCAAATTCTGGTGCTGAACACTAGGTGGCGCTGGTGCTTTGCTTCTACAGTGTTGCTCAAATTCTTGTGGTGAACACTAGGTGGCGCTGGTGCTTGTGTCTCACGTTCTGGTGGTGAACAGTGTTGCTCAAGTTCTGGTGGTGAACACTAGGTGGCGCTGGTGCTTCTGTGTTCTACAGTGTTGCTCAAAGTTCTGGTGGTGAACACTAGGTGGCGCTGGTGCTTGCTTCTACAGTGTTGCTCAAATTCAGTGTTGCTAAAGTTCTGGAAGACTATGAAGACTGTTGCTAATTGGAACTAAATGTTGAACTAAATGTGAGTCTATACGTACATATGATGAGAAAAGGATTCCCCCGGCAAAATGATGGGACACTTCAGACCTGGCTCTGCAAAAGGCATGCTCAGGACTCTGGGAAGGAAGAGAAGACGGAAGGAAGGGGGAAAGAAAGAAAGAGAGACAGAGGAAATAAAGGAGGGAGGGGGAGAGGAAGAAAGAAAAGAACGAACTATGGAAAAGGAAGAAAAGAAAAGCAGGAGAGAGACAAGGAGGGGGAAAGAAAGAAGGAAATGGGAAGAGAGAAAAGGGTGGGGAAAAGAAAGGAAGGGGAGAGAGAGGGAAGTGAAAAGAAAGGAAGGAGAAGGAAAGAAGACTTGGGGAAAAAGAATAAAAGAGGAAGGAGGAGGAAGGAAGGAAGGAAGAGAATGGAGGAAAGAAGGAAGGGGAGAGATGGAGGGAAAAGGAAGGAAAGGGTGAAGGGGGAAAGAAAGGAAGGAAGACGGAGAATGGAGGAAAGAAGGAAGGGGAAAGATGGAGGGAAGAGAATGGAGGAAAGAAGGAAGGGTGAAGGGAAGAAAGGGAAGAAGGAAGAGGAAGAATGGAGGAAAGAAGGAAGGGGAGAGAGGGAGGGAAAGGAAGGAGAGAAGGAAAGGGTGAAAGGGAGAAAGGAAGGAAGGAAGAGGGAGAATGGAGGAAAGAAGGAAGGGGAGAGATGGAGGGAAATGGAAGGAAAGAAAGAAAGGGTGAAGGGGAAAGAAAGGAAGGAAGGAAGACGGAGAATGGAGGAAAGAAGGAAGGGGAAAGATGGAGGGAAATGGAAGGAAAGAAGGAAGGGTGAAGGGGAGAAAGGAAGGAAGAGGAAGAATGGAGGAAAGAAGGAAGGGGGAGAGAGGGAAGAAAGGAAGGAGAGAAGGAAAGGGTGAAAGGGAGAAAGAAAGAAGAAGGAAGAGGGAGAATGGAGGAAAGAAGGAAAGGGGAGGGAAAAGGAAGGAAAGAAGGAGAAGGAAAGGGTGAAGGAGAGAAAGAAAAGAACGAAGAGGAAGGAAGGAGAGAATGGAGGAAAGAAGGAAGGGGAGAGAGGGAGGGAGGGAAAAGTGGAGCCAGATGCAATCATGAAAAGAGCCACACTTGTCTCCCGAGCCATAGGTTCCCTGGCCCTGGTATAGAGCTTTATAGGTCAAAACCAGCACTTTGAATTGGGCTCGGAGATGGACCGGCAGCCAGTGGAGCTGACATAACAGATAATCCATTTTAGATGGAATCAGAATCGGCTGGTTTTCCCCGTAATAGGTAGTAAGAGCACCTAAAGCTTCAGAGAGCTTTTGTTCAACTATATCAGGGCAGTCCAACTTCTGCCGGCTCAGGGGCCGGACTTCTGGTGAGTGATCACCTGGGGGGCCACCCGGTCACGCCCCCCCGGCCACGCCCCCGGCCAGTTGTTCTGCCGCTTTGGGAGAGAGGGAGGCGCCACGAGGGACCCCCCCCTTCCAAGGCATCACGGCAGCCGCGGAAGCCGGCCATTTCGCCAGCTTCCACGGCTGCCGTGACGCTTTGGAGAGAGGGAGGCGCGGGGACCCCTCCCTTCCAAGGCATCACGGCAGCCGCGGAAGCCGACCATTTCGCCGGCTTCCACGGCTGCCGGACGCTTTGGGAGAGAGGGAGGCGCCGTGGGGACCCCCTTCCAAGGCATCGGGAGAGAGGAGGCGCCACGGGGACCCCCTCCCTTCCAAGGCATCACGGCAGCCGCGGAAGCCGGCCATTTTGCCGGCTTCAGCGGCTGCCATGACGCTTTGGGAGAGAGGGAGGCGCCGCGGGGGACCCCCCTCCCTTCCAAGGCATCACGGCAGCCGCGGAAGCGGCCATTTTGCCAGCTTCAGCGGCTGCCGTGATGCTTTGGGAGAGGGGAGGCCCACTGGGGCTCCCCATGGCTCCGCCCTCCCCCCAAGCGTCACGCCAGCGTCAGAAGCAGGCGAAACCGCGCACATGCTTACTTTTTTTTGAATTTTTCGGGATTTTTTTCGGGTATTTTTTGGGGGGTATTTTTTTTACGGAGGGTAGGGGGCCGCGGGCAAGTGGCCTGGGGGCCGTATACGGCCCGGGGGCCGCCTGTTGGGCAGCCCTGAGCTATATCAAAGCTCCCTGCTTAAGCGGTGATGGCACAATCGTCGACATAGATGAAAAACTCTGAAGCAGGCACGCTCCCCCTGAGGCAGAATTCTAGTACATATCCTATAGAAATCTAGCCATTTTGGGAAGTCTTTCAGAGAGGAAACGCAATCCTACACAACTTGAGTTATTTGGGTTTAGCGGATTCTGGGAATGAGCCCACCGGGAGGAATTTAGTAATTGCCATCCTAAAGAAAGTGCGTTATTTTCTGGGATAGAAGCCTAGAAAAGCCTTCCAACCCAACCCAAGGCTTCCAACCCAACCCTTTCTTGACCCCGCAACGCCTTCGTTCCTTCCCATTGCTGGCATTTCCTCCATCCATTTCCTCTCCTTTTGGTCCCCTCTGACCCCGTCCTTCCTTTGGGTTGGTCTATATGCCGTATAGATTATCTGGAAGGGGGGTGCGCTAATGTCCCATTCACTCAATCATCCTGAAAGCTTTCTTCCGACCCCAAAGGCCTCCCCCCCCCCCTCTTAAGAAAGACGTCCAAATAGGGAAAATTATGGGAAGCACCCCAGAAAGAAAAACATTGGGGTCCAGTTGGTTCATCAAAGAAAGCCTCTCCAATGCCCAATGGGTCAGATTTGCTCTGAATCCAAATACAAGGGTTGAATGAAAAGTAATGCCTCCACCTCCGTAACTCCTCGACCGATGGCAGTCCTGGTATGCGGCAGGTACTGGCTTGTTCGGTAGACTCTCCTCTACAGTTCCATTGTGGTGTGAAGCCGTAGGATTCCTATGAGGGTTGAAGGAAAAGTTATGCCTCCACCTTGGTAACTCCTCAACAGATGGCAGTCCTGGTATGCGGCAGGTACTGGCTTGCTCAGTAGACTCTCCTCTACAGTTCCAATGTGGTGGGAAGCCTTAGGATTCCTATGAGGGTTGAATGAAAAGTAATGCCTCCCCCTTCGTAACTCCTCCACAGATGGCAGTCCTGGTATGCGGCAGGAACTGGCTTGCTCAGTAGACTCTCCTCTACAGTTCCAATGTGGTGGGAAGCCTTAAGATTCCTATGAGGGTTGAATGAAAAGTTATGCCTCCACCTTTGTAACTCCTCAACAGATGGGAGTACCAGTATGTGGCAGGTACTGGCTTGCTCAGTAGACTCTCCTCTACAGTTGCATTTTGGCAGGAAGCCTTAGCATTGAACGGTTGTGTTGTCAAAGTGCGAAGTATGCAACCCTGCGCAGACGGTCGGTCAATGCGACTTAAGCAACATGCAGTCATTGTATTCTTGACAGCAGAAGGTTTCACACCAAAGGAGATTCCTCAGAGAATGCAAGCTGTTGATGGGGATTGTGTTGATGTGAGGACTGTGTGTAGTTAGACACCTCCAAGGTTATGTGGCCAGCATGACTGCATGGTGCGCCGTTATCTTCCCACAGAAGCGGGACCTATTGATCTACTCACTTTTGCATGTTTTCGAACTGCTAAATTGGCAGAAGCTAGAGCTAACAGCGGGAGCTCATCTCGCTCCTTGGATTCAAACCGCCAACCATTTGGTCAGCAAGTTCAGCAGCTCAGCGGTTATCCTGCTGCGCCATCAGGGGACCTGTGTGTGTGTATGTATCGTATGCGTGTGTGCGCGTGTGAATATATGTATGTGTGTGAGTGTGTGTGTATACACACACACAAAAACTCTTCTTCCCTTTCTTCCCCCTCCTGCCGAACTCCTGCTGCTGCTGCTTGGGGGAGGAGGAGGAAGGGCCGGGCGGCGGCAAAGAAGAAGAAGAAGAGGACGGGGCGCCGCCTCCTTCGGCCGTTTCCCAGCCAGCCAGCCTCCAATCGAGGGAGGGTGGGGAACGGAAGCGGAAGTGAAGAGCGCAGTCCGAGGCAGGCCCACCAGCTTCTTCTTTCGAATCGCAGGCAGGCAGGCAGGAAAGAAGGAAAGAAGGCAGGCAACCGCGGACCGAGTGAGAGCCTTCCCTTCTGGTGTGGAAGAGGGAGAGAGCCATTCAGGAAGGGAGCCACCTGGGGGTTCTGTGTGGGAAGTTTGGCCCAGTTCTATCATTGGTGGGGTTCAGAATGTTCTTTGATTGTAGGGGAACTATAAATCCCAGCAACTTTAATTCCCAAATGGCAAGGTCTATTTTCCCCAAACTCCATCTGTGTTCACATTTGGGCATATTGAGTATTCATTTCAAGTGTGGTCCAGATCCATCATTATTTCAGTCCACAGTGCTCTCTGGGTGTACATAGGTGAACTACAACTTCCAAACTCAAGGTCAATTCCCAAGCAAACCCTTTCAGTACTTTCTGTTGGTAATGAGAGTTCAATATGCCAAGTTTGGTTCAATTCCATTGTTGCAAGAGTTCAGGATGCTCTTTGATTGTGTGTTAACTATAAATCCCAGAAACTCTTAACTCCCAAATGTCAAGGTCTATTTTTCCCAAACTCCATCTGTGTTCACATTTGGGCATATTGAGTATTCATGCCAAGTTTGGTCCTGATCCAACATTGTTTGAGTCCACAGTGCTCTCTGGATATAGGTGAACTACAACTCAAAACCCAAGGTCAATGCCCACCAAACTCTTATAGTATTTTCTCTTGGTTGTGGGAGTTCTGTGTGGGAAGTTTGTGTCTTTCTGCCATTCCTGCCAGGATATCTATGTTGTGTTCATCGAAACAGGCCCAGGTTTCACACTGAGTGTATAAATAGAAACATATTAACTATATGTATTACTGTGTTCGAGTGCCATTTTGTGTCATTTTGGTTGGTGGTGTGCCCCAGGATTTTGTAAATGTAAATAGTGTGCCGCGGCTCAAAAAAGGTTGGGAAACACTGAATTAGGGAATTTATTCTGGGCCTAGGTAGGGGATTCTGGGAAATGTCCCCTCCCAAAAGGAACTGTTTCCAAGTTGTTATCCTCTGTGGTTTTTGCAGTGGTGTCAACAACACAGCCCCAGAACCATCGTTCGCAACAACCCCCCGATTAAAATACATTTTTGAGGGTGTTTATGCCTCCTTTATTTATTTATTTTTCCCGCTCCCGCCCCCAGATGTTCCGAGTTCGATTTGTGTTTGTGCTGGAGCGCTTTGAAGACTTCCAGAATTTGAACTCCGGCATGCTTCATACATTTTAACAAGATTTAAATTCAGACGAAGCCAAGGACATTTTCTTTTCGCACACACCCCTTCCACTATTTTTTATTATTATTATTACTTCTCTTTTGCTCCAGCTTCGAACAACTTCTTGAGTCCAAACACTGCCTCCTTTGAGGAAAATCAGACCAGAGGCATGCGCGCATGTATTTATTTATTGGAAATGAGTCACAAGGAAGCGCAGGGGCCAAAACTCTGGGGATCTGGTGCCCAAAGTGGACAAAATGCAATGGACACACAGCGCCTGTGCACAATATAATTCCCCGTGCGATATTGTGCCTTTAAAGGGAGTGGGCCGTGTTGGGCCGGAAAAAGCCTATATGGTGCTATCTATATAAATAAAAATGTAATGTTTGATTGTGGGATTAACATAACTCAAAAACCGCTGGGCGAATTGGCACCAAATTTGGACACTACACCCCTAACAGACCAACGAGTGACCATCACCCCTAAAAACACACAAAAAACCCAGTAGAACGGACTTGAAAACACCCCAAAATAAACCATATATACATATACAGATACATTCATATACACAAGCACACATACATGCAGACACACACATATATACAAAAACATACACAAATATACACACATGCACACCTACATACACATATAAACACACATATATGTAAATAGACAAGCACACACATATACAAAATATACCTATGCACGTATAAACACAGAAATATACATATACACATGCACACATACATACAGACATACATATATGCAAACACACACATACATATACACCTACACACATATATACACATATATGCATATACACAAGCGCGCACACACATACACAATATATGTATATACATATACACATGCACACATACAGTACATACAGACACACACACATACATGCAAGCACAC
Source organism: Anolis apletophallus (assembly GCA_030556195.1). NCBI lineage: Eukaryota > Metazoa > Chordata > Lepidosauria > Squamata > Anolidae > Anolis > Anolis apletophallus. The sequence continues at coordinate 4,401,851 of JARBWK010000016.1, read as the reverse complement.
ACACAGATATACACATATACACACCTATATATAAACCTACACACATGTACACAATATACATATACACATATAAACACAGAAATATACATTTACACATGCACACATACATACACACACATATATATATGCAAGCACACACATACATATACACCTACACACATATACATATACATACACACATATACACATATATGCATATACACATGCACACATACATACAGACACATGCACACACATATATATATGCAAGCACACACATACATATACACCTACACACATATACATATACATACACACATATACACATATATGCATATACACATGCATATACATACAGACAGACACACACGCACACACATATATATGCAAGCACACACATACATATACACCTACACACATATATACACACATATATGCATATACACAAGCACACACATATACACAATATATGTATACACATATAAACACAGAAATATACATATACACATGCACACATACATACAAACACACACATACATATATGCAAGCACACACATACATATACACCTACACACATATATACACACATATATGCATATACACAAGCACACACATATACACAATATACCTATACACATATAAACACAGAAATAATAATAATAATAATAATAATACTTTATTATTTGAACCAATGGTGCTCCGGGCGATATCCTTTAAAAACACAGATACATCAATTAAAACAGCAGATATGAGCCGTAAAAGGCCAAATACACAAATATATACACACACATATACACACACATATATACATGCTAACACATATATACACATATTCACAAATATATACACAGACATAAACACACAAAACACATATGCAAACACACATACACCTACACAGTTATACACATACATACAAATATATACACACATATATGCATATACACAAGCACACACATATGCACAATATACATATACACATATAAACACAGAAATACACAAATATATACACACACACACATATACATGCTAACACACATATATACACATATTCACAAATATATACACAGACATAAACACACAAAACACATATACATAGAATGGGCCACAGCAACGCGTGGCAAGGGACGGCCAGTTCAATCATAACATAATTGCATCCAGAATCTAGAATGGATGGAAGGGAGGAGATTGTTTTGCAATGACGCACCACGCTTTGTCTTGCCGACATCTGCCCCGCATTAGACACGTCGTTTCGATGAGTGCGCTGCGGGCGTTATGACGCTGTCCGTGTTCTCTACGGCCCTTTTTTTCGGTCTCCTCCCTGAAAAGGGACTGCTCTTTTGACCACATTGGTCCCCCTTCCTCTCCGTCCCAAGGGTCCCCCAAATATAGTTCCTCATGTTGTGGTGACCCCCAACCATGACGTTATTATCATTGCTACGTCATAAATGTAATTTTGCTACTGTTGTGAATCGCAATGTAAATATCTGATATGCAGGGTGTATTTTCATTCAATGGACTAAATTTGGCACATATACCTGATACGCCCAAATTTGAATACTGGTGGGGTTGAGGGGGATTGATACTGTCATTTGGGAGTTGTAGTTGCTGGGATTTATAGTTCACCTACAATCAAAGAGCATTCTGAACTCCACCAACGATGGAATTGAACCAAGCTTGGCACACAGAACTCCCATGACCAACAGAAAATACCGGAAGGGTTTTGTGGGCATTGACCTTGAATTTTGGGAGTTGTAGTTCACCTACATCCAGGGTGTATGGTGGACTCAATGATGGCACAAATACGTAATATGCCCAAATGTGAACTCTGGTGAAGTTTGGGGGAAATAGTCCTTGACATTTGGGAATTGTAGTTGCTGGGATTTATAGTTCACCTACAATCAAAGAACATTCTGAACCCCACCAACGAGAGAATTGGGCCAAACTTCCCACATAGAACTCCCATGACCAATAGAAAATACTATGTTTTCTGATAATCTTTGGCGACCCCTCTGATACCCCCTTTGCGACCCCCTCCGCCAGGGGTCCCGACCTCCAGGTTGAGAAACGCTGCCATAGGAGATACGTCCTCAGCTGGATTGTGGTTATGTGAAACCAGGTGTACAGCCAATTCCCATTAAGTTATCCCCCCTCTGTACAATGCAACTCTTGAGATATTCCAAATAGTTGTACCCGCCACACATTGCTGTGGCTGAACTTATCTCCCTCCTTCCCTCCCTCCCCCTCCCTCCTTCCTTCCTTCCTTCCTTCCTTCCTTCCTTCCTTCTCCTTTTTCCTTCCTTCCTTCATTGTCTTCTTTTTCCGTTCCTTCCCCCACTTTTTCTTTCCCTTCTTCTTTCTTCCCTTTCTTCCTTCTCTGCCTATTCTTGGACTGCAGCTCACAGCAAGTCCTCCTGACCTATCTACCCACCTACCTACCTACCTACCTATTAGGCCTGGGCAATCATGGTTCTAAATGGTTCTATAGTACTTACAAAACTAAACTTCTGGTGGTGAACACTAGGTGGCGCTGGTGCTTTGCTTCTACAGTGTTGCCAAAGTTCTGGTGGTGAACACTAGGTGGCGCTGGTGCTTTGCTTCTACAGTGTTGCTGAAGTTCTGGTGGTGAACACTAGGTGGCGCTGGTGCTTTGCTTCTACAGTGTTGCTGAAGTTCTGGTGGTGAACACTAGGTGGCGCTGGCGCTTTGCTTCTACAGTGTTGCTAAAGTTCTGGTGGTGAACACTAGGTGGCGCTGGTGCTTTGCTTCTACAGTGTTGCCAAAGTTCTGGTGGTGAACACTAGGTGGCGCTGGTGCTTTGCTTCTACAGTTTTGCTCAAGTTCTGGTGGTGAACACTAGGTGGCGCTGGTGCTTTGCTTCTACAGTGTTGCCAAAGTTCTGGTGGTGAACACTAGGTGGCGCTGGTACTTTGCTTCTACAGTGTTGCGACAGTTCTGGTGGTGAACACTAGGTGGCGCTGGTGCTTTGCTTCTACAGTGTTGCTGAAGTTCTGGTGGTGAACACTAGGTGGCGCTGGTGCTTTGCTTCTACAGTGTTGCTGAAGTTCTGGTGGTGAACACTAGGTGGCGCTGGCGCTTTGCTTCTACAGTGTTGCTGAAGTTCTGGTGGTGAAAACTAGGTGGCGCTGGTGCTTTGCTTCTACAGTTTTGCTCAGTTCTGGTGGTGAACACTAGGTGGCGCTGGTGCTTTGCTTCTACAGTGTTGCCAAAGTTCTGGTGGTGAACACTAGGTGGCGCTGGTGCTTTGCTTCTACAGTGTTGCTCAAGTTCTGGTGGTGAACACTAGGTGGCGCTGGTGCTTTGCTTCTACAGTGTTGCTGAAGTTCTGGTGGTGAACACTAGGTGGCGCTGGTGCTTTGCTTCTACAGTGTTGCTGAAGTTCTGGTGGTGAACACTAGGTGGCGCTGGTGCTTGCTTCTACAGTGTTGCTGAAGTTCTGGTGGTGAAAACTAGGTGGCGCTGGTGCTTTGCTTCTACAGTTTTGCTAAAGTTCTGCTGGTGAACACTAGGTGGCGCTGGTGCTTTGCTTCTACAGTGTTGCTGAAGTTCTGCTGGTGAACACTAGGTGGCGCTGGTGCTTTGCTTCTACAGTTTTGCTCAAGTTCTGGTGGTGAACACTAGGTGGCGCTGGTGCTTTGCTTCTACAGTGTTGCCAAAGTTCTGGTGGTGAACACTAGGTGGCGCTGGTGCTTTGCTTCTACAGTGTTGCTAAAGTTCTGGTGGTGAACACTAGGTGGCGCTGGTGCTTTGCTTCTACAGTTTTGCTCAAGTTCTGGTGGTGAACACTAGGTGGCGCTGGTGCTTTGCTTCTACAGTGTTGCTGAAGTTCTGGTGGTGAACACTAGGTGGCGCTGGTGCTTTGCTTCTACAGTGTTGCTGAAGTTCTGGTGGTGAACACTAGGTGGCGCTGGTGGTTTGCTTCTACAGTGTTGCTAAAGTTCCAAATATTTTGCTTTCATGGCTCTCTGAGTCAAAAAGGTTCCCGACCCCTGGTATAGGGTTTTGTAGGTTAAGACCAGCACTTTGAATTGTGCTCGGAAGCTAATTGGCAGCCAGTGGAGCTGGCGCAACAAGGGAGTTGTGCACTCCTTGTACCCCACTCCCGTTAGTAACCTGGCTGGTTAGCGTTGGTCTAATTGCAGCTTCCGAGCAGTCTTCAGGGGCAGCCCCACGTAGAGAGCATTGCAGTAGTCTATTCGGGATGTAACCAGAGCATGGACCACCCAGTTTACCCTCTGTTAGGATTTCTGGCACTTGAACGTTGAGAACCACTGTTCCAATGCAACTTCTGGCAAATCGGGATTTTCCAGTGCTAGGTCCTCCAACACACAACCCTATAGTAACTTCCAAGGGAAGTATAGCTATGAGTTGCTTGGAGGCTCCAGAAAATTCCTGGAGAGAACATTCCCTCCACCCCACTGGGCGCAGGTAAGTTGACCCATAGAAATGAGTACCAAGGTACTATTTAGTACTCTGTTAATTGAGTAGATTGCACTTAGTGAAGCTGTTGCAGACCTCTGCCCTGACTTGTACTAATACGTCTTCTGCTCTGCTCCAGAATTCTTCAAAGAGCTTCTCGAGAACGCCGAAAAATCCCTGAACGACATGTTTGTAAGGACTTACGGCCTGCTGTACACGCAGAACTCGGAAATGTTTAAGGACCTCTTTGTGGAGCTGAAGCGCTACTACCTGGGCAACAGCGTCAACCTGGAGGAGATGCTCAACGAGTTCTGGGCCCGGCTCTTGGAGCGCATGTTCCGCCTGGTGAACCCCCAGTACCACTTCTCGGACGAGTACCTGGAGTGCGTCAGCAAGTACACCGAGCAGCTGAAGCCCTTCGGGGACGTGCCGCGCAAGCTCAAGCTCCAAGTCACCCGGGCCTTTGTGTGCGCCAGGACCTTCGCCCAGGGCCTGGGTGTGGCTCGAGATGTCATCGGCAAGGTGTCCGCGGTGAGTGACATGACGTTAAGGGGGCTTATTTCACAGGATGGGGTCGTGCAAAACGATAAACGCGTCACCAGAGTGGCGCCCTGTTCCTTTTGAGGGACTTGTGGCACAGGATGGGCTCAGGCAACGCTGAGATTTGTATTGTATAATTTTAATTGCTAATTGCATTGCTTTTATATGGTGATTTATTAATTGTTTCGATGTGTTTTATCTTGTGGGCATTCGTTGCCATGTGTACACCGCCTCAAGTCGCCTTCGGGCTGAGAGGGGCAGTATAAAAATATAGTAAATAAATCTATGTATATAATAAAAGTCAGTGTTTGCGGAGGGCGGGAGGTGCAGAGGAATATGTGCCAGTTTTTCGATTTGCTACCACTGTGGGATTATTTGCATAAAGGACTCTGATTGGCCAGCTTCAGAAATCCACCACTCTAAGACACCAGATATTTGCATAAAGGACTCTGATTGGCCAGCCTCAGAACTCCGACATTCTACGGCCCCAGACAGAGGGGATTGGTTGCCACTGAAATAGTATTTGCATAAAGGACTCTGATTGGCCAGCCTCAGAACTCCAACACTCTACGGCACCACACAGAGGGAGTGGGTTGCCACTGAGAGACAATTTGCATAAAGGACTCTGATTGGCCAGCAAAACAGAATGCAACTGAATGCTTGAGTTAGCCAAATGACAGGTTTTTTTCCGTTGGAAATGGAATGTTCATTTTCTGGGAGGTGCGGAGGTGCCAAGGAATATGTGACAGCGTTTCAATAGGTTGCCACTAAGAGAATATTTGCATAAAGGACTCTGATTGGCCAGCAAAACAGAATGCAACTGAATGCTTGAGTTAGCCAAATGACAGGTTTTTTCCGTTGGAAATGGAATGTTCATTTTCTGGGAGGTGCAGAGGTGCCAAGGAATATGTGACAGCGTTTCAATAGGTTGCCACTAAGAGAATATTTGCATAAAGGACTCTGATTGGCCAGCCTCAGAACTCCAACATTCTACGGCCCCAGACAGAGGGGATTGGTTGCCACTGAAATAGTATTTGCATAAAGGACTCCAATTGGCCATCCACATTCCAACATTCTAAAGTGATGCAGAGGGAAAAGGAAAGGCCTCTGGCAGTCAGACACTGCGGCCCACAGCACTGACGGATCAGGACCAAACTTGTCACACAGGGGCCCAATGGCTCACTTCACAATGCGACCCTCACCCAATGACACGGCACAAGGAGGTCCGTCACGGCACACTAGTGTGCCACGTCACAGCGGTTGGGAAACACTGGTGTAACCCATATTGGATGCGGGATAACAGCCCTCCGCATGAGGTCTGGAGGAAACCCGTGTTATTCCCGCATCCAATCTGCAGCCAATGAGGGGAATCCAACTCTAAAAGGGCGTAAATCTGACCCGAGCCCTTTTTGATAATAGCAATCGCGGCCTCAAATTTGCAAAACACTTGCTTAAATTGCTTCAAAAACGCTTCAAAAGTAAATTAGATCCAAATTTATAACGACTTCCATAGCGATCCGAAAAACCCAACTTTCCTAGGATGTGCTTTTGTTGTGGTTCTTTCGTTCAGTCGCTTCCGACTCTTCGTGACCTCCTGGACCAGGCCAGGCCAGCGCTCCCTGTCGGCCGCCACCTCCCCCAGGGTCTCCTTCAGAGTCAAGCCAGTCACTTCAAGGATACCATCCATGCATCTTTCCCTTGGTCGGCCCCTCTTCCTTTTTCCTTCCTATTATTTCTGCTTTGCTTTCTGAACATAAGAACATAAGAAGAGCCATGCTGAATCGGACCTCAGCCCATCTAGTCCAGCATTCTGTGTCACACAGTGGCCCACTAGTTGTACACGGGGATCTCGAGCAGAAGGGAGGGCAAAACCCTAACCTGCTCCCGACCCCCCACAACCAGTACCCAGGGAAATCCCGCCTACCTCAACCAACTCCGAGGTGGCACTTGAATGTCCTGTTGCCGATACACTTGGTATCCATGAATCTGTCTAATCCTGCCTTGAAGCTGCCCAGGCTGACCGCTGTCACAACCTCCTCTGGAAGTGAGTTCCATAACCCAATGACCCTCTGGGTGAAGAAATATTTCCTTTATTAGTCCTAATTTTCCTACCTTGGAGCTTCAGGAGTGCCCCTAGTCCTAGTGTTTTGTGACAAAGAAAAATACTTTTTCTTTATTCACCTTTTCTATCCCATGCATGATTTTATACACTTCGATCAAGTCACCTCTTAGACGCCGTCTTTCAAGGCTGAAAAGACCAAGGCGTTGCAACCTGGTTTCATAAGGGAGCCGCTCCATCCCTTGGATCATATTTGTTGCCCTTCTTTGTACCTTTTCCAGTTCCGTTATATCCTTCTTGAGCTGCGGTGACCAGAATTGTACACAGTACTCCAGATGTGGCCTCACCATAGATTTGTAGAGAGGCAATACAACATTTGCCGACCTATTTTCGATTCCCTTCCTCATCATGCCAAGAATAGAAATTGCTTTTTCACTGCTGCTGCGCACTGGGTTGACATCTTCATTGAGCTGTCCACCAAAACCCCAAGATCCCTTTCCTGGTTTGTCTCAGAAAGCTTTGACCCCATCAATTGGTAGGTGTAGTTGGGGTTCTTTGCCCCGATGTGCATGACTTTACACTTGTTTAGGTTAAAATGCATTTGCCACTTTGTTGCCCATTCACTCAAAGTCAGTTTCATTTTTAACTACCCTGAACAATTCTGACTTTTGCCACCAACGGTGACTCCCAGTGGCCGAATGCCTCCGTCTGCCAGGAGCAGGGTTGGGATTGTTTCTCTTTTCCCAGCCCGGGAGTGATCGAGAGCGCGTCGGGCAGGAGGAGGGAGATCGCCCTGATCCCATCCCTTTGAGGGCGAGGCATTTTGCGAACGAGCCAAGGCTGTGTAATTGGACGCAACCCGCCGGCTGTAAGAAGTCGCCGACCCTTTTAAAAACGGGAGATTTGCAAGCGATGGCAGGGCGGGGGCGGCTTCCAAGCTTGCCTTTCGGCAGATTGAGGAATTTGGCAGCTGGAGAGGATCATGTCAGAGAAGCAGAGGAAACGCCTTGTTCCGTTACAAGGCAAGGCTTCCAAAACAAGTGGGTTTGAACCCCCTCCGACTGCCCCGATGGGCCTTGGGGTGTGTCTGCACTGTAGAATCAACACGGTTTGACACCGCTTTAACAGCTCAGTGCTGTGGGATCCTGGGATCTGTCGTTGGGTCTTTGGCAGAGAAAGTTAAAGAAATAATAATAATAATAATAAACTGCACGCATTATTTGCCGATACTGCACACAATCCTAGACACTCGGGAAGTTTATTATTATTATTATTATTATTATTATTATTATTAGAACTGCAAAGGCTCTGCCACAAGCCAGTCAAGGGGGTCACAGTTGGGATCGGCACACTGGGTGCAGCGCCTCAAGACCTTGGCCTGCACTTAAACACAATCAGCGCTGACAAAATTACCACCTGCCAGCTGCAGAAGGCCACCCTACTTGGATCTGCACGCATTATTCGCCGATACATCACACAATCGTAGACACTTGGGAAGTGTATTATTATTATTATTATTATTATTATTATGAAAGAAGCAGCCCTGCAGTGCCTCGCATCCTGCTTTGCAGCAGCTGCAGAGCTGTTTGGGCTGGAAGTCAGCCTGAAGGAAATGGAAGTCCTCTACCAGCCCGCACCACAGGAAGAACACCATCACCCCCACGTCAGCATAGGCAAATCTGTGCTTAAGTCCATTCAGCAGTTCACCTCCCTGGGAAGCATCATCTCTTCAGGCGCCAAGATTGATAAAGAGAGAGATCACAGATTAGCAAAGGCATAGAGTGCATTCGGAAGGCTTCACAAAAGAGTCTGGAGCAACAAGCACCTGAGGCAAAGCACCAAAATCAGTGTGTACAGAGCTATCGTACTGTCTATTCTTCTCTATGGGTCTGAAACATGGGTCACCTATCGCCAACACCTACGACTCCTCAAACGCTTTCATCAGCGCTGTCTTTGCTCAATCCTAAATATACACTGGACCGACTATGTGATGAATGTTGCCGTCCTTGAGCAAGCAGGGATCACCAACGTTGAGGCCACGCTATTGAGAACACAGCTGCGCTGGGCAGGGCACATCTCTAGGATGGAGGACCACCTTCTCCCAAAGATACTACTCTATGGTGAACTTGCCATGGGTCAGCGCAAGAGAGGTGCCCCCAAAAAGAGATACAAGGACTCCCTGGAACAACATCTCAGGCTCGGCCAGATTGATCACCAACCATGGTCCACCCTGGCCTCACATCGGGAGGCATGGAGACGCACTATCCACAATGCTGCGGCCTCTTTCGAGGAGACACGCCGAATGGGTCTGGAAGAGAAACGACAACGCAGAAAGAACCGCAACTTGGAAACAACAATCACCCAAGGAGACTTTCTGCTGTGCTTTCTGCAACCAAACTTGCCTATCTCAGACTGGCCTTTTTAGTCACCAACGCGCTTGTAAAAAGCGTGGGATGAGTCCTTCCTAAGAATCTTCGTTCGCGAAGTAATGCCGAGAGATTATTATTATTAGAACTGCAAAGAGTCTGACACAAGCCAGTCAAGGGGGTCCCAGTTGGGATCGGCACACAGGGTACGGTGCCTAAAGTCCTTGGCCTGCACTTAAACACAATCGAAGCTGACAAAATAACCATCTGCCAGCTGCAAAAGGCCACCCTACTTGGATCTGCACACATTATTTGCCGATACATCACACAGTCCTAGACACTTGGGAAGTGTCCGACGTGAGATCCAATACAACAACCAGGTGATCTTGTTTGCTGTGGACTCATATTGTTGTGTTTCAGATAATAATAATAATAAGAAGAAGAAGAGGTAAAGCTAAAGGTTTTCCCCTGACATTAAGTCCATTTGTGACCGACTCTGGGGGTTAGTGCTCATCTCCATTTCTAAGCCGAAGAGCCGGAGTTGTCCATAGACACCTCCAAGGTCATGTGGCCAGCATGACTGCATGGAGCGCCATTACCTTCCTGCTAGAGCTGGCCACATGACCTATGAGGTGTCTATGGACAACGCCGGTCCTTCGGCTTAGTAATGGGGATGAGCAGCACCTCCAGAGTTGGACACAACTGGACTTAAAGGTAAAGGGGAAAACCTTTACCTATTATTATTATTATTATTATTATCTGAAACACAACAAGATGGGTTGATTTAATGTCAAGGGAAACCTTTAAATAAATAATAATAATGTGTTTTGTGTGTGTGTGTGTGTGTGTATATATATTCTATGTATATAATAAAAGTCAGTGTTTGCGGTGGTGCGGAGGGAGGAATATGTGCCAGCGTTTCGATTGGTTTACACTGTGGGATTATTTGCATAAAGGACACTGATTGGCCAGCCTCAGAACACCGACACTCTAAAGCACCAGATTATTTGCATAAAGAACACTGATTGGCCAGCCTCAGAACTCCAACACTCTAAGGCACCAGACAGAGGGCATTGGTTGCCACTGAGAGAAAATTTGCATAAAGGACTCTGATTGGCCAGCAAAACAGAATGCAACTGAATGCTTGAGTTAGGCATTCAGTTGGAAATGAAATGCACATTTTCTGGGAGGTGCGGAGGTGCCAAGGAATATGTGACAGCGCTTCGTTAGGTTGCCACTATGGGATTATTTGCATAAAGGACTCTGATTGGCCAGCCTCAGAACTCCAACATTCTATGGCCCCAGACAGAGGGGATTGGTTGCCACTGAAATGGTATTTGCATAAAGTACTCCGATTGGCCATCCACATTCCAAATTTCTAGGGCGACTCAGAGGGAAAGGAAAGGCCTCAGGCAGTCGGACACTGCGGCCCACAGCAGTGATGGATCAGGACCAAACTTGGCACACAGGGGCCCAATGGCCTACTTCAGAACGTGACCCTCACCCAATGACCACTACAGACCAAAATTAGCACACAGAGCCCTCTTGACCCACTCTACACCCTGGTGCTGTTTCAAGGAGGATGGACCACAGATGATGGGACTTGAAATACCTTCACTCACCTTCCGAGACCGCTGCAACCCTCATCCAGAGAATGATCAAGACCAAATGTGACACACAGAGCCCCCTTGACCCACTCTACATCCTGGTGCAGTTTGGAGGGGGGTGGACCATGGCCAATGGGACTTGCGGTACCTTCACTAAGTTCCTGAGACCACTGCAAGCCACGTAAACATCTAATGGGAACCAACCTTGGCACACAATGCCTTCCTCCAATAACCCGGGCACCGCCGGGTCCCCAAGCTGGTATATGTATGTAAATGTGTATATACGTGGTAATATATAATGTATTTTTAATAATAATAATAATAATAATAGTTCTTTCTCTCCATCCTAAACCACGTGCATTTTGAGATAGTATTTCACACCTTATTGGGATTTTGTGACTATGGGAACTCTCTCCTCCTTTTGCATAAATCTTTCTTCCGTGGGGAATTCGGACGATTATTATTATTATTATTATTATTATTATTATTATTATTAAACCCTTGACAAACATTAAAAGCAACAGGTTTCAATTGCTGCCGAATGTGGACATTTCCTGCCCAAACCTCCAGGGCATCTTATTATTTCAAAAAATAAAATAAAATAGAGTGGAGCGAAGGAACGAAAAAAAAAGAGTAAAGAACCTAAAAATAATTTTACAAAGAGGGGAAATATGTGCGCCAGATCCCACAGTGACTCAGGGCGGAGTGGAACCTGATCTTTGGCAATTCATCGGCTTCAGAAATCCCCCGGTAATGAGGAACACATGGCTGACTGATGTGTCATGCAAAATCAAGGCTTAGAAGTGATTGCAAAGGAGGGGGATGGAGCATGGCATGCCTTGCAAATACCCTTTGGAGCGTTGCGTTCCGAAAAAAAGAAAGAAAGGGTCAATCGCGTTCACTTAAGGCAAAGAGAAATGCTTTTCCTTTGTTCCGGCGCTTTGACTCATAGAGGTCACCCTCCTTTCCCAAGTCAACCCAACCTTGGTCTGACTTTGGGCGCTCCTCCGCTGTAGCATTAATGTGCTTTGACACCCTGGTTTCTGGTGTTTAATGTACCCAAATAAATGCACACAATTATTAAAGTAACATTTATTATTCTTATATTATTATTATTAAATATTTACTTAATAATATTTAATAATAAATATTAAATAAATAATATTTAATAATAATAAATATTATTCAATAATATTTACTAATAATAACTATTATTAAATAATAAATATTTAAAGTAACATTTATTATTTTTATATGATTATTATTAAATATTTATTAAATAATATTTAATAATAAATATTATTTAATAATATTAAATAAATAATATTTAATAATAATAATAAATATTATTTAATAATATTGAATAATAATAACTATTATTAAATAATAAATATTTAAAGTAACATTTATTATTTTATATGATTATTATTAAATATTTACTTAGTAATATTTAATAATAAATATTATTAAATAATATTAAATAAATAATATTGAATAATAATAAATATTATTCAATAATATTTACTAATAATAACTATTATTAAATAATAAATATTTAAAGTAACATTTATTATTTTTATATGATTATTATTAAATATTTATTAAATAATATTTAATAATAAATATTATTAAATAATATTAAATAAATAATATTGAATAATAATAAATATTATTCAATAATATTTACTAATAATAAATATTATTCAATAATAAATATTTAAAGTAACATTTAATATTTTTATATGATTATTATTAAATATTAATTAAATAATATTTAATAATAATAAATTTTATTAAATAATACTAAATAAATAATATTTAATAATACATACATACATCAGGCCAACGAGTGACCATCACTCATAAAAACACTGAGAAACATAGCAGAAGAGAGTTAAAAAGCTGACCCCCCCCATTACAATGCAAACACAAAACCTAAATTTTGTTCATGCACACAATTATTAAAGTAACATTTATTATTCTATATTATTATTATTAAATATTTATTAAATAATATTTAATATTAAATAATATTTAATAAATAATATTTAATAATAATAAATATTATTAAATAATAAATATTCAAAGTAACATTTATTATTTTATATTATTATTAAATATTTATTTAATAATATTTAATAATAATAAATATTTAATATCTGTATAAATAAAACGTGATGTTCATTTGTGGGATTAACATAGCTCAAAAACCACTGGACGAATGGACACCAAATTTGGACACAATAAACCTATCAGGCCAAAAAGTGACCATCACTCATAAAAACACTGAGAAACATAGCAGAAGAGACTTTAAAAGCCAAAAAAAGAAGACCCATTACAATGCATACACAAAACCCAAATTTTGTTCATGCACACAATTATTAAAGTAACATTTATTATTTTTATATTATTATTTTTAATATCAAATATTTATTTAATAATATTTAATAATAAATATTATTAAATAATATTAAATAAATGATATATATTAAATTATATTTAAGAATAATAAATATTACATTGTATTTAAGAATAATAAATATTTAATAATAAATATTTAATATCTGTATAAATAAAACGTGATGTTCATTTGTGGGATTAACATAGCTCAAAAACCACTGGACGAATGGACACCAAATTTGGACACAATAAACCTATCAGGCCAATGAATGACCATCACTCATAAAAACACTGAGACACATAGCAGAAGAATGCGCTTTGACGCCCTGGTTTCTGGTGTTTCATGTACCCAAATTTTGTTCATGCACACAATTATTAAAGTAACATTTATTATTTTTATATTATCAAATATTTATTTAATAATATTTAATAATAAATATTAAATAAATAATATTATAATATTTAAGAATAATAAATATTATTAAATAATAAATATTTAATATCTATATAAATAAAAACGTGATGTTAATTTGTGGGATTAACATAGCTCAAAAAACCACTGGACGAATGGACACCAAATTTGGACACAATAAACCTATCAGGTCAATGAGTGACCATCACTCATAAAAACACTGAGAAACACAACAGAAGAGACTTAAAAAGCCAAAAAAACCCATTACAATGCATACACAACCCAAATTTTGTTTATGCACACAATGATTAAAGTAATATCTATTATTATTATTAAATATTATTTAATAATATTTAATAATACATATTAGGCTTGGTTGATCCATAAAAAATGGTTCTAAAATACAATGGGGGGGGATAATTTTTATAAATTAGTTTTAGAAATACTTACAAAAATTTCCCAAAAAATTCTTAATTGATATGTACGGTAATTAATAACGAAATTCGTTATTAGTTCTTATTCCAGCGCATGCGCACAGCAGGAAAACAGGGCTGACATCACAGGCAAATCAAGGGGGAAACATTTGCCTTCACTTCTGGAGTGCGATTGACTGGAGCTGAAGATTTATAACATACTAGCTGAACCCGGCACACGTTGCTGTGCCATGTCTCTCTCTCTCTCTGTCTCTGTCTCTCTCTCTCTCTCTCTCTCTCTCTCTGTATCCCTATCTACCTATCTCTCTCTCTCTATAACTTCCTGTGTTTATCTGTCTCTCTATCTATCTATCTATCTATCTATCCCTATCTTTATCTATCACTTTGTCTCTCTGTGTATATTATTCTCCATCACACTCTCTCTCTATCACTCTCTCTCTGTGTGTCTCTCTAGATCTGTGTACTCACTCTGTGTGTATCACCCAATCTCTCTCTATGTACCACTCACTCTCTCTCTATTCCTATCTATCCCTCCCTCTCTCACTCCTGCTCTCTCTCTCTCTCTCTCTCTCTCTGTGGGATGACATCTCTCTCTCTCTTTCTCTCTGTGTGTCTCTCTGTGTGTGTCTCTCTCTCTCTCTCCCCCGTCTCTCTATCTCACTCTCGCCTCTCTCTGTCACTCTCTCTGTCTCTCACTCCCCCCTCTTTCTCTCTCACTCTCTCTCTCACTCTCCCCTCTCACTCTCTCACTCCTGCCCCCCTCTCTTTTCCCCCGTGTCTCTCTCTCATTCCCCCTCTGTCTCACTCTCTCACTGCTGCCCCCCTCTCTCTCCCCCCGTCTCTCTCACTCCCCCGTCTCTCTCTCTCTCCCCCGTCTCTCTCTCTCTCACTCTGCTCTCTCTCTCACTCTCACTTCCCCCTCTCTCTTTCTGACTCTCTCTCTATCACTCACCCTTTCTCTGTGTTGCAAAGTTCCGGCTCTCCTGGGGAGAAGTGCTCCATGGGACTACACTTCCCAGAAGGCTCAGCAGGGCTATTTCCGGCCGCGGAGGTTTCTGGGAAGTGTAGTTCGGCGCCCCCGAGTTGCTCTGAGACGGAGGACGTGCGGGTGGCGCCGTGTCTGCTTCCTTGAGGGGCTGGCGGACCCAGGGGCCGCGGCTGGCCCCGGGTGGTGTTGTGGGCGGCTGTTCCGCGGCCTCCTCGCTCGCTTCCCAGGTGGTCCCGGTGGCGCCCGAGCGGGCCGGAAACGGCAGGGAGACGGGCGAGGAGGCAGAGGAGGAGAGGGCGACAACACCGGCCAGAGCACCCGGGGCGGAGGAGCGCCGCGGTCTGTAAAAGCCCTGGAAGCGAGGAGGAGGGGCGAGAAGGCCGCAGAGGAGGCGGGCTTGGCGGCGGCCGCGGGATCCGGCTCGTTGGGGTTTTTGGGGGCCGATTGGGGGGGGGTGTAAAGGTAGGGAGGTGGGCTACGAAGGTCCTTGTGAGTGAGGAGAGAGGGCGATGGGGTTGGTTGGTGGGTTGGGGGGTCTGAGTACGCCTGCGCGATTGCCCTCCCTGTGTTCTGCGCGCGGCCAGCGTAGAACGGAGAGGCAATGGGCGATTTTTTTGGGGGCTTGTTTTGGGGGGTTGCAAGGTAGGGAGGTGGGTTGTGTTGTGTTAAGGTTATACCTCGTGGTCTGGGGGAATGTGTGTCGTTGGATTGGTGTTCCTGGGGGGCATAGTTTGGCCGTGCATAAAGTCCTTTGCACGACCACTCGATTTTTATATATATAGATAGAAATGGTACCACCAACTTTCTGCATATTGATGAAAGTACATCAATAGATAGAGATGCAGTATGAGGTTCTTGTAACAGGAATATATCAACATTCTCCAAAATTGCTTTTCAGGGTGACTTACAGAGTATCACAGTGCCGTGCGGCCCTTCTGCTTAGTTGGAGGGAAAGCGCGCAAAGGCTTGCGCCTTGCTCTAGGAGCCCCCGGTTTTTCTCTATGGTTCCCCTTGCTTCTTCACTTCCTCCAGGAGGCCTTTTACTTTAATTATCCTCCGACCAGGCAAAGGGCCGTGATATGTCTGTAAGTACATTGAAAAGCTATTTTGGAGGAGATAAATATTCCTGTTAGAAGAACTGAGAGGGAAGATACGATCTAATTACAATAATTAAGGAAAATGGCGGCCCCCACGTTCGGTAAAGAAATTATACTTCCGGGTTGGAGCACATGGTTCAAAAAACAATTAAATTAGCTTTTTATACGAATTTAATCCGATTTCAAATAATTTTTAAACCGCAGAGACCAACCCTAATAAATATTATTAAATAATATTAAATAAATAATATTTAATGATAATAAATATTATTATTAAATAATAAATATTTAATATCTATATAAATAAGAACATAAGAAGAGCCATGCTGAATCGGACCTCAGCCCATCTAGTCCAGCATTCTGTATCACACAGTGGCCCACCAGTTGTACACGGGGATCTCGGGCAGAAGGGAGGGCAAAACGTGATGTTCATTTGGTAACAGTAGTACATTCGGCCCCTTGATTAACACATGTATCTTTTTGGGTTCTTCTTTCCCAAGGTCAACCCCACCCCACAGGGCGTCCAAGCCTTGCTGAAGATGATGTACTGTCCGCACTGCCGGGGGTTGGTGGCCGTCAAGCCCTGCTACAACTACTGCTTCAACGTCATGAGGGGCTGCCTTGCCAACCAAGGAGAGCTGGACACCGAGTGGAACAACTTCATAGGTGAGTCGTCCGAAATACAGGCTGTCCCTGAGTTACAAACATCTGGCTTGCAAACGACTTCTAGTTAAGGACAGGGCCGAGACAACAGGAAGTGAGAGAAATAGGCCTGGGAAATCATGGTTCTAAATGGTTCTAAAGTACTTACAAAACTAAAGTTCTGGTGGTGAACACTAGGTGGCGCTGGTGCTTTGCTTCTACAGTGTTGCTAAAGTTCCAGTGGTGAACACTAGGTGGCGCTGGTGCTTTGCTTCTACAGTGTTGCTAAAGTTCTGGTGGTGAACACTAGGTGGCGCTGGTGCTTTGCTTCTACAGTGTTGCTGAAGTTCCTGGTGGTGAACACTGGTGAGGTGGCGCTGGTGCTTGCTTCTACAGTGTTGCTAAAGTTCTGGTGGTGAACACTAAAGTTCTGGTGGGTGGCGCTGGTGCTTTGCTTCTACAGTGTTGCTAAAGTTCTGGTGGTGAACACTAGGTGGCGCTGGTGCTTTGCTTCTACAGTGTTGCTAAAGTTCTGGTGGTGAACACTAGGTGGCGCTGGTGCTTTGCTTCTACAGTGTTGCTAAAGTTCTGGTGGTGAACACTAGGTGGCGCTGGTGCTTTGCTTCTACAGTGTTGCTAAAGTTCTGGTGGTGAACACTAGGTGGCGCTGGTGCTTTGCTTCTACAGTGTTGCTAAAAGTTCTGGTGGTGAACACTAGGTGGCGCTGGTGCTTTGCTTCTACAGTGTTGCTAAAGTTCTGGTGGTGAACACTAGGTGGCGCTGGTGCTTTGCTTCTACAGTGTTGCTAAAGTTCTGGTGGTGAACACGAGGTGGCGCTGGTGCTTTGCTTCTACAGTGTTGCTAAAGTTCTGGTGGTGAACACTAGGTGGCGCTGGTGCTTTGCTTCTACAGTGTTGCTAAAGTTCTGGTGGTGAACACTAGGTGGCGCTGGTGCTTTGCTTCTACAGTGTTGCTAAAGTTCTGGTGGTGAAACTAGGTGGCGCTGGTGCTTTGCTTCTACAGTGTTGCTAAAGTTCTGGTGGTGAACACTAGGTGGCGCTGGTGCTTTGCTTCTACAGTGTTGCTAAAATTCTGGTGGTGAACACTAGGTGGCGCTGGTGCTTTGCTTCTACAGTGTTGCTAAAGTTCTGGTGGTGAACACTAGGTGGCGCTGGTGCTTTGCTTCTACAGTGTTGCTAAAGTTCTGGTGGTGAACACGAGGTGGCGCTGGTGCTTTGCTTCTACAGTGTTGCTAAAGTTCTGGTGGTGAACACGAGGTGGAGCTGGTGCTTTGCTTCTACAGTGTTGCTAAAGTTCTGGTGGTGAACACGAGGTGGCACTGGTGCTTTACTCCTACAGTGTTGCTAAAGTTCTGGTGGTAAACACTAGGTGGCGCTGGTGCTTTGCTTCTACAGTGTTGCTAAAGTTCTGGTGGTGAACACGAGGTGGCGCTGGTGCTTTGCTTCTACAGTGTTGCTAAAGTTCTGGTGGTGAACACTAGGTGGCGCTGGTGCTTTGCTTCTACAGTGTTGCTAAAGTTCTGGTGGTGAACACGAGGTGGCACTGGTGCTTTCCTCCTACAGTGTTGCTAAAATTCTGGTGGTAAACACCAGGTGGCGCTGGTGCTTTGCTTCTACAGTGTTGGTAAAGTTCTGGTGGTGAACACTAGGTGGCGCTAGTGCTTTGCTTTATGGAGCCGCGAACCGAGAGAAAGGCTCCCCGCAGGGAACAGGCCCTGTCTGGGAGCCGAGTTTGGCTGGCTCGCGTCTTCCGCCGGACGATCCAGCCAAATTCAGCTGCCAGACAGGGCCTGGGCCCTGCGCCGTTCTCCTGGTTCGGAGCCGCGAACCGGTGAAAAGGCTCCCAGCGGAAAAGGCTCCCCGCAGGGAACAGGCTCTGCTTGGTGGAGCCGCGAACCGAGGAGGGCTCAACCTTAGTGAGAGGGAGACTGCTGGTCTTTCGAGGCCTGTAACTCCCAAATGTCAAGGTCTATTTTCCCCAAACTCCATCTGTGCTCTCTGGGTGTAGGTGAACTACAACTTCCAAACTCAAGGTCAATTCCCAAGCAAACCCTTTCAGTACTTTCTGTTGGTAATGAGAGTTCAATATGCCAAGTTTGGTTCAATTCCGTTGTTGCAAGAGTTCAGGATGCTCTTTGATTGTGTGTTAACTATAAAAATTGCAGAAACTCTAACTCCCAAATGTCAAGGTCTATTTTCCCCAAACTCCATCTGTGTTCACATTTGGGCATATTGAGTATTCATGCCAAGTTTGGTCCTGATCCAACATTGTTTGAGTCCACAGTGCTCTCTGGATATAGGTGAACTACAACACCAAAACCCAAGGTCAATGCCCACCAAACTCTTATAGTATTTTCTCTTGGTGATGGGAGTTCTGTGTGGGAAGTTTGTGTCTTTCTGCCATTCCTGCCAGGATATCTATGTTGAGTTCATCGAAACAGGCCCAGGTTTCACACTGAGTGTATAAATACATTTTAAAACATATTAACTATATGTATGACTGTGTTAGAGTGTCATTTTGGTTGGTGGTGTGCCCCAGGATTCTGTAAATGTAAAAAGTGTGTTGCGGCTCAAAAAAGGTTGGGAAACACTGGCGTAGAGAAATGACGGCATACAAATATCACTAATAATAATAATAATAATAATAATTGCCGAGCCTTCCAAAACCAGACATCCATGGCACTTGTAGTCCTCAGTATATTCAGAGCGGGGAATAACCCAACCGGAGAGTTGTGCGTCGTCTGCGTCTGCAAGCGCTCTGTTGGAATGTGCCTTTGGCAGACCTATCTGCGCTTTGTACACAGAGCGCATTACAGAGGTCTGCCTTGTCCCGGCCTTTTCCGAGGGAGCCTTCTTCGCAAGCCCGCTTTCGTCAGAAGGGATTCGAGCACACTGCCCGATTCATCCACGGCTGTAACCAGAACGGGCCGGGATTGAAAAGAGTTGCACTGTGTGTCCTCTCTCTCTGTGTGTGTTGCCCCGTATGATAGCCAAAGGGGAGGGTATCACAGAAGGGTCGGCCGGAGGCCAGGGAACTGGATGGGAAAGGACAATTTGCTGATTGTCGGCTCCTGTGAATTGACCCGCAATGGCACAAGGAGGGGAGCGTCTTGCGCCAAGCGGGCTCGGAGCCCGGCGGTATTGTAATTGGGCGCTCGGCACCGTCGCTATCTGGTTTCTGTTACCGGATCTTCCCAAAAGCCGGGAACTGTGAGGCATTATTATTATTTATTTGCAATGCTTCTACCCCGCCCTTCTCACCCCCCACTTGGATTCAGACCATATATTATTATTATTATTATTATTATTATTTCGGGTATTTCTACCCCATCACTTCTCTACTCCCGAAGGGGGGCTCAGGACGGTTTACAATCGCAACGGTACAAGGACGCTATACCACAAATACAAGAATATTATCACAGTCACATACATAAACATTAAAACAATTACATAATCATTAAATACGTGTATGCGTGTATATATATGTGTGTATATATATATACATACATACACATACATAACATAATCATTAAATACCTATATATATAACTTAATCATTAAATACCTATATATACACATATATATAACATAATCATTAAATACATATATATGTGTGTGTGTAACATAATCATTAAATACATACATACATATATATATATAACATAATCATTAAATACCTATATATATACAACATAATCATTAAATACATATATATATATATAACATCATTAAATATCTATATATGTGTGTGTAACATAATCATTAAATACATATATATATATATAACAATCCTTAAATACCTATATATATATCATAATCATTAAATACCTATACCTATATATATAACAATCATTAAATACCTATATATAACATAATAATTAACTACCTATATATATGTAACATAATCATTAAATACCTATATATATATATATAACGTAATCATTAAATACCTATATATACAACATAATCATTAAATACCTATATATATATATCATAATCATTAAATACCTATATATATATATACATAATCATTAAATACCTATATATATGTGTGTATCTGTGTAACATAATCATTAAATACCTATATACTGTATATATAACATAATCATTAAATACCTATACCTCTATATATAATATTAAATATATATATATATATATATATATATATATATATATACACACACCATAAAACAAAGCACAATGTCATCTGCCGCAAATTACATCCGCTGCCCGAAGGCCTGGTCCCACAACCACGATTTTAATTTTTTTTCTGAAAGCCAAGGGGAATGGAGTCGATCTTATCTCTTTGGGAGTGCGTTCCATAGGCAGGGGGCCACCGCCGAGAAGGCCCTGTCTCTCGTCCCCACCAAACGCGTTTGCGATGTTGGCAGGAGAGCAGGGCCTCCCCAGATGATCATACGCTGAGAGAAGGAACGTAGAGGCAGACGCGTTCAGACAAGTAAACTGGGCCAGAAACATAAAGAGCTTGTGTATTATAACATGAATAGACAGTCAAAACATTGTGTAACACAATTTTTGTTCCTGGGCGAGAAACACCATTTCCGAAACCAGTGTTTCTCAACTTTCCTAATGCGGCCACCCCTTAATACAGTTCCTCATGTTGTGGTGACCTCCAACCACAAAATTGCAAGCTGTAGTTGCTGGGATTTATAGTTCACCTACAATCAAAGAGTATTCTGAACTCCACCAACCATGGAATTGAACCAAACTTGGCACACAAGACTCCCATGACCAACAGAAAACACTAGAAGGGTTTGTTGGGCCTTGACCTTGAGTTTGGGAGTTGTAGTTCACCTACATCTAGAGAGCACTGTGGACTCAAAGAATGATGGATCTGGACCAAACTTGCCCAGATGTGAACACTGGTGGAGTTTGGGGAAAGTAGACTTTGACATTTGGGAGATATAGTTGCTGGGATTTATAGTTCACCTACAATCAAAGAGCACTCTGAACTCCACCAATGATGGAATTGAACCAAACGTGGCACACAGGACTCCCATGAACAACAGAAAACACTAGAAGGGTTTGGTGGACATTGACCTTGAGTTTGGGAGTTGTAGTTCACCTACATCCAGAGAGCACTGTGGGGTCAAACAATGAAGGATCCCGACCAAACTTGGCACACAAGACTCCCATGACCAACAGAAAACACTAGAAGGGTTTGTTGGGCCTTGACCTTGAGTTTGGGAGTTGTAGTTCACCTACATCTAGAGAGCACTGTGGACTCAAAGAATGATGGATCTGGACCAAACATGCCCAGATGTGAACACTGGTGGAGTTTGGGGAAAGTAGAGTTTGACATTTGGGAGATGTAGTTGCTGGGATTTATAGTTCACGTACAATCAAAGAGCACTCTGAACTCCACCAATGATGGAATTGAACCAAATGTGGCACACAGGACTCCCATGAACAACAGAAAACACTAGAAGGGTTTGGTGGACATTGACCTTGAGTTTGGGAGTTGTAGTTCACCTACATCCAGAGAGCACTGTGGGGTCAAACAATGAAGGATCCCGACCAAACTTGGCACGAATACTCCGTATGCCCAAATGTGAACACTGGTGGGGTTTGTGGGAAATAGACCTTTACATTTGGGAGTTGTAGTTGCTGGGATTTATAGTTCACCTGCAATCAAAGAACCCCTTGAACCTCACCAACGATAGAATTTTCGTACCAAACATCCATGACCAACGGAAAATACAGTTTTCTGATGGTCTTTGGTGACCCCTCTGAAACTCGCTTGCACACACACACACACACACCCGCCCAGGGGTCCCAACCCCCAGGTTGAGAAACGTGGCCTACACTGTGAAATTAATACAGTTTAATGGCTAGATTTTCCGCTCAACCCTTTGCCTCTCACCTTTTGCACTTACTTCTAATCAGATTCGATGTTGATGGTGGCGGAACGGCTCGAGGGACCGTTCAACATTGAAACGGTCATGGATCCCATTGACGTGAAGATCTCCGATGCCATCATGAACATGCAAGAAAACAGCATGCAGGTGTCCCAAAAGGTAGGGAACACCTCACTTTGCTAAAAAGTTAGTATGATAACCAGGGGAAGGAGGGATCTCATTGTTATTGCGTTTAGTATTTTACTCTTTATTATAATTACATTTATTATTTTACTCTATTATTATTTTATTACATCTATTACTCTATTTATTATTGTTATTGTTAAATTTATTATTTTACTCTATTATTACATTTAATATTTGACTCTATTATTATTTTATTACATTTATCATTTTACTCTATTTACTATTGTTATTATTACATTTATTATTTCACTCATTATTATTACTATTACATTTATTTTTTTTACCCTATTATTATTTTATTACATTTATAATTTTACTCCCATTTATTGTTATTATTACGTTTACATTTTTTACTCTTTATTATTATTACATTTATTATTTTAATCCATTTATTTTTGTTATTACATTTATTATTTTACTCTTATTTTATTGCATCTATTTTTACTCTAGTATTATTTTATTACATTTATTATTTTACTCTTCATTATTACATTTAAATTATTTTACTCTATTATTATTTTATTACATTTATTATTTTACTCTATTATTATTTTATTACATGTATTATTTTTTTTTAAATTATTATTGTTATTATTACATTTATTATTTTACTCATTATTACTATTACATTTATTTTTTACCCTATTATTATTTTATTACATTTATAATTTTACTCCATTTATTGTTATTATTACGTTTACATTTTTTACTCTTTATTATTATTACATTTATTATTTTAATCCATTTATTTTTGTTATTGCATTTATTATTTTACTCTTATTTTATTGCATCTATTTTTACTCTATTATTTTATTACATTTATTATTTTAATCTTCATTATTACATTTAAATTATTTTATTCTATTATTATTAATACATTTATTATTTTACTCTATTATTCTTATTATTACATTTATTATTATTTTATTATTATTGTTATTATTACATTTATTATTTCACTCATTATTATTACTATTACATTTATTTTTACCCTATTAATATTTTATTACATTTATAATTTTACTCCATTTATTGTTATTACGTTTACATTTTTTACTCTTTATTATTATTACATTTATTATTTTAATCCATTTATTTTTGTTATTGCATTTATTATTTTACTCTTATTTTATTGCATCTATTTTTACTCTATTATTATTTTATTACATTTATTATTTTACTCTTCATTATTACATTTAAATTATTTTACTCTATTATTATTTTATTGCATTTATTATTTTACTCTATTATTATTTTATTACATTTATTATTTTATTTTATTATTATTTTAATCCATTTATTTTTGTTATTACATTTAATATTTTACTCTTCATTATTACATTTACGTTATTTTACTCTATTATTATTTTACTTTATTATTATTTTATTACATCTATTACTTAACTATTATTGTTATTGTTACATTTATTATTTTACTTTTTATTATTATAACCTTATTTTACTCTATTATTACATTTAATATTTGATTATTATTTTATTACATTTATCATTTTACTCTATTTATTATTGTTATTATTTCATTTATTATTTTACCCTATTATTATTTTATTACATTTATCATTTTACCCCATTTATTGTTATTATTACATTTACATTCTTTTACTCTTTATTATTATTTTATTACATTTATTTTTATTATTACATTTATTATTTTAGTCTTCATTATTACATTTACATTCTTTTACTCTACTATTATTTTATTACATTTATTATTTTACTCTATTATTATTATTACTATTATTATTATTATTGGAAGGCTGCGTAAGCACATTTAGATTCGGGTCGGCTTATACTCGAGTATATGCGGTAGCTAGTTAGTCCTAAGCATTGCTCTTGTTACTATGAGAGTGTTTATTCAAAGACGGTGTCGTCGTCATAGGTTTTTCAAGGATGTGGACAGCCTAAAATGCTGGCCCAAAGCCGGACGTCTCGCTCAGTCTCGGAAAGCAGTTTCAGTGCCCGTTTCCGACCATACAACCCAGAGGAGCGGCCGACGACAGCGGCAGGAACGAGTTTGGATCGGCTGGTGAGTGGGCAACACTGTCACCCATCGTTGGCCAACCTTCAATTTCCCTGGGGCTTAGGGACATCGGCGAAGTCAAAATTCCTGAAGCACCCAGACATGGATGCAATAGGCTCGTTCTGTTAGGACGTGGGCAAGGGCAGTTGGAAGGACGGCAGCAGCTGCCCTTTTTAATGGAGTCTTCTATGGGTCTGGTCTTATGGGGGAATCCCAAGAATGGGGAGGCAGCCTTTGCTCTGGGTTGGAGTTGGAAGAGACCACGTGGGCCATCCTGTCCAACCTTGGATGGTTGGAGATCTATTGAGTGCTGCCCCCTTCAGCTGCCATCTATTTATTTATTTATTTACAGTATTTATATTCCGCCCTTCTCACCCTGTAGGCAATAATAATAATAATGGGAATTCTGCATTGGCAATCCCAAAATATTGATGATGATAGCAATCCCAAAATCTATGCATATAATAAAAGGCAGTGTTTGCGGCGGTGCAGTGGGAGGAATATGTGCCAGCGTTTCGATTGGTTGCCACTGTGGGATTATTTGCATAAAAGACACTGATTGGCCAGCCTCAGAACTCCCGACACTCAAAGGCACCAGATAATTTGCATAAAGGACTCTGATTGGCCAGCCTCAGAACTCCGACACTCTAAGGCACCAGACAGAGGGCATTGGTTGCCACTGAGAGACAATTTGCATAAAGGACTCTGATTGGCCAGCAAAACAGAATGGACCTGCATGCTTGAGTTAGCCAAATGACAGTTTTTTCCAGTTTGAAATGGAATGTTCATTTTCTGGGAGGTGCGAAGGTGCCATGGACTATGATGTCACAGCATTTCGATAGGTTGCCACTATGGGATTATTTGCATAAAGGACTCTGATTGGCCATCCACATTCCAACATTCTAAGGTGACACAGAGAGAAAAGGAAAGGCCTCAGGCAGTCATACACTGCGGCCCACAGCAATGACGGATCAGGACTAAACTTGCCCACTTCACAATGCAACCCTCACCCAATGACCAATACAGACCAAAATTAGCACACAGAGCCCCCTTGACCCACTCTACACCCTGGTGCTGTTTCAAGGAGGCTGGGCCACAGATGATGGGACTTGAAATACCTTCACTCACCTTCCGAGACCGCTGCAACCCTCATCCAAAGAATGATCAAGACCAAATGTGACACACAGAGCCCCCATGACCCACTCTACACTCTGGTGCTGCTTGGAGGGGGATGGACCATGGCCGATGGGACCCGCAGTACCTTCACTAAGTTCCTGAGACCACTGTGAGCCACGTTAACATCTGATAAGGAACAACCTTGGCACACAATGCCTTCCTCAAATAACCCAGGCACCGCCGGGTCCCCAAGCTAGCAATAATCATCATCATCCTTCTCTGACAATTGCAAAATAATGGCAATAATATTATTATGTATTTATTTATTTACAGTACTTATATTCCGCCCTTCTCACCCCGTAGGCAATAATAATAATAATAATAATAATAATAATGGGAATTACCTGTTGGCAGTCCCAAAATATTGATGATGATGATACTAGCAATCCCAAAATAGTAATAATAATAATAATCATCATTCTTCTCTGGCAAACGCAAAATAATGGCAATAATAATATTTATTTATTTATTTATTTATTTACAGTATTTATATTCCGCCTTTCTTCTCACCCCGCAGGGGACTCAGGGTGATTACAATGTACATATACATGGCAAACATTCAATGCCATAGACACACAACATATATAGACAGACACTCAGAGGCTATTTAACATTCCAGCTTCTGACCACCAGGGGGAGCTGTCGCTTCCTCATTCTTTGCATACTTCCTGGAGATTTTTATGGCCTCGTAAATCGGTTAGATTAGCCTCCCCACAAAGCGGTACCGAAATTTCCTACTTGACAGATGCAACTGTCTTTCGGGCTGCAAAGTTCGACAACAAGCTACACAATTTTGGTCGGGAGCTCACTCCAACCACGGATGGCTTCGAACTCAGTAGTGATCTTAATGCAGCTGGAAAGGAAAGGAGGGAGGATGCCGATCTAATCTTGCTGAGGAGCGAATTCCTTAAGGGGGGGTCACCACCGAGAAGGCCCTGTCTCTTGTCCCCACCAGACGCGTTTGCGAGGCCAGTGGGACCGAGAGCAGGGCCTCCCCGGTGGATATTAAAATACGAGGCGGAACTGTCTTCCTTCCTCTCTCCTATTTCCTTCTTCCCGCTTCCTCAACGGAAGGGAACCGCTTTCATTCTGGGACTTTCTCGCCAGGTGACGGACGTCAAAGAGAAGTTGAAGCAAGCCAAGAAGTTCTGGTCCTCTCTTCCCAGCAATATCTGCGGTAACGACAAAATGGCCGCCGGGAACGTCAACGAAGACGAGTGTTGGAACGGGAGCGACAAAAGCAGGTGGGGATGGAATCACGACTCTTGTTTGAGCCGCCGTTTGTCATGTTCCCCCCTCCCAGCCAGCCTCATTGGTCATGTATGGTTGCTTCCGTAGAGCAGGGTTTCCCAACCCCTGTGCCACGGCACACTACTGTTCCGTGACGGATCATTTGGTGTGCCGTGAAAAACGTCTCCCCCCCCTTTCTCCCCCTCCGGTCGAACTCCTGCTGCTTGGGGGAAGAGGAGGAGGAGGAAGAGCTGGGCAGCGGTGAAAAGAAAGAAGAAGGGGCTGGGGCGCCGCCTCCTTCGGCCGTTTCCCCAGCCAGCCTCAGCAAGCGAAGGGCCGGAGTCATGGTGGGAGTCATGGCGGAGAGGGGCCCCCGTCCCCGGCAAACTGAAGCTCCACACACTGAAGCCCGTCCACCGATCATACTGCTCCTCCTCCTCCGCGCGGCCTCAGCGATGGTGCCCCTCTCCGCCATGACTCCTGCCAGACTGCCCCTGAGGCCGCGGAGAAGGAGCATGAGCGGTGGACGGGCTTCAGCCCCGCCCACCGCTCATGCTGCTCTTCCTCCGCGTAGCCTCAGCGAGCGAGGGCCGGAGAGTCATGGCGGGAGTCATGGCGGAGAGCGGGCCCCGTCCCCGGTACCACTCTCCGCCATGACTCCAGCCCTTCTCTCGTTGAGGCCGCGCGGAGGAGGAGCAGCAGCAGCATGAGCGATGGATGGGCTTCAGTGGGCGGGGCTGAAGCCCATCCACCGCTCATGCTCCTCCGCGTAGCCTCAGCGAGCGAGGGGTGGGAGTCAGGGTGATAGTCATGGCGGAGAGCGGTCCCCAGCACCACTCTCTGCCATGACTCCAGCCCCTCGCTTGCTGAGGCCGCGTGGAGGAGGAGGAGCAGCATGAGCAGTGGACAGCCTTCAGTGGGCGGGGCTGAAGCCCGTCCACTGCTCATGCTCCTCCGCGTAGCCTCAGCGAGCGAGGGGCCGGAGTTATGACGGGAATCATGGCAGAGAGCGTCTGCCATCCCCGGCACCACTCTCCGCCATGACTCCAGCCCCTCACTCGCTGAGGCCGTGCGGAGGAGGAGGAGCAGCATGAGCGGTGGACTGGCTTCAGTGGGTGGGGCTGAAGCCCGTCCACCGCTCATGCTCCTCCTCCGTGCGGCCTCAGCAAGGGGTCGGAGTCATGGCGGAGAGCGGCGCCCGTTCCCGGCACCACTCTCCGCCATGACTCCCGCCCCTCACTTGCTGAGGCCGCACGGAGGAGGAGCATGAGCAGTGGACGGGCTTCAGTGTGTGGGGCTGAAGCCCTTCCACCGCTCATGCTCCTCCTCTGCGCGGAGTCATGGCAAGGGGCTGGAGTCATGGCGGAGAGCGGCGATTGGGACGGGGAATTGCCGCCTTCTCCCTCCCCCGCCGCCCTTTTCGCCCATGAGCCACTACCCGTGGCAATGAGAGCGGCCAAGGCTGGCGGCGGGACCCTGGGCTTGGTGGCGGCCCTCGGCCTGCTCTACTGCCTGAAGGGCCTGTTTGCCAAGTTTGGTCCAGATCAATCATTGTTTGAGTCCACAATGCTCTCTGGATGTAGGTGAACTACAACTCCAAAACTCAAGGTCAATTAACTATATGTATTACTGTGTTAGAGTGTCATTGTTTGTCATTTTGGTTGGTGGTGTGCCCCCGGATTTTTTTTAATGTTAAATGTCAAAAAAGGTTGGGAAACACTGCCATAGAGGCCTACTCAACTGTTTTTCCCTGTCGTAGACAGTAAGACCACCTAAAGCTTCAGAGAGCTTCTATTCAACCATTTTCAGGTTCCCTGCTTGAGTGGTGATGGCATGATCATCAGCATAGATGAAGCTCTCTGTCCCTTCTGGCCTAAGTACGAACGCGATCAGCTTAGCCATAGATTGACCGATACTCTCAAAGGTCCATGGAGTGATCGAGATGGACAGCCGTGCATGGCTTGACCTTTGATAGAACGGGTGTCCGGCCTTTGTCTCCGCAGGTACGTCTTCGCTGTAACGGCCAACGGACTCGCCAACCAGGCAAACAATCCCGAAGTGGTGGTCGACACCTCCCGGCCCGACATGGTGATTCGCCAGCAGATCCACTCCCTTCGAGTGATGACCGCCCGGTTGAAGAGCGCCTACAACGGGAATGACTATTTGGATCGTAAGTGAGGCTGTTCCATTGTGGCAGCTCGTTTACTTCTTTTTTGAGGTTGCGGCGGTGCGGTGGGTTAAACCGTTGAACTGTTGAGTATGCTGACCTAAAGGTTGGCGGTTCGAAGCCACAGGTTTGGGTGAGCTCCTGCTGTTAGCCCTAGCTCCTGCCAACCTAGCAGATCAAAAAACATGTGAATGTGAGTAGTGGGTTGTTGTAGGTTTTTGGGGCTATATGGCCATGTTCTGGAAGCATTCTCTCCTGACGTTTCGCCTGCATCTTCAGAGGTTGTGACGTCAGGAGAGAATGCTTCTAGAGCAGGGGTCGGGAACCTTTTTGACTCAGAGAGCCATGAAAGCAAGATATTTGGAAATTTATTTCAGTGAGAGCCAAATAATATATTTTAAGATTGAATTCAACTACATGTGAGTATAGACGTACATACGATGAGAAAAGGATTCCCCCGGCAGAATGACGGGACACTTCAGACCTGGCTCTGCAAAAGGCACGCTCAGGACTCTGGGAAGGAAGAGAAGACGGAAGGAAGGAAGGGGGAAAGAAAGAAAGAAAGAGGAAATAAAGGAGGGAGGGGGAGAGGAAGAAAGAAAAGAACGAACTATGGAAAAGGAAGAAAGGAAAAGCAGGAGAGAGACAAAGAGGGGAAAAGAAAGAAGGAAATAGGAAGGGAGGAAAGGAAAGGGTGGGGAAAAGAAAGGAAAGAGTGCGGAAAAAGTAAAATAATGAAGGGAAAAGAAGAAAAGAAAAGGGGAGAGAGAAGGAGGTGAAAACAAAGGAGAAGGAAAGGAAGACTGGAAAGAAGAATAGTAAAGGAAGGACGGAAGAGGGAGGGAGAATGGAGGAAAGAAGGAAGGGGAGAGTGGGAGGGAAAAGGGAGGAGAGAAGGAGAAGGAAAGGGTGAAGGGGAGAAAGAAAGGAAGGAAGAGGAAGGGAGGAAGAGGGAGAATGGAGAAAAGAATGAAGAGGAGAGAGGGAGGGAAAAGGAAGGAGAGAAGGAAAGGGTGAAGGGAAGAAGGAAGGAAGAGGGGGAATGGAGGAAAGAAGGAAGGGAGAGGGAAGGAATAGGAAGGGGAGAAGGAAAGGGTGAAGGGAAGAAGGAAGAGGGGGAATGGAGGAAAGAAGGAAGGGGAGAGGGAAGGAATAGGAAAGAGAGAAGGAAAGGGTGAAGGGAAGAAGGAAGAGGGGGAATGGAGGAAAGAAGGAAGGGGAGAGGGAAGGAATAGGAAGGGGAGAAGGAAAGGGTGAAGGGAAGAAGGAAGAGGGGGAATGGAGGAAAGAAGGAAGGGGAGAGGGAAGGAATAGGAAGGAGAGAAGGAGAAGGAAATGGTGAAGGGGAGAAGGAAGGAAGAGGGAGAATGGAGGAAAGAAGGAAGGGGAGAGGGAAGGAATAGGAAGGAGAGAAGGAAAGGGTGAAGGGAAGAAGGAAGGAAGAGGGAAATGGAGAAAAGAATGAAGAGGAGAGAGGGAGGGAAAAGGAAGGAGAGAAGGAAAGGGTGAAGGGAAGAAGGAAGGAAGAGGGGGAATGGAGGAAAGAAGGAAGGGGAGAGGGAAGGAATAGGAAGGGGAGAAGGAAAGGGTGAAGGGAAGAAGGAAGAGGGGGAATGGAGGAAAGAAGGAAGGGGAGAGGGAAGGAATAGGAAGGAGAGAAGGAGAAGGAAATGGTGAAGGGGAGAAAGGAAGGAAGAGGGAGAATGGAGGAAAGAAGGAAGGGGAAAGGCAAGGAATAGGAAGGAGAAGCAAAGGGTGAAGGGGGAGAAAGAAAGGAAGGAAGAGGAAGGAAAGAAGAGGGAGAATGGAGGAAAGAAGGGAGAGAGGGAGGAAAAAGAATGAAAGAAAAAGAGAGGGAAGAGGAAGGAAGGAAGGAAGGAAGGGGGAGGAGGGCACGGGGCCAAGGCGGACCTCTCCGCTGCATGCTGGGAAACCGAGGCCCGGGCTGCTCTGGAGAGCCAGATGCAATCATGAAAAGAGCCACATCTGGCTCGCGAGCCATAGGTTCCCTGCCCCTGGTATAGAACATGGCCATATAGCCCGAAAAACCTACAACCACCCAATGATTCCGGCCATACAAGCCTTCGACAATATGATGATGTGTTTTGTTGACTCGCGTTTGTAAACAAAACCCCGTCTCTGTCTCCGTTCCTTTTTTAGCCATCGACAGCGACACGGGCAGCGGCGAAGGCAGCGGCAGCGGTTGCGGGTCGGCGCAGTGCTCCCCGGAGCTCGTGTTCAACGCGACAGAAGTCACGCGGAAAAACAACAAAAAAATGGACGAAAAGGACAACGCTTCGCCCGGCGGCGCCAACCTCTCGCAAGCCGCCCTCTTCCTTAGCATCGCCTTATTCCTGGCCGGACAGAGACAATGGAGATAATAACCGGGGCGCAGCGATGTGGGTTTTCGTTTTTTGAAAGGGGGCGGGAGGGGAGGGGGGAGAAAAAAGTGACTTTTATTAAAAAATAATAATAATTAATTATAATTATAATTATATAGTTAAAAAAAGAGGCACCTGAGTTCACTTGGAGACCATCGGAGTGACTTTTGGGGCGGGCGGAAGGGTCCTTTGTAAGACAACGATGTACAGTTTTTAGGATGTTGTCGCTTGGTTTTAAAATATTTTTTTTCTATTATTATTTTTATTTTTTTTTTTATTTTATTTTTTATCCCCAAGTTTTGGAGGGAAAAGAGGGAGGAATTTACACTCTTGCACACATGCGTTCAAGGATTTGGACCTGTCGACCGAGGAAACCACAATAAATGTGGGGGAAACAAAAATTGTATATATTATTCGGGTACTTTTGTGTTTCTCGGGAGTTCAAAAAAAACCAATCCTTTCGTCCTCCCCGTGGCCAGGATCACTGGGTTGTTGTGAGTATTCTGGGCTGTTGGGCCATGTTCCAGAAGCATTATCTCCTGACATTTCGCCCACATCTATGACAGGCATAGTTAATGGCGGACACACACGTTCAGGGGCGGTCTGTCCATGTAAGCAAACTACGCGGCCGCGTGGGGTGCCATCTTGGATGGGCGCCGCCACGCCGGCGGCGCCACCGTTACAAACCTCCCTGCTGCTGGCCTGCTGCTGCCTGCAGCAGCTTCTGAGCATGCGCGGACATTTTCGCGCATGCCCAGAACTTCCGGAGCTGAAGTTCAGCTCCAGCAGTTCTGGGCATGCGAAAATGTCCGCAAGATGCCAGAAGCTGCTGCAGGCAGCAGCAGGATCGGCGCCAGCCACGCCGCCGAAGCAAAACTCCCTGCTGCTGCCTGCAGCAGCTTCTGAGCATGCATTTTTCAAGCGCATGCCCAGAACCGCCGATCTGAAGTTCAGCTCCAGCAGTTTTTGGGCATGCGCATTTCCACATGCCAGGCAGCAGAACGCCAGCCGCGCCGCCGCTGAAAAACTCCCTGCTGGCCTCAGCTTCTGAGCATGCGCAGACATTTTGGTGCCCAGAACCTGCCGAACTTCGCCCTCTTAGCGGGGCCTTGCACCATGGGGCCTTGCACAGGGCAAGGGAGAGCGCTCTCCCGCCCTCTGCAACGCCCGTGGGTGGGGCTGGCAGGGGGAACCAGGAAGCGCGAGGAGCGGCCTTCGGAGGCCTTCGTGCACAGGGCAAGGAGTGGCGGCACGCGGAAGGAATGGAAGGAGCGCGTGCAAGGTACAAAAATGGGTACCAAAATAATGCCCAAAATAAAAATGGGGCGCAAAATAATGTTTGGGGCCAAAATAACGTTTGGCGGCAAAATAATGTTTTTGGGGGGCGCCAAAATAATGTTTGGGGGCGGCAAAATAATGTTTTTTTGGAGGGGGCGCCAAAATAATGTTCGCCTACCATAGAAAATTACCTTAGACCGCCCCTGCACACGTTTAGCCCACTTTGGATGGGGATATCCTTCCCTCTGCGTCAGAACTGGGGCGACAGCCATATTTAACCCACTTTGGATGCGGCTGTCGCCCCAGTTCGGACGCGCGGAGCAAAGGACATCCGGCTCCAAACTGGGTTAAACAGCCAATGAGGGGAAAGCACCTCGGGAGGGGCGGGACTCTAATGCCGATTCCTTTCCGAAAATGGCAGCGGTAGCTTCGAAATGGCAAATTCGCTTCCGGGTTGCTGACATCGCTTCGAAAACCGCTTCAAAAGTGAATTTAATCCGGATTCATTTCGGTTTTGCGAGCTTTCCGACGGACCTACCCAGGCCTACCCGATATCCAAGAACGAAAATGTCAACTCGGGACGCCGTGTCGGAAACTCTGCTTCGAATCCGACCCCAAACCAAACCTTCCCGTAATAAATCCGTCTTGGATGACGTTGGGTTGCAGAAAGGGGATTGGTGGGGATGGATCGGATTATTTCCTCCTCCGACGGGAGACACCTTTTGCCGTTCCTTTCCCAAGCCCAGGAAAATACTATAAATAAATGGCTTTCTTTTCCTTTTTTTGAAAACAAAGGCAAGGCCTCGAGTGTAACCGATACGTGTGGGAACCTCGAGGAACGGCACAAAGCGGCTTCTGTCGCTCCCGATTAGCGAGACCTCGTCTCTGGAATAGTAAGAAAGGAATCCCTTTGCTTTGCGTATTTCAGAAAAAGGCCGTTGTGATGCAAAGAGAAGAAAAAAAAACTTGTTGTGAGTTTTTCCGGGCTGTTTAGCCGTGTTCCAGAAGCATTCTCTCCTGATGTTTGGCCCACATCTATGGCAGGCATCCTCAAAGTTTGTGAGGTCCACAGTCCACCCTCCTCCAAACTATCTTCTACTGTAGTGGGTCACGGGGGCTCTGTGTGTCACGTTCGGTCCTGATCTTTCATTGGATGAGGGTTGCAGCGGTCTTGGAAGGTGAGTGGAGGTACTTCAAGTCCCATCATCTCTGGTCCATCCTCCTTGAAACGGCACCAGGGTGTAGAGTGGGTCATGGGGGCTCTGTGTGCCAATTTTGGTCTGTATTGGTCATGAGGGTCGCGTTGTTTTCCCGGAAGTGAGTAAAAGTACTGCAAGTCCCATCATCCATGGTCCCATCATCCATGGTCAAACTGCAGCAGGATGTAGAGTGGGTCATGGGGGCTTTGTGTGCCAAGTTTGGGCCTTGTCTGATTTGTAGGGGCTACAATGTTCTGTGGGAAGTGAATCTGGTGAAGGTACTGCAAATCCCATCATATGTGGGTCATCCTGCCCTAAACCGCACCAGCTTGAAAAGTGGGTAATTGGGCCTCTGTGTGCCAAGTTTGGGCCTGATTTGTCATTGGTGTGGGCCACAGTGCTCTAAGGAAGTGAATTAAAGTACTGCAAGTCCCATCATCCATGGTCCATCCTGTCTCAAACTGCACCAGGATGTAGAGTGCAACTTTGGGTTGTTGTGAGTTTTTCCGGGCTGTTTAGCCGTGTTCCAGAAGCATTCTCTCCTGACGTTTGGCCCACATCTATGGCAGGCATCCCCAGAGGTTGTGAGGTCTGTTGGAAACTAGGACAAGTGAGGTTTATATATCTGTGGAATGATGTCCAGGCTGGAAGAAAGAACTCTTTGTCTGTTTGAGGCAAATGTAAATGTTCCCATAGGGTCACCTTGATTAGCATTTAATAGCACTGCAGCTTCAAACCCTGGCTGCTTCCTGGAAAACTAATAATAAACTAATAATAATAATGACATGTGGGGTTTTATATCTGTGGAATGATGTCCAGTGTGAGAGAAAGAACTCTTATTAAGTGTAAATATTGCCATTGGCCACCTTGATTAGCATTTAATGGCCTTGCAGCTTCAAACCCTGGCTGCTTCCTGGAAAACTAATAATAAACTAATAATAATAATGACATGTGGGGTTTTATATCTGTGGAATGATGTCCAGTGTGAGAGAAAGAACTCTTATTAAGTGTAAATATTGCCATTGGCCACCTTGATTAGCATTTAATGGCCTTGCAGCTTCAAACCCTGGCTGCTTCCTGGAAAACTAATAATAAACTAATAATAATAATGACATGTGGGGTTTTATATCTGTGGAATGATGTCCAGTGTGAGAGAAAGAACTCTTATTAAGTGTAAATATTGCCATTGGCCACCTTGATTAGCATTTAATGGCCTTGCAGCTTCAAACCCTGGCTGCTTCCTGGAAAACTAATAATAAACTAATAATAATAATGACATGTGGGGTTTTATATCTGTGGAATGATGTCCAGTGTGAGAGAAAGAACTCTTATTCAGTGTAAATATTGCCATTGGCCACCTTGATTAGCATTTAATGGCCTTGCAGCTTCAAACCCTGGCTGCTTCCTGGAAAACTAATAATAAACTAATAATAATAATGACATGTGGGGTTTTATATCTGTGGAATGATGTCCAGTGTGAGAGAAAGAACTCTTATTCAGTGTAAATATTGCCATTGGCCACCTTGATTAGCATTTAATGGCCCTGCAGCTTCAAACCCTGGCTGCTTCCTAGAAAACTAATAATAAACTAATAATAATAATGACATGTGTGGTTTTATATCTGTGGAATGATGTCCAGTGTGAGAGAAAGAACTCTTATTCAGTGTAAATATTGCCATTGGCCACCTTGATTAGCATTTAATGGCCCTGCAGCTTCAAACCCTGGCTGCTTCCTGGAAAACTAATAATAAAGTAATAATAATGATGACATGTGGGGTTTTATATCTGTGGAATGATGTCCAGTGTGAGAGAAAGAACTCTTATTCAGTGTAAATATTGCCATTGGCCACCTTGATTAGCATTTAATGGCCCTGCAGCTTCAAACCCTGGCTGCTTCCTGGAAAACTAATAATAAAGTAATAATAATGATGACATGTGGGGTTTTATATCTGTGGAATGATGTCCAGTGTGAGAGAAAGAACTCTTATTCAGTGTAAATATTGCCATTGGCCACCTTGATTAGCATTTAATGGCCTTGCAGCTTCAAACCCTGGCTGCTTCCTGGAAAACTAATAATAAAGTAATAATAATGATGACATGTGGGGTTTTATATCTGTGGAATGATGTCCAGTGTGAGAGAAAGAACTCTTATTCAGTGTAAATATTGCCATTGGCCACCTTGATTAGCATTTAATGGCCCTGCAGCTTCAAACCCTGGCTGCTTCCTAGAAAACTAATAATAAACTAATAATAATAATGACATGTGGGGTTTTATATCTGTGGAATGATGTCCAGTGTGAAAGAAAGAACTCTTATTCAGTGTAAATATTGCCATTGGCCACCTTGATTAGCATTTAATGGCCGTGCAGCTTCAAACCCTGGCTGCTTCCTGGAAAACTAATAATAAACTAATAATATTAATAATGTGGGGTTTTATATCTGTGGAATGATGTCCAGTGTGAGAGAAAGAACTCTTATTCAGTGTAAATATTGCCATTGGCCACCTTGATTAGCATTTAATGGCCTTGCAGCTTCAAA
Organism: Anolis apletophallus; assembly: GCA_030556195.1. Classification (NCBI taxonomy): domain Eukaryota; kingdom Metazoa; phylum Chordata; class Lepidosauria; order Squamata; family Anolidae; genus Anolis; species Anolis apletophallus. The sequence continues at coordinate 4,364,795 of JARBWK010000016.1, read as the reverse complement.
CCCTGGCTGCTTCCTGGAAAACTAATAATAAACTAATAATAATAATGACATGTGGGGTTTTATATCTGTGGAATGATGTCCAGTGTGAAAGAAAGAACTCTTATTATGTGTAAATATTGCCATTGGCCACCTTGATTAGCATTGAATGGCCTTGCAGCTTCAAAGTCTGACCTGTTGCTGCCTGGGGGAATCCTTTGTTGGAAAGTAAGCAAGTGGGGTTTATATATCTGTAGAATAATGTCCTGGTGCTGTTGGAGAAATAACTCTTTATCTGTCGGAGATAGGTGTGAATGTTTCAATTGGCCACCTTGGTTAGCACTGAATGGCCTAGCAGTTTCAAGGTCTGGCTTCTTACTGCTTGCCATTTCCTTAGTTTCCAACAGACCTCACAACCTCTATTCGGAAAAATTCCTAAATTTATTTGGAAAAATACCAATTTTTTGGGGGGGAAATTCCGATTTTTTTCCCAGAAAAATTCCGATTTTTTTTCCGAAAAATTTCAGAAGTCATTCAGATTCGAAGCGCCAGCGCCCCCTACATCCGGAACGAGGTTCATCTTTTGATCATCACCTTTCGATGCAGTTGGGATTAGCTCTTTGCAAACTATGGTCCAATGTATTGTCAAAGGCTTTCATGGGTTGTTGTGAGTTTTCCCGGGCCGTGTAGCATTCTCTCCTGACATTTTCTCTGTTTTTAAGTGCAGGCAGTATATATGTCACTAGAGTTGGAAGAGACCCACAAAGGGCATCCAGTCCAACTCCCTTTAGCCAGGAAAACACAGTCGAAGCCCTCCCGACAGATGGCCATCCAGAGTCAGTTCAAAAACCGAGGAGAGTCCACAAAAATTGCAAGCAATCTATACTAGAGTTGGAAAGAACCGCTAAAGGGCATCTAGTCTATTATATTTATTACTAGCTTGGGGACCCGGTGGTTCCCGGGTTATTTCAGAAAGGCATTGTGTGCCAAGGTTGGTCTTTGGTACTTCAAGTCCCATCATCCACGGTCCACCCTCCTCCAAACTGCAGTAGAAGATAGAGTGGGTCATGGGGGCTATGTGTGTCACATTTGGTCCTGATCTTTAATTGGATTAGGGTTGCAGCGGTCTCGGAAGGTGAGTGAAGGTACTTCAAGTCCCATCATCTGTGGTCCATCCCCCTTGAAACAGCACCAGGGTGTGGAGTGGGACAAGAGGGCTCTGTGTGCCAATTTTGGTCTGTATTGGTCATTGGATGAGGGTCGCGTTGTTTTTTGCAGGAAGTGAGTGAAGGTACTGCAAATCCCATCATCCGTTATCCATCCTCCTTCAAACTGCAGCAGGATGTAGAGTGGGTCATGGGGGCTCTGTGTGCCAAGTTTGGGCCTGGACTGTGATTCGTAGGGGCTACAATGTTCTGTGGAAAGGGAATCAGGTGAAGGTACTGCAAATCCCATCATTTGTGAGCCATCCTGCCATAAACCGCACCAGGTTGTAAAGTGGGCCATTGGGCCTCTGTGTGCCAAGTTTGGTCCTGATTTGTCATTGGTGTGGGCCACAGTGCTCTAAGGAAGTGAATTAAAGTACTGCAAGTCCCATCATCCATGGTCCATCCACCCTCAACCTTCACCAGGATGTAGGTTGCATCTTGGGGGGGTCTGTGTGCCAAGTTTGGTCTTGTTCTGTCATTGTTGGGGGCCTAGTCAGGAAAATCAAGTTGAGGAAGCCTTACTGTCAATTCAGGCCCTAAACCAGTGTTTCCCAACCAGTGTGCCGGGGCACACTAGTGTGCCGTGAGCGATCATCAGGTGTGCCGTGGGAAATTGGAGCCTCCAGGGGGAGAGTCTAGTGTGTTGAAGTATAAAAACCCTAAGAAACCTACCTTGATAAAGGCACAAAATTACAAACAACCCCCTCCCCACCCGTTGTCTACTTGGTCTCTCCCCCTCCATGCATTGGGAAGGCCCGCCTCCCTTTCCCCAAGTAGAGGCCTCCTCTTGCCTCCTGGGGGTTCTGTGTGGGAAGTTTGGCCCAGTTCTATCATTGGTGGGGTTCAGAATACTCTTTGATTGTAGGGGAACTATAAATCCCAGCAACTACAACTCCCAAGTGTCAAGGTCTATTTCCCCTGAACTCCATCCACGTTTATATTTGGGCATATTGAGTATTCATGCCAAGTTTGGTCCTGATCCAACATTGTTTGAGTTCACAGTGCTCTCTGCATATAGGTGAACTACAACTCCAAAACTCAAGGTCAATGCCCACCAAACCCTTATAGCATTTTCCCTTGGTTATGCGAGTTCTGTGTGGGAAGTTTGTGTCTTTCTGCCATCGAAACAGGCCCAGGTTTCACACTGAGTGTATAAATACATTTTAAAAACATATTAACTATATGTATGACTGTGTTAGAGTGTCATTTTGTGTCATTTTGGTTGGTGGTGTGCCCCAGGATTTTGCAAATGGAAAAAGTGTGCTGCGGCTCAAAAAAGGTTGGGAAACACTGCCCTAAACAATATCCCATGACCTGAGGCCTAGTCAGGAAAATCAAGATGACGAAGCCTTGCTGTCAATTCAGGCCATAAGCAATATCCCATGAGCTGAGGCCTAGTCAGGAAAATCAAGTTGAGGAAGCCTTACTGTCAATTCAGGCCCTAAACAATATCCCATGAGCTGAGGCCTAGTCAGGAAAATCAAGATGAGGAAGCCTTACTGTCAATTCAGGCCCTAAACAATATCCCATGACCTGAGGCCTAGTCAGGAAAATCAAGTTGAGGAAGCCTTACTGTCAATTCAGGCCCTAAACAATATCCCATGACCTGAGGCCTAGTCAGGAAAATCAAGATGAGGAAGCCTTACTGTCAATTCAGGCCCTAAACAATATCCCATGACCTGAGGCCTAGTCAGGAAAATCAAGATGAGGATGCCTTACTGTCAATTCAGGCCCTAAACAATATCCCATGACCTGAGGCCTAGTCAGGAAAATCAAGATGAGGATGCCTTGCTGTCAATTCAGGCCCTAAACAATATCTCATGAGCTGAGGCCTAGTCAGGAAAATCAAGATGAGGATGCCTTGCTGTCAATTCAGGCCCTAAACAATATCCCATGACCTGAGGCCTAGTCGGGAAAATCAAGATGAGGATGCCTTGCTGTCAATTCAGGCCCTAAACAATATCCCATGAGCTGAGGCCTAGTCAGGAAAATCAAGATGACGAAGCCTTGCTGTCAATTCAGGCCATAAACAATATCCCATGAGCTGAGGCCTAGTCAGGAAAATCAAGTTGAGGAAGCCTTACTGTCAATTCAGGCCCTAAACAATATCCCATGACCTGAGGCCTAGTCAGGAAAATCAAGATGACGAAGCCTTGCTGTCAATTCAGGCCATAAGCAATATCCCATGACCTGAGGCCTAGTCAGGAAAATCAAGTTGAGGAAGCCTTACTGTCAATTCAGGCCCTAAACAATATCCCATGAGCTGAGGCCTAGTCAGGAAAATCAAGATGAGGAAGCCTTACTGTCAATTCAGGCCCTAAACAATATCCCATGAGCTGAGGCCTAGTCAGGAAAATCAAGTTGAGGAAGCCTTACTGTCAATTCAGGCCCTAAACAAAATCCCATGACCTGAGGCCTAGTCAGGAAAATCAAGATGAGGATGCCTTACAGTCAATTCTAACAATATCCCATGAGCTGAGGCCTAGTCAGGAAAATCAAGTTGAGGAAGCCTTACTGTCAATTCAGGCCCTAAACAATATCCCATGAGCTGAGGCCTAGTCAGGAAAATCAAGATGAGGAAGCCTTACTGTCAATTCAGGCCCTAAACAATATCCCATGAGCTGAGGCCTAGTCAGGAAAATCAAGTTGAGGAAGCCTTTCTGTCAATTCAGGCCCTAAACACAATATCCCATGACCTGAGGCCTAGTCAGGAAAATCAAGATGAGGATGCCTTACAGTCAATTCAGGCCCTAAACAATATCCCATGAGCTGAGGCCTAGTCAGGAAAATCAAGATGAGGAAGCCTTACTGTCAATTCAGGCCCTAAACAATATCCCATGAGCTGAGGCCTAGTCAGGAAAATCAAGTTGAGGAAGCCTTACTGTCAATTCAGGCCCTAAACAAAATCCCATGACCTGAGGCCTAGTCAGGAAAATCAAGATGAGGATGCCTTACTGTCAATTCAGGCCCTAAACAATATCCCATGAGCTGAGGCCTAGTCAGGAAAATCAAGATGAGGAAGCCTTACTGTCAATTCATATCCCATGACCTGAGGCCTAGTCAGGAAAATCAAGTTGAGGAAGCTTTGCTGTCAATTTTGGGCCTGGTCTGTGATTTATAGGGGCTACAGTGTTGTTTGAGAAGTGAATCAGGTGAAGGTACTGCAAATCCCATCATTCGTGGCCCATCCTGCCCTAAACCACACCAGGTTGTGAAGTGGGCCATTGGGCCCCTGTGTGCCAAGTATGGTCCTGATCCGTCACTGCTGTGGGCCGCAGTGTCTGACTGCCTGAGGCCTTTCCTTTTCCCTCTGTGTCACCTTAGAATGTTGGAATGTAGATGGCCAATCGGAGTCCTTTATGCAAATACTCCCTCAGTGGCAACCCATCCCCTCTGTCTGGGGCAGTAGGATGTTGGAGTTCTGAGGCTGGCCAATTCGAGTCCTTTATGCAAATAATCCCACAGTGGCAACCAATCGAAACGCCACATATTCCTCCGCCCCTCCGCCCGCAAACACTGACTTTTATTATATACACTAGCTTGGGTATCCGGCGCTGCCCGGGTTATTTGAGGAAGGCATTGTGTGGCAAGGTTGGGTCGTATCAGTTGTTCATTTGGCTCGCAGTGGTTTCGGGAAGTGAGTGAAGGTGCTTCAAGTCCCATAATCCATGGTCCATCCTCCTCCAAATTGCACCAGGATGTATGGGGTTCTGTGTGCCAAATTTGGTCTTGATCGGTCATTGGATGAGGGTCGCAGCGGTCTCAGGAAGTGAGTGGAGGTACTTCAAGCCCCATCATCCATGCTCTGCTCTTCTCCAAACTGCACCAGGACATAGAGTGGGTCATGGGGGCTCTGCGTGCCAAGTTTGATATTTATCAGTCTTTGTTGGGGGCCACAGTGGTCTCTGGGAAGCAAAGCACTTGGAAGTACTACAAATCCCATAATCCATGGTCCATCTTTCCCAAACTGCACCAGGACATAAAGGGCATCATGGGGGTTATGTGTGCCAAGTTTGTTCCAGGTCCGTCACCCCTGCTGTTCAGAGTAAGTGAGTGAAGGTACAGCAAGTCCCATCCTCCATGGCCCACCCTCTTTCAAACTGCACCAGGATGTAAAGTGGGTCTTGGGGGGGGGGGGGGATCTGTGTGCCAACTGTAGTCTTGTTCTGTCATTGTTGGGGCCTAGTCTCGAAAATCAAGTTGGGGAAGCCTTACTGTCAATTCAGGCTGAGGCCTAGTCAGGAGAATCAAGTTGAGGAAGCCTTGCTGTCAATTCAGGCTGAGGCCTAGTCTCGAAAATCAAGTGGAGGAAGCCTTACTGTCAATTCAGGCTGAGGCCTAGTCTCGAAAAATCAAGTGGAGGAAGCCTTGTCACTGTCAATTCAGGCTGAGGCGTAGTCTCGAAAAATCAAGTTGGGGAAGCCTTACTGTCAATTCAGGCTGAGGCCTAGTCTCGAAAATCAAGTGGAGGAAGCCTTACTGTCAATTCAGGCTGAGGCCTAGTCTCGAAAATCAAGTGGAGGAAGCCTTACTGTCAATTCAGGCTGAGGCCTAGTCTCGAAAATCAAGTGGAGGAAGCCTTGCTGTCAATTCAGGCTGAGGCCTAGTCTCGAAAATCAAGTGGAGGAAGCCTTACTGTCAATTCAGGCTGAGGCCTAGTCTCGAAAATCAAGTGGAGGAAGCCTTACTGTCAATTCAGGCTGAGGCCTAGTCTCGAAAATCAAAAATGGAGGAAGCCTTGCTGTCAATTCAGGCTGAGGCCTAGTCTCGAAAATCAAGTGGAGGAAGCCTTACTGTCAATTCAGGCTGAGGCCTAGTCTCGAAAAAATCAAGTGGAGGAAGCCTTACTGTCAATTCAGGCTGAGGCCTAGTCTCGAAAATCAAGTGGAGGAAACCTTGCTGTCAATTCAGGCTGAGGCCTAGTTTGTAAAATCAGGTAAAGAAAGCCTTTTTGTAAAGAACTCTGTCTGGCACCTTTGAGATTTGGGATGTTGGGATGCTGGCCAATCCATGGCCCATCCTCCCTCAAACTGCACCAAGACGTAAAGTGGGTCTTGGGGGTTCCGTGTGCCAAGTTTGGTTTTGTTGGCTCATTGTTGGGGGCTGCAAAATGTTTTGGACTTAAACTCCCACCATGCCTGACTGCCTCAGGCCTTTTCCTTACCCCCCTCTGGCACTTTAGAGGGTCGGAATGTTCGTGTTGGCTGGCCAATGGGAGTCCTTTATGCAAATTTTCCCACAGTGGGAGCCAATCGAAACGCTGGCACATATTTGCTTGGTCGCACCACCCACCCACCGCCCGCAAACACTGACTTTTATTATATACATAGATAGATAATTATTCTATTATTATTATAGAATAATAGTAATAATATACCTCACTTCTCTCTCTTTATCATGACTCAAAGTGGCCCAAAAGCAACCTCATTTGCATCATCGGTAACGGCAAGTCTATTTTTGACAGATTATATATGTGGGAGAACATCACGCTCTTTCTCGGAACCCGTGTGGCGCTGATCCTCCTCCTGAGCAAAAGGCTGAGCCAGCCCCTCTCTGCCCGAAAGCATTGGACCACTTCCACGTCGCCCTGCGAGAAACCAGAAACATTTCATTTTTCCTGGATGGAAAGTCGATGCGTAATGATTATTTTCTTCGTTCTCTCTCTCTCTCTCGCCGCCCGTCGTAGGAGGACACAGTGTGCCACATTCATCCCTCCCGGCCGCAAACCAGATGGAGGCCCCATTGGGCCAGACTGGGATCCGCTTGGTTTTCAAGGCCTTGGTTTGGTTCTCCTTTTTCGAGATGCATACGGTAGCTTTTCCCCTTCTCCGCGGTTGGGGCATCCGCACGGTGGAATTGATGCAGATTGGATACCCCCTTGAAACTGCGATGGAATACTGAGAGTTGTAATTTGGCAAGCAATCAGGGAGAAGAGGCCGAAGGCCTTGCAAAACTACAACTCCACTGCCATTTGCAAAACTACAATTACAACTCCCAGGACTTCGCAGCTTTTTGCAAAACTATAAATCCCAGGACTCTGCGGTCTTTTTTGTGTGTGCAAAACTACAGCTCCCAGGACTCCCCTGCCATTTTTTGCAAAACTACAACTCGCAGGACTCTACAACTATTTTGAAAAACTACAACTGCCAGGATTCTGAAATCTTTTTTCAAAACTACATCTCACAGGACTTTGCGGTCTTTTTTTGTGTCCAAACTACAGCTCCCAGGACTCCACAACTATTTTGAAAAACTACAACTGCCAGGACTCTGTAGCCTTTTTGCAAAACTGCAACTCCCCGGACTCCGCAGGCTTTTTGGGGGGCAAAACTACAACTCCCAGGACTCCACAACCTTTTTGCAAAACTACAATTCCCAGGACTCCATAGCCTTTTTGTAAAACTGCAACTCCCAGGACTCTGCAGCCTTTTTGGAGGCAACCTACAGCTCCCAGAACTCCCCTGCCATTTTGCAAAACTACAACTCCCAGGACTCTACAACTATTTTGAAAAACTACAACTGCCAGGATTCTGAAATCTTTTTTCAAAACTACATCTCACAGGACTTTGCGGTCTTTTTGTGTGTCCAAACTACAGCTCCCACCACTCCACAACTATTTTGAAAAACTACAACTGCCAGGACTCTGTAGCCTTTTTGCAAAACTGCAACTCCCCGGACTCCGCAGGCTTTTTGGGGGGCAAAACTACAACTCCCAGGACTCCACAACCTTTTTGCAAAACTACAATTCCCAGGACCCCGTAGCCTTTTTGAAAAACTACAACTGCCAGGACTCTGAAATCTTTTTTCAAAACTACATCTCACAGGACTTTGCGGTCTTTTTTGTGTGTGCAAAACTACAGCTCCCAGGACTCCACAACTATTTTGAAAAACTACAACTGCCATCGCTCTGAGACATGGCAGTTCGAAGGGGTGTCTAATAAAAAACGAGACCCTAAAGTGACTCATTAACCATTTTCTTGGCAAAATTTGGTTTGAAGGAGTGCCCCCCCCCTTGCCTCCCTGTGAAGTGGAGGGTGCATCTATACTGTAGAAATAAATGCGGTTTGACACCACCTGAGCTGTTCTGGTTCAATGCTCTGGAATCCTGGGGAGCAAGTGTTCCTTGAGGCAACTGCGCTGTTCAAAGACTTGGCATAGCGACAAATGCAGGATTCCATTGCATGGATCAAGCGCATTCATTTTGCAGTGCAGACGCACCCTGAGACAATGTGATGGCCATTCTTGGTGAAATGCCTGCCACCCCTGGGTTGAAGTTTGGCTTTAAAAGGCAAGGGATTCTCCATCTCAAAAGGAAAACATCAGTGTTTCCCAACCAGTGTGCCGTGAGCGCTCATCAGGTGTGCCGTGGGAAATGGGACCCTCCAACCCCCTTTCTTCCCCCTCCTGCCGAACACTTTTTCTTCTCCACTCGGGCTCCCTTCTTCCCAGCCTCGCTCTGCTCACTTTGCCTCGCTTTGCTCTGGGGCGAGTCTGCGCAGTAGCGCCCGCACGGGTCACACCTTCCTCCCTCCCCCCTCCCCTCCTGAACACGCTCACGCTGCCCCCTCGGATCAAAATGGCGGCAGAAGCGGCAGTGTAGAAGAAGAAGTAAGTGTTGGGCAGGAGGGGAAGAAAGGGCGTGAAGGGGAGGGGAGGAAGTGGTCTCTGTCGAAAGCTGGCATGGGCAAACATGGACCTTCCAGGTGTTTTGGACTCCAACTCCCACTATTCCTAGCAGCCTCAGGCCCTTTCCCTCCCCCTCAGCCACTTAAGCAGGAAAGGGCCTCAGGCTGTTAGGAATGGTGGGAGTTGGAGTCCAAAGCACCCAGAGGGCCGAAGTTTTCCCATGCCTGTTTGAGGGACCTTAAAGTGGTGAGCCTCCTTCCAACATTGCGATTCTGGAAAGAAAACAAACAACAACGTAACATAACATTGTTTGAGTCCACAGTGCTCTCTGGGTGTAGGTGAACTACAACTTCCAAACTCAAGGTCAATTCCCAAGCAAGCCCTTTCAGTACTTTCTGTTGGTAATGAGAATTCAATATGCCAAGTTTGGTTCAATTCCATTCTTGCAAGAGTTCAGGATTCTCTTTGATTGTGTAACTATAAATCCCAGAAACTGTAACTCCCAAATGTCAAGGTATATTTTTTCCCAAACTCCATCTGTGTTCACATTTGGGCATATTGAGTATTCATGCCAAATTTGGTCTTGATCCAACATTGTTTGAGTCCACAGTGCTCTCTGGATATAGGTGAACTACAACTCCAAAACTCAAGGTCAATGCCCACCAAACTCTTATAGCATTTTCTATTGGTTGTGGGAGTTCTGTGTGGGAAGTTTGTGTCTTTCTGCCATTCCTGCCAGGATATCTATGTTGTGTTCATCAAACAGGCCCAGGTTTCACACTGAGTGTATAAATACATTTAAAAACATATTAACTGTATGTATGACTGTGTTAGATTGTCATTTTGTGTCATTTTGGTTGGTGGTGTGCCCCAGGATTTTGTAAATGTAAAAAATGTGCCGCGGCTCAAAAAAGGTTGAAAAACACTGTCCTACATGACCGACGGTGACCTTGGTCCATCCAGTTTGACCATTCTTTGCAAGAGTTTGGCAATTCCTGGCATCCTTCCGCAAGCCAAAGGCCTGGGTGCTCACAGCAGCCAGCTGAAGAACATCTGCCAGTCTGCCTGTTACAGAGGGTGAAATAAATTCCTGGGTGTTCCAAGAAAAACAGGCGGAGGGGAGACTCCCTTTTCCGACAAAAGCCCCTCCGGTCAAATTTGGTAAGGCTTGGCTTCTCCACTCGGAAGGGTTTGGGTCCAAAAAGAACTCCAAATCCATTCCGGCTGTTGCCTTTCCGCCAGATCTTTTGAGGGCTTTCAAGCTTTCTTCTTTTTGTCCTCTCTGCAGAGGAAGCTGCTTTAGACCTTGGTCCACCTTGCGGTCTTCTTTGGATCTTTAGGAGCCTCTCTTCTCCTTCCTTCCTTCCTTCCTTCCTTCCTTCCTTCCTTCCTCTCCAAAGGAGCTAGTCCATCTTTGTGACTTTCATCAGATCTTTGCTTCCTTCCTTCCTTCCTTCCTTCTCCAAGGAGGAAGCTGCCTTAAGCTTGTGGTCTTCTTTGGATCTCTAGGAACTAGTCCATCTTTGTGACTTTCATCAGATCTTTGGGAAGCTCTCTCCTTGCTTCCTTCCTTCCTTCCTTTCTTCTTCAAGGAGGAAGCTGCCTTAGACCGTCTTGTGGTCTTCTTTGGATCTTTAGGAGCCTCTCTTCCCCTTCCTTCCTTCCTTCCTTCCTTCCTTCCTTCTTTCTTTCTTCAAGGAGGAAGCTCCTTTAGACCAGTGTTTCCCAACCTTTTTGAGCCTTAGACCATCTTGCACATTTTACATTTCTTCCCCTTCCTTCCTGCCTGCCTTCCTTCCTTCTTCAAGGAGGAAGCTCCTTTAGACCAGTGTTTCCCAACCTTTTTTGAGCCCCGGCACACCAAAATCCAACCAAAATGACACAAAATGACACTCTAACACCGTAATACATATGGTTAATAGGTTTTTAAATGTATTTATACCCTCAGTGTGAAACCTGGGCCTGTTTCGATGAACACAACATAGATATTATCCTGGCAGGAATGGCAGGAAGACACAAACTTCCCACACAGAACTCCCATAACCAGAGAAAATACTATAAGAGTTTGGTGGGCATTGACCTTGGGTTTTGGAGTTGTAGTTCACCTACATCCAGAGAGCACTGTGGACTCAAATAATGGCGGGTAGGCCTCATGGGGAGGGGGACACTCCACCCCTTTCCAACCCCCCCCCCCCCGCTCACCTCAGCTTCTCTGCCGGCCCTTCCTCCTCCTCCCCCCGCAAGCAGCAGCAGCAGGATTTGGCAGGAGGCGGTAGAAAGAGTATATTGGAGGGGCCGACACTTCTGCGCAGCCGCACCTTCCCCTCGCTTGTTGTCCCTCTCTCTGCTGTTGTTCCCGCACCTCCCCCGTCTTCGCCCAAGCCGTCTGCGCCATCCTTCTTCCGAAGGAAAAGCGGCGGCGGCGGAGGCCGCTTCCTCCTCACCCTGGCCCGCTCTTTTCCTCACGCTCGCTCAAGTGTGAGACGAGGGGGCGGCTCCTATGCGTAACTGCACCTTCTCCTCGCTCGCGCGCACACACTCTCTCTCTCTACCCTGCTGGGAGTTGTAGGTCAAAACATCATGGAGGAGGGGAAAGGGCGGGGCCGACTGCTCTCAAAACAGTCCCCGCCCTTTCACCTCCTCCATGATGTTTTGGCCTACAACTCCCAGCGCTGTAGAGAGAGAGTGCGCGCGAGGGGAAGGTGCGGCTGCACAGAGGAGCCACCCCCTCGCCTCACACTTGAGCGAGCCCGAGGGAAAGAGCGGGCCGGGGTGAGGAGGAAGCGGCCTCCGCCGCTGCTTTTCCTTCGGAAGAAGGATGGTGCGGACGGTTCGGGCGAAGACGGGAGGAGGCGCGGGAACAACAGCAGGGAGAGGGACAACAATAACAACAACAGCAGCCTCCTTCTCCCACAGCACACTTGATGATCGCTCACGGCACACTAGTGTTCCGCGGCACAGCGGTTGGGAAACACTGCCTTAGACCACCTTGTGGTTTTCTTTGGATCTTTAGGAGCCTCTCTTCTTCCTTCCTTCCTTCCTTCCTTCCTTCCTTCCTTCCTTCCTTCCTTCCTTCCTTCCTTCCTTCCTTCCTCTCCAAAGAGGAAGCTGTTTTGGAACTACCAGCTGTTAGGAATTGTGGGGCTTGAAGTCCTAAACACCTGGAGGGCCGAAGTTAGCCCATGCCTGCTCTAGCGTTCCAGTTTAGCGAGGCACCAGAACTCTTTGGCAGAGAAGGTAACAGAATCTGTATGATTCAAAGTGGTATCAAATCTGCATTAATTCTCTAGTGTAGATGCAATATGACCAAATGAGATAAAAGAAACGAGTCTCCAACACGCGCACTTCAGGACAATTTGAATGATTTCACAACCGACTTTCAGGCCATAAGACCAAAAAAAAAAAAAAAGTTGGAAAAGTTTTCTTTGAGAGGCAAAGAGGAAAGTAAGCATCCCACTTTGGACTCATAAAGGGCCACGGAAACCTTTGGCCTCGGCAAATCCCTTTGTCAGGAAGGCATAAAACAACCCGCTCTAAATTAAAACCCATCTAATAAGGTCTGGAGGGAATAACAGCCGAGGCTTGACTGCCTTTCTATCGACTCCGGGTAAGAGAGCGTTTAGGGCGGAGAGGAAAAAATCATCTTGAAAAGGAAATTCCTCGCAAGTGAAGTCATTTCTTGAGCCATCAGCACATTCCAACTTCTGGCAAAAAAAGAAGAAAATATCGCTATTTACAATCTATATAAAATGTGCAACTCTCGGGAAAGAGGGGGGGGGACGAAGAGAAGGGGAAACACAGACCACCAAATCCTGAGCCAGACTTCAGCTTAATAACATGGCTTTTTGATAAATAACTGGCTGCTAGGCATGCCCAGATTACCCATAAGTCCAATGAGGCCATGGCCTAGGGGCGCAAGCTGAAGGGGGGGGGCCCCAGACCATGGACCAAAAAAACCCCTGGTCCACGCCCCTCTTTCCCCCTTTCTCATGCCCCTCCTCTCTCCTTTTCCTGGCAAAGTCTCTGCTCCGTCCCCAGGGTCTGGCTCTCCTGCCTTCGGGAGCAGCTCTCTCTAGTGTGCTCTCTCTCTCACGCACACCCTCTCTCCCTCTCTCTCGCCCCCTCTCTCACTCTCTCACACGCCCTCTCTCGCGCCCCCCTCTCGCTCTCTCGCAGCGCTCTCTCTCTCTCTCTCGCACTCTCTCTCTCCTGCGCTCCTTTGGAGCGAGTTTGCACCCGCTGCGCTCTCCCCAAGCCTCCCGACTCCCGAGGAGACCTTCCGAGCACAGCGGAGCTTTCCAGCCGGTGGGAATGCATGGGGACCTTGGGGGTGGTGGGATGGTGCCTACTTGCCTTTCTCTTCTGCTCCGAAGGCACCATGGCGAAAGCCGGCCAAGTGTGGTCTGAGTGGTGTGTGTGTGGGGGGAGGGGGGGTAGAGGTTGGCTGGGGGCGTAATTCCAAAATGTGGCCTAGGGCGCAAAAAGTTGTTAATCCGGGCCTGCTGCTAGGCCTGGGGAGGTTCATAGGAATGCTCATAAAATCAGAATGAATTCGGATTAAATTGACTTTTGAAGCGGTTCCGAGGTGATGTAAGCAACTGAGAAGTGAATTTGCCGTTTCGAAGCCACAGCCGCCATTTTCAGAAAGGAATCGGCATTAGATTCCCGCCCCCCAAGGTACTTTTCCCTCATTGGCTGTTTAACCCAGTTTGGAGGCGGATGTCCTTTCCTCCGCATCTGAACTGGGGTGACAGCCGCATCCAAAGTGGGTTAAACATGGCTGTCGCCCCAGTTCTGACGCAGAGGGAAGGATATCCCCATCCAAAGTGGGTTAAAGGTGTGTGTCCGCCATTAAATAAGTCACTCCAAAATTTCAGATTTTTTTCAAAAAAATTCCGAAAATTATTTGGAAAAATTCTGAAATTTATTTGAAAAAAATCCAAAATTTATTCAGAAAAAATTCCGAAATTTATTTGGAAAAATTCCAAAATTTATTCAGAAAAAAATCCAAAATTTATTTGGAAAAATTCTGAAATTTATTTGGAAAAATTTCCAAAATTTATTCGGAAAAATTCTGAAATTTATTTGAAAAAATTCTGAAAATTATTCAGGGAAAAATGTAAAATTTATTTGGGAAAAATCCTGAAATTTATTCAGAAAAATTCCAAAATTTATTCAGAAAAATTTCCAAAATTTATTTGAAAAAATTCCAAAATTCATTTGGAAAAATTCTGAAATTTATTCAGAAAAATTTCAAAATTTATTCAGAAAAAAATCCAAAATTTATTTGGAAAAATTCCAAAACTTATTCGGAAAAATTCCAAAAAATTATTTGGGGAAAAATCCAAAATTTATTTGGGAAAATCCCAAAATTTGTTTGGAAAAATCCCAAAATTTATTCAGAAAAATTCCGATTTTTTTCCAGAAAAAAATCCAAAAAAGAATTCAGAAAATTTCCAAATTGGGAAACCTTTGAGTCTTCCAGTAGACATAGGGTTCATCTACATGGCAGCATTCATGCAGTTTAATGCCACTTTAATGGCTATGGAAGTGTTTCTCAATTTTCCGAATGCCACAAGCCCTTAATACAGTTCCTCCTGTTGTGGTGACCCCCCAATGATAAAATTATTTTCGTTGCTGCTTCGCAACTGTAATTTTGCTACTGTTCTGAATCGTAACATAAATATCCGAAATGCAAGATTCCATTCACTGGACCAAATTTGGCACACATATGCAATGTGACCAAATTTGAATACTGGTGGGGTTGAAAGGGATGGATTTTGTCATTTGGGAGTTGTAGTTGCTGGGGTTTACAGTAAACCTACAATTAAAGAGCATTCTGAACTCCACCAACGACAGAATTGTACCAAACTTGGCACACAGGACTCTCATGACCAACAGAAAATATTGGAAGGGTTTGGTGGGTATTGACCTTGTGTTTTGGAGTTGTATGAGGGTTGAATGAAAAGTAATGCCTCCACTTTCGTAACTCATCAAAAAATGGCAGTCCTGGTATGCGGCAGGTACTGGCTTGTTTGGTAGACTCTGCTCTACAGTTCCATTTTGGTGGGAAGCCTTAGCATTGAACGGTTGTGTTGTTAAAGTGCAAAGTATGGAACCCTGCGCAGATGGTTGGTCAATGCGACTTAAGCAGTGTGCAGTCATTAAATTCTGGACCGCAGAAGGTGTCACTCCAAAGGAGATTCATCAGAGAATGCAAGCTGCTTATGGGGATTGTGTGGATGTGAGTCATGTGCGTCGTTGGTTGAGTAAGTTTAAAGATGTTGAGGTGGGAACATCTGACTTGCATGACAAACAAAGAGTTGGACGTCCTGTGACAGCAACCACCGAGTTTCACAAGCAAGAGGTTGACAGATTGATTCAGGACGATGGTCGTATCACTCAGAGAGAAAGTTCAAGCATAATTGGCATTTCACAAGAACGTATGGATCACAGTATTGCTTTGCTTGGCAATCGGAAGATCTGTGCACGATGGGTACACAGCAGAACTTCAGAGACTGGATCTCAGCACCGTACGGCATCCTCCATTCAGTCCAGATTTAGCACCGCCTGACTTCCATCTGTTCCCGATAATGAAAAATCTGCGGGGACATCATTCTGCTTCTGATGAAGACATTGAGAGAACGGTGAGACGCTGGTTGCGGAAACAGAGTGTCGACTTCTTTCGTGATGTCTTCAGAAAACTTGTTCATTGGCAGAAATATATCCAATTGTCTGGTGATGATGTGGAAAAGTGAATAGTGGTAATTAAAGTGCGTATTCTAAGGATTATTTCTGTGTTTGATTTATTAAAATACTAGCTTGGGGACCCGGCGGTGCCCGGGTCATTTGAGAAGTGCAGCAGGATGTAGAGTGGGTCATGGGGGCTCTGTGTGCCAGGTTTGGTCTTCATCCATCATTACTGGGAGTTGCAGTGGTATCATGAAATTACTGAAGGTAGTAGAAGTCCCGTCATCTGTGGTCCACCCTCCCCCAAAGTGTAGTAGGATGTAGATTGGGTCATGGGGGCTCTGTGTGTTAAGTTTGGTCTGTATTGGTGAATGGATGAGGGTTGCATTGGTTTTAGGAAGTGAGTGAAGGTACTTCAAGTCGCATCATCCGTGGTCAGTCCCACACAAAACTGCACCAGGATGTATAGTGGATCATGAGGGCTCGGTGTGCCAGGTTTGGTGTTGATCAGTCATTGGATTAGGTTTGTAGCAGGATTGGAATGTGAGGGAAGGTACTGCAAGTCCCATCCATGTTCTGTCCCTCTCCAAACTTCAGTAGGATGTAGAGTGGGTCATTGGGGCTCTGTGTGCCAAGTGTGGTCCTTATCGGTGTTTGTTGGGGGATGCAGTGGTCTGTGGGAACAGAGGGGTGTGAAAGTACTACAAATCCCATCATCCATTGTCAGTCCTCCCCCGAACCTCACCAGGACGTGACGGCAGTCATGGGGGTTATGTGTGGCAAGTGTGGTCTCGAACGGTAATTGGATGAGGGTCGCAGCGGACTTGGGAAGTGAGTAGAGGTACTGCAAGTCCCATAATCCATGGTCCACCCTTCTCCGAACTGCACCAGGACGTAGAGTGGGTAGTGAGAACTGTGTGTGCCAAGTGTGGTCTGTATTGGCCCTGTTTGTTGGGCTCAGTGGTCTGTGGGAACCAAAGTGTTTGAAAGTACTACAAATCCCATAATCTGTGGGTCATGTCCCCCAAACTCCACCAGGACGTAAAGGGGGTTAGGGGGGGTTATGTGTACCAAGTTTGGTGCAGGTCCATCACCTGCGCTGGTGGCTGTGGCCTGTGAAAGTGGCTGCCAATCAGAACACTGCCACATATCCACCCTTCCGCCCTTCCGCCCTCCGCACACATACAAACATTCCGCTTTATTAAGGTATACAGATTCCCATCCAAACCCAAGTAACTAAGGTGGAGGCATTACTTTTCATTCAACCCTCGTAAGTTACTTCTTATGGTGGCAGGAAAAAGTGATTCTGGGAGTTGTAGTCCAGAGTGCAGTCAAACTACTTTAATTCCGCCATCGTAATGAACTCTTTTAATTGCACCCCACTTGGCCAGCCTCTGTTGAATCCCAGGGATGGACTTCCGGAAGTCGAAAGGCATTCACCGCTTGTGCAGCCTGGGAACCGAAGCTCTGCCAAGCTTCATGTTTCACCTTGTAAATACCTGAGATCGACCCCAGAAATGGATCCCATTCCTAGCTTCCATTAAATATCGGCAATAGGGGAGAGCTGGAAGTCTCGAATTAAGTCCCAGGTGGCATCCATTACTTGGGGGGAAACAATTCTCCTGGGTTTGGGTGGCTTTAATTGCACTTTCGAACGAGAAAAAGGCACTTTGGAGCAAGAAAACCAGCGGCTTGTTTGGGAAATCTTGAGAAACCCAATACCTTGCGCTTCACACGTTTGGGATTTCTTTGCAAAGGATTTGAAAGGAAGTAAAAAAGACAGATATTCGGGTTTGGTTCCCCCGATTGTTCTGTGCTGTTTTTATAAAAGCTCAAAAGTTGTGTTGTGATTTCAGCTAGGACCACGGTTAAAGGGTCCGTGCCTGGCGAGCATCTGCTAAACCAGATCAGTCAGATTGGAGCAGTGTTTCCCAACCAGTGTGCCGTGAGTGATCATCAGGAGTGCCGTGGGAAACTGGAACCTCCAGTCCCCTTTCTTCCCCCTCCTGCCGAACACTTTTTCTTCTCCACTCGGGCTCCCTTCTTCCCAGCCTCGCTCTTCTCGCTTTGCCTCGCTTTGCTCTTACAGCATCCTGGAGGGGCCGAACTGCGTTCCTTTAAACCGCAGATACAGAAACCCATCGAGGCCCAATATCCGTGGGTCAACGGATCGCCTCCATTTTGGTGACATATTTTTCCTAGATTAATTATAATACTAACTGCTATCTCGCTTTTGCTCTTCAGGCCCCTGCACCACAGGAATGACCTGTTTTTTTATTGTAAAGAAGCAAAGTTTAAATAGAAATCAGCTGTCCTGTGGATGTCCAGAGGCCTGTGACCTGGGAAGTTTGCTGTGGTCAGCCCGTAGGACACCTGGGAAGCAACCAGGCCACTCTGGACCCATGATGAGGCGGGATTTGTAGTTTCCTTCTTCTATATGGATGGACCCCAACTCCCAATATTTTTTTAATTTTTTTAATTTTTAAAAAAATCTTTATTATAATTAGAAGAGTACAGAAAGAAAACACACCAAACAAACATTAAAATCACACGTAGGGCTAGAATCCCCCGAAAAGCGATTGCACACACGGTTATCTTTCACTCTTCAAAGTGTTGAAAGAAGTATCAGGAAAGTAAGGGGTTGGGGGGAGGGGGGAAGGGAGGGGGAAGCAGAGGGAAGATAAGAGTTTTAGGCAATATTAAAAGTAAAAGGTGATGAAGTTAGAGATGTTGACTTCACATCTTAGATAATTCTTCAGAATTCTATTCCAGACGACCAAAACATATGAACACTGTACACCCATTAAATCATATATGAAAGCCTTTCAAACATATATTTCTTTTTTCTCTCATAAATTTAACAAAGGGAGTCCAGGTAGTATTGTAGCCGTTGCTTGGTCCCGGCCGAAGCAGGTGAGTGAGTCTGTCCATTTCTGCCAACTCAGTAATCTCTTACGGCATCCTGGAGGGGCCGAAACTGCGTTCCTTTAAACTGCAGATACAGAAACCCATCGAGGCCCAATATCCGTGGGTCAACGGATCGCCTCCATTTTGGTGACATATTTTTCCTAGATTAATTATAATACTAACTGCTATCTCGCTTTTGCTCTTCAGGCCCCTGCACCACAGGAATGACCTGTTTTTTTATTGTAAAGAAGCAAAGTTTAAATAGAAATCAGCTGTCCTGTGGATGTCCAGAGGCCCGTGACCTGGGAAGTTTGCTGTGGTCAGCCCGTAGGACACCTGGGAAGCAAGCAGGCCACTCTGGACACATGATGAGGTGGGATTTGTAGTTTCCTCCTTCTATATGGATGGACCCCAACTCCCAATATTTTCTGTGGCCCCCAGTGTCAATCACATGGATCACATTTCATTCCCCCTTCAATGCTTATGGACTCTTATGAACTTTTATGAACTCTTATGACCTTTTGCCCACTTTTAAAAGACTTTTAGGAACTTTTTGGAAACTTTTCCTTTCCAAAACCCCATGGACCTTTTCTCATGTTTTATGGATTCTCATGGACTCTGGTGGGTGGGATGGGCTGATATGAGATGACACGGTTCCAATTTCCCCCCTATATGAATTTATCTCCTATATGTTTTCCCCTTCTATGTATTCCTGTATAAAATATGAAATGCCACCTTTTTGTGACCCCAGCATACCAACGGCTCAGGAAACTTCCTGGGATGGTAATCCCTAGACCAGTGTTTCCCAACCAATGTGACATGGCACGCTAGTGTGCCATGAGCAATCATCAGGTGTGCCGTGGGAAATGGGACCCTCCAATCCCCTTCCTTCCCCCTCCTGCCGAACACTTTTCCTTCTCCACTCGGGCTCCCTTCCTCCCAGCCTCGCTCTGCTCGCTTTGCCTCGCTTTGCTCTGGGGCGAGTCTGCGCAGTAGCGCCCGCACGGGTCACGCCTTCCTCCCTCCCCCCTCCCCTCCTGAGCACGCTCACGCTGCCCCCTCGGATCAGGAAAGGGTAAGAAAGGGCACGAAGGGGGAGGAAGAGGTCTCTGTCGAAAGCTGGCATGGGCAAACTTGGACCTTCCAGGTGTTTTGGACTCCAACTCCCACCATTCCTAGCAGCTCAGGCCCTTTTCCTTTCCCCCCCTCAGCCATTTAAGCAGGAAAGGGTCTCAGGCTGTTAGGAATGGTGGGAGTTGGAGTCCAAAGCACTCAGAGGGCCGAGGTTTTCCCATGCCTGTTTCAGGGACCTTAAAGTGGTGAGCCTCCTTCCAACATTGTGATTCTGGATAGAAAACAAACAACAACATAACATAACATTGTTTGAGTCCACAGTGCTATCGGTGTAGGTGAACTACAACTTCCAAACTCAAGGTCAATTCCCAAGCAAACCCTTTCCGTACTTTCTGTTGCTAATGAGAGTTCAATGTGCCAGGTTTGGTTCAATTCCATTGTTACAAGAGTTCAGGATGCTCTTTGATTGTGTGTTAACTATAAATCCCAGAAACTGTAACTCTCAAATTTCAAGGTCTATTTTCCCCAAACTCCATCTGTGTTCACATTTGGGCATATTGAGTATTCATGCCAAGTTTGGTCCTAATCCAACATTGTTTGAGTCCACAGTGCGCTCTGGATATAGGTGAACTACAACTCCAAAACTCAAGGTCAATGCCCACCAAACTCTTATAGTATTTTCTCTTGGTTATGGGAGTTCTGTGTGGGAAGTTTGTGTCTTTGTGCCATTCCTGCCAGGATATCTATGTTGTGTTCATCAAAACAGGCCCAGGTTTCACACTGAGTGTATAAATACATTTAGAAACATATTAACTATATGTATTACTGTGTCAAGAGTGTCATTTTGTGCCATTTTGGTTGGTGGTGTGCCCCAGGATTTTGTACATGTAAAATATGTGCCGCGGCTCAAAAAAGGTTGGGAAACACTGATCTAGACCAGTGTTTCCCAACCAGTGTACTGTAGTACACTAGTGTGCCGTGAGCGATCATCAGGTGTGCCGTGGGAAATGGGAAACCCCCAATACCCTTTCTTCCCCCTCCTGCCGAACACTTTTTCCTTCTCCACTCGGGCTCCCTTCTTCCCAGCATCGCTCTGCTCACTTTGCCTCGCTCTGCTCACGCTGCCGCTTCTGCGGGAGGGGGGAGGGAGGAAGACATGACCCATGTGGGCGCTACTCCGCAGACTCGCCCCACGTCTTCCTCCCTCCCCTCAACAGTGCTCTCTGGATATAGGTGAACTACAACTCCAAAACTCAAGGTCAATGCCCACCAAACTCTTATAGCATTTTCTCTTGGTTATGGGAGTTCTGTGTGGGAAGTTTGTGTCTTTCTGCCATTCCTGCCAGGATATCTATGTTGTGTTCATCGAAACAGGTCCAGGTTCCACACTGAGTGTATAAATACATTC
The DNA here is from genome assembly GCA_030556195.1 of Anolis apletophallus. Classification (NCBI taxonomy): domain Eukaryota; kingdom Metazoa; phylum Chordata; class Lepidosauria; order Squamata; family Anolidae; genus Anolis; species Anolis apletophallus. The sequence goes on along the minus strand of JARBWK010000016.1, from coordinate 4,343,909 downwards.
AGAAACATATTAACTATATGTATCACTGTGTTAGAGTGTCATTTTGTGTCATTTTGGTTGGTGGTGTGCCCCAGGATTTTGTACATGTAAAATATGTGCCGCGGCTCAAAAAAGGTTGGGAAACACTGATCTAGACCAACGCCTTTTTGCCATTATGCTGGAAAACCACAAACAAAGCACCTCCAGCAGATGGCCGCCCAGCCTCTGTTTTGAAGCCTCCCGAGAAGGAGCTGGTCCCATCGTCACTCTTGGCTCTCTCTCCAGCAAACAAGGACATGATTGTATTTCCTCCGCTCTCAATATGTAATGGGAAATCAATATGTCTTCCATATGTTTCTCAAGGCCTCTCCCCTCATTTCGGCTAATCCAGGATGAGTTATGTCCTTCTATGCCATTCTCATGACCCAACCGCCGAAACATCTCCCAGGAGTTGTCAAACATCCTTCCACATCTGCCGTTGCTGGGAGGGCCTTTCTCTGAAATCGTAACGCTTAAGCAATGCATCCTGATCCAAGCCGAACATCTGTCCCAGAAACCGACTGAAGTTGTGTCCAATGTATCCAAGGCGATGCAAAGGGAGCATCAGATTGGTCAGATGTCTACTGGGGTGACCCGAAACGACCCCGGGGTTGGGTTGCAATTGGAAAGTTGCAAACAGGTGAGGGATGCTCTTTGATCCGGCACCTGGTCTCAGGACATCGAGACGGGACGCAAAGCACACGCAGAGGGCGACGGAAAGGTGTCCATCTTGGGAAATGGCCGGAAGGACAAGTGTCCAGAAAGGACACAACTGCAAGCCAAGTACATTCCAAACGAGTGAGAGGCGAGAGGGTTGGATTAAATCAGAAAAGGAGCACCGTCTGGTCTTACTCCCAACTCGGCCGCAGTTGCAACGGAATTGTAGACTTATAGACTTGGAGGAGACCCTGGGGCCATCTAGTCCACCCCCTTCTGCCATGCTCTCTCGGCATTTTACTTCGCAAACGAAGATTCTTAGGAAGGACTCATCCCACGCTTTTTACAAGCGCGTTGATGACTAAAAAGGCCAATCTGAGATCGGCAAGTTTGGTTGCAGAAAGCACAGCAGAACGTCTCCTTGTTGTTTCCAAGTTGCTGTTCTTTCTGCGTTGTTGTTTCTCTTCGAGACCCATTCGGCGTGTCTTCTCGAAAGAGGCCGCAGCATTGCGAAGAGTGCGTCTCCATGCCTCCTGATGTGAGGCCAGGGTGGACCATTGTTGGTGATCAATCTGGCCAAGCCTGAGATGTTGTTTCAGGGAGTCCTTATATCTCTTTTTGGGGCGCCTCTCTTGCGCTGACCCGTGGCGAGTTCACCATAGAGTAGTATCTTTGGGAGGCGGTGGTCCTCCATCCTAGAGACGTGCCCTGCCCAGCACAGCTGTGTTCTCAATAGCGTGGCCTCAATGCTGGTGATCCCTGCTTGCTCAAGGACAGCAACATTCGTCACAAAGTCAGTCCAGTGTATATTTAGGATTGTGCAAAGACAGTGTTGATGAAAGCGTCCAAGGAGTCGTAGGTGTTGGCGATAGGTGACCCATGTTTCAGACCCATAGAGGAGAATAGACAGTACGATAGCTCTGTACACACTGATTTTGGTGCTTTGCCTCAGGTGCTTGTTGCTCCAGACTCTTTTGTGAAGCCTTCCAAATGCACTCTATGCCTTTGCTAATCTGTGATCTATTTCTTTGTCAATCTTGGCGTCTGAAGAGATGATGCTTCCCAGGGAGGTGAACTGCTGAACGGACGTAAGCACAGATGTGCCTATGCTGACGTGGGGGTGATGGTGTTCTTCCTGTGGTGCGGGCTGGTAGAGGACTTTTCTTCAGGCTGACTTCCAGCCCAAACAGCTCTGCAGCTGCTGCAAAGGAGGATGTCAGGCGCTGCAGGGCTGCTTCTGAATGGGCGACAAGGGCAGCATCGTCAGCAAAAAGCAGCTCACGGACTAGATAGTTTAGAGTCTTAGTGCGAGCCCTCAGGCGGCTTAAGTTGAACAAGCTGCCATCAGTACGATAGCGTATATATATGCCGTCTTCTTCTTCTTCGAGGTCTGCTGTAGCCCTTTGGAGCATCATGCTGAAGAAGATTGTAAATAGGGTTGGTGCAAGAACACAACCTTGCTTCACTCCACTAGTTATGAGAAAGGGCTCCGAGAGAGCATGGCCGTATCTGACTTGACCGCGCTGGCCCTCATGTAACAGGATAATCAGTTTGAGGAATTTGGGGGGACATCCTAGACGTTCCAGGATCTGCCACAGACCTTTTCTGCTCACAGTGTCGAAGGCTTTGGTGAGGTGGACAAATTTTACATAGAGTCCTTTAATTTAATTTAATTTAATATTCGGACTGCTATCACCGCCACTCCCCGGAGGCTCGGGGCGGTTCACAAGTCTGACAGAAAGACAACACAATCAATAACAAAACAACAATACAAGAAGAGAAGAAAAAAGGGGGGGGGACAGAAAAATGGAATAGAAGTCTGGCAGTAAGGGGCCCAGCCGAGTCTAAGCGGGCCCTCCCCTGCCATCAAAGGGAGGAAGCATAGGCAGTGTCAAAATGATCCCTCGTAACTGGCCCGAGATGGCCAGGCTCCCTCTGTCCAAAGGACTGACAAGAGGTGTCAGACCTGCTAGAAAGATGTCTCTCTCCTGGTTCAAACTTGTCTGGGGAGGCTTACGACGCTTGAAGCCCGAGCTCCAGAAGGTTCTGGATCGGAACGAATTCCGGAACCTGGGCTCGGGCGAGGCGGGCCTCCCCTCTCCCAGGCGGTCAGTAGCAAAGGTCATGGGTCCAGGGGGTTGGCGGCCTCGATGGTGGGGCGACCCGCGCTGCTGGTCCATGGCAGAGTTAGGGAGGGGGGGGTCTGCTGCTCCTTGGCCTCCGGCGCCACCTCCTCCGGTGGCCGCGAGACCTCCGCGCTGTGCCACTCCCGGAAATTGCCATTTCCAGTCTTGGTCTTCCCTGACCCGGTGTGCAGTTCATCTTCCGGCCATCTTCCGGGGCAAATTGTGTCCTGGTCACCACTGTGGGGGCAGCCGACAGCTGGCAGGCTCGTCGCCGGGGTCGCGCCCCGGGAGCCTTCGCCAGAACCCCAGAGGCATCCAACGCCTCTGGTGGGGATTCCAGCAACAGCGGCCGCCTCAACCCGTCAATCAAAGGAGGCGTAGACCAGATCTTCGGGGTAGGTGGGGAGGGGGAAAGCGGGGCTAAGGACGCCAAGCGGGACAGACTCAGCGCCATTTTGGTGCCCCCCGCCAATGCCCTCTCCATGGGGTCCAAGGGAGCACAGCGCCCCAATGCCCTGCGCGGGCTCCACCATGGCGCCAGCGCAGCTCCGACTGTGGTCTCGCACCCGGTTGGGGGACCCTCGGTGGGCAGCCGGTCGGTTCCCAAGGGCAGCGCCTCCTGCAAGGCGCTCCCCCGGGCCTCCGCACGCCTCTCTTCCACTCGCCCCATTCGCTCCCCCGAAAGGTGGAAAGCCCAGCGAGCTCGAACGTGGCCCGCCCAGGAAGCCGGCGATAGTCTGCCCAATTGCCTCTCCCTCGCCGTTCGCCTCTCCTTTCTTCGGCGTTGAGTATTTAAGTCACAGCGGATAGGCAACAGAAATATAGAAGTTTAATTCCCCATCGGCCCAAAAACTCCAGTCTCTGTTCGTGTGAATAATGAAACTCTCATTCAATTCAAAAGGTAAATATATAACTTTGTATTGAATTGTATTTAACAATAACTGGCAAAACATCGAAAAACAACAGCCATCACAGCTACCTTTCTAAACATCCTTTCCTCACAGATATTAAATCCCAACTGTCACTTTGTAACTGACATTCCTCAAGGTTCCATTTAGCAGTCTTGAGACAGCGCCATCTGGTGTCAAGCATGTCACACTGCAGGTCATCTCAAACTGCGAAAATATATCTTGTGCTGACTCATGAATTGCTATTCAAAATGCAATAATCTGACATCCTTCTCCCTCTCCCTCCTCGGAGCCTGGGCACCGCGAGAGCAGGGACGGGAGACCCCGGGCTCCGTCGGCCGATGTCTCTCCGGTCCTGGCGCAGGGGTCCAGGCGGCAGCGGCGGCAGCAGCCAACCCCCTGGCAGAGGGACGCCAACGCAAGCCCCAGCTCTCTCACCTCCCAGCTGAGTGGTCAACTGCCATGCAGGAATAGCACAATTAAAGTCCTCCCAACGGATGGCCACCCAGGCTGTTTCAAAGCCTCCAAAGAAGGAGCCTCCACGGGACTCCAAGGAAGAGAGTTCCACTGCTGAACAGCTCTTCTAACAGTCAGAAAGTTCTTCCTAATGTTCAGATGAAATGCCAGGGGTGGGCGTCAATGAGTCCTAGTCTCCAGGGCAGGAGAAAGAACGTTTCATGTCTTTTATACATGGCTCTCACGTCTCTTCTCAACCTCTTCTGCAGGCTAAACATACCCAGTAGGCCTGGTTAATCAAGGGAAAAAATGGTTCAAAACTCATTTCGGATGTAGGGGGCGCGGGCAATTCGATTCTCAAATGATTTCTGGAATTTTATGGGGGGAAAATTTTCTTTAATATTTTCTGCAGCTCCGAAATGTATCGACGTCACTCCGCAAGAGGCTCCGGAGCGAACCTAGCAGCAGCTGTACCCCACAAACTCCATTGTGTCCAAAGTGTTTTTTCTTGCTCAAAAACGCAATTAAAGCCACCCAAAACCAGGAGAATTGTTTCCCCCAAGTGACGGGTGCCCCCTGGGCCTTAATCCAAGACTTCCAGCTCTACTCTAATTGCCGATATTTAATAGCTGCTAGGAATGGGATCCATTTCTGGGGTCGATCTCAGGTGAAACGTGAAACTTGGAAGAGCTTCGGCTCCCAGGCTGCACAAGGAGTATCTTTGGGTTGCATTTGCACTGCAGAATGAATTTGGTTTGAGTGCACTCTGGACTACAACTCCCAGAATTCCCTTCTCCAGCAAGTGTAAGAAGTGGACTTGGGTATTGTAAATTTACCAAAACTATTAGCATTATTTCTGTTCCATTCAAGAGACTGTCTTGAGCCAATCAGGCCTAGATTGCCCTCTACTGGGAGAGACTGGGTTTTGTTGTTTTGGAGATATTGTTTAAACCTTGGAGAGCATTCTTTCACTCTGGTTTTGGATCCAACAGATTACAATTGGCGTGACACATCTACATTGCAAGATGAATGCAGTTTGGCACCACTTGAGTGCCATGGCTCGATGCAATGACATTCAGGGTGCATCTACATTGCAGAATTAATGCGGTTTGGGACTACTTGAGTGCCATGGCTCAATGTAATGGAATCCCAGGCATATACATTGCAAGATGAATGCAGGTTGGCACCACTTGAAGTGCCATGGCTCAATGCAATGACATCCGGGGTGCAGTCTACATTGCAGAATTAATGCAGGTTGGCACCACTTGAGTGCCATGGCTCAATGCAGTGACATCCGGGGTGCATCTACATTGCAGAATTAATGCAGGTTGGCACCACTTGAGTGCCATGGCTCAATGCAATGACATTCGGGGTCAGGGGCGGTCCTACTGCGTCGGGTGCCATCTGGGTAAAGGGCGCATTCTCTTGCCCGCCAGACAGCGTCCGGCCGATGTTCCGCTTTTGGGCCTTGTGCGCTCCGATGCCGCGCTGTAGCAAACCTCCCTGCGTGCTGTCGGCACGGTGCCAAATAGGGAGTGCTGTGTTTACAGGCTTCTGCGCCTGCGCACAGGAGCTTCTGGGCATGCGCGGAGGGGGCGTGCCGAATAGGGAGTGCTGTGTTTACAGGCTTCTGCGCCTGCACACAGGAACATCTGGGCATGCGCGGAGGGGGGGGGGTGGGCCAAAATAATGTTCACTTACCATGTAAAATTACCTTGGGCCGCCCCTGTTCGGGGTGTATCTACATTGCAGTTTGGCACCACTCTTTCCAAATCTATATGAACCAGCAATGGGTGGCTCTCCACGAGAAATAGAAGACTGTTGTCGAAAAGAGTCGTGGGCCTGTACGCAAGGAGGATTCCAAGATAGTGCGCATCCTCAGGTTTCCTGAACCCTTTCTGAAGCATTGTTCCTTATCCGTCCCTTTGGAAGCGAGAGGGTTAAGCAGGCTGGTGGTTTTCCCACTGAAAGGAGAGCTGTTTCGCTCTGTTTCATGCTCTGTTTCATGCTCCGCTGCTTCGGACCTCAATAGCGCCTTCTTCTTTAAGGACCATTCATGCAAAGTTCACGGCTGCGGCCTTGATGGAGACCTTGGGGCCAGTTGCCATTGGAAAGGGATCATGTGTGTATCGACTCCTCCTTGAACCAGAGTTGAATTCCTGAGAGGCTACAACTTTGTTTATTATTATTGTTTATTATTATTATTATTATTAGGTAAAGGTTTTCCCCGGACATTAAGTCCAGTCATGCCCGACTCTGTGGGTTGCTGCTCATCTCCATTTCTAAGCCGAAGAGCCGGCGTTGTCTGTAGACACCTCCAAGGTCATCTGGCCAGCATGGCTGCATGGAGCGCCGTTACCTTCCCTCCAGAGCAGTACCTATTGATCTACTCACATTGGCATGTTTTCGAACGAAAGAGTAGAAGGGAAGGATGGAAGGAGAAAAAGGGAAGGGAGGGAAGGAGGGAGGAAAGAGGGAAGGAAGAAAAGACAAAAGGGAAGGAAGGAAAGAAGGATGAAAGGTGGAAGGGAAGGATGGAAGAAAGAAAGGAAGAAAGGAAAAGAATAAAAGGAAAGAGGGAAGGAAGGAAAGAAGGATGAAAGGTGGAAGGAAAAGATAGAAGGAAGAAAGAGACAGAGAAAGAGAGAGAGAAGAATAAAAGGAAAGAGGGAAGGAAGGAAAGAAGGATGAAAGGTGGAAGGGAAGGATGGAAGAAAGAAAGAAAGAAAGAAAGGGAAGAATAAAAGGAAAGAGGGAGGGAAAGACAAAAAGGAAGAATGAGAAAGAGGGAGAGAGGGAGAAAAGAGAGAAGGAAGGAAGACCAACAGGATAGAAGGGAAGGATGGAAGGAGAAAGAGGTAAGGGAGGGAGGAAATAGGGAATGAAGAAAAGACAAAAGGGAAGGAAGGAAAGAAGGATGAAAGGTGGAAGGGAAGGATGGAAGAAAGAAAGAAAGAAAGGAAGAAAGAAAGGGAAGAATAAAAGGAAAGAGGGAAGGAAGGAAAGACAAAGGGAAGGAAGGAAAGAAGGATGAAAGGTGGAAGGGAAGGATGGAAGGAAGGAAGAAAGAAAGAAAGAGAAGAATAAAAGGAAAGAGGGAATGTAGGAAAGATAAAAGGGAAGGAAAGAAAGAAGGATGAAAGGTGGAAGGGAAGGATAGAAGGAAGGAAGGAAGGAAGGAAGGAAGAGAAGAATAAAAAGAAAGAGGGAATGTAGGAAAGATAAAAGGGAAGGAAAGAAAGAAGGATGAAAGGGGGAAGGGAAGGATCTAAGGAAGGAAGGAAGGAAGGAAGAAAGAGAAGAATAAAAGGAAAGAGGGAATGTAGGAAAGATAAAAGGGAAGGAAAGAAAGAAGGATGAAAGGTGGAAGGGAAGGATCGAAGGAAGGAAGGAAGGAAGGAAGGAAGGAAGAGAAGAATAAAAGGAAAGAGGGAACGTAGGATAGATAAAAGAGAAGGAAGGAAAGAAGGATGAAAGGGGGAAGGGAAGGATGGAAGAATAAAAGGAAAGAGGGAAGGAAGGAAAGATAAAAGAGAAGGAAGGAAAGAAGGATGAAAGGGGGAAGGGAAGGATGGAAGAATAAAAGGAAAGAGGGAAGGAAAGACAAAAGGGAAGAATGAGAAAGAGGGAGAGAGGGAGAAAAGAGAGAAGGAAGGAAGGCCAAAAGGATGGATGGGAAGAATGGAAGGAGAAAGAGGGAAGGGAGGGAGGAAAGAGAAGGGAGGAAAGACAAAAGGGAGGGAAGGATGAAAGGGTGGAAGGGATGGGTGGATGGAAGGAAGGAATGAAAGAAGGAAGGACTAAAAGGTGGAAGGGAATGGAGGAAGGGTGAAAGAGGGAGGGGGAGGGAGGAAAGAGAGAAAGAAGGAAAGACAAAAGGGAAGGAAGGAAGGACGAAAGGGTGAAAGGGAGGAAAGGAGGGAGCGAGGAAGAGGGAAGGAGGGAAGGATAAAGCAAAGAGAGGAAGGAAGGAATGATGAAAGGGGAGAAAGATTGAGGGAAGGGAAAGATAGGATGGGATGGTGAGAGAGAGGAGGGCCTGAGAAAAGAGCCCAAGAGGTCGCATCTGGCCCCCAGGCCTGGGTTTGCCCAGGCCCGGATTAACCCCTTTTGGCGCCCTAGGCTACACATAGGAATTACGCCCCGAAACTAACCTCTACCGCACCCCCCTCCCCCATTCCTTCTTTACGCCTGCCTCCCCTCTCTCACCGAGGGGCGGGGTGCCTCCCAGCTGGCGCACAGGGGCCCGGCTCCCGCCTTCGGTGCAGCAGTTGCCCAGGATGCTGAGGGCGAGGTCGAAGGTGTGGCGGGGCTTGGGGGCACCGGCCAGGACCCTCAGCAGCAGCGCCAGCCCCCCGCACTCTCGGAAGCGGGCGATACCGCCAGCCTCCTTGATGTTACTGGATGGCTGCGAGCCAGTAGGTTGAGGGTGAATCCGGCGAAGATGGAGATCTTGTGGCTAGGCCGCCCGGGTGGCGGGGATGTCCAGCTTCCGACCTGGACGGTGTGGCGTTATGCCCATCGCCTTCTGTAAAGAGCCTGGGGGTCCATTTGGACTCCCAGCTGACCATGGAGACCCAGGTCTCTGTGGACAGCAAGTCTGCTTTTTTCCACCTCAGACAGGCAAGGAGGCTGGCCCCCTATCTATCCCGGAACGACCTGGCCACGGTGATCCAAGCCACGGTCATCTCAAGGCTGGATTAATGTAACGCGCTCTACGTTGGCCTTCCTCTGTCGGTGACCCGGAAGCTCAAGCTGGTGCAGAACACTGCCGCCCGGCTCCTGTCTGGCACGCCAGCAGGTTGCCACATAACACCTACTTTGCAGGATCTGCACTGGCTGACAATTGAGCCCCGGATCACCTTCAAAGTGCTGGTTCTTACCTTTAAGGCCTTGCACGGCCTGGGGCCAGCATACCTGAGGGACGGTCTCTCCCCATATTGCCCTATGACAGGGGTGCTCACACTTTTTCAGCATGGGAGCTACTGATAATAAAACAAAGTCCCAAAGATCACCTACCCAGAAATGTAAAACGTATAACTATTTTCTTATTTATTTATTTATTTATAGTTATTATTCATTTTTATGTCCCGCTCCTTCCAGCAGGCTCGGGGCAGTTTACATAAAATGAAGTTATAAAACATCACATTTCAATTTAATAACAACAATATAAAACAAAGCATAAAAATACATCCAACCACCCCATTTCTCCCACACTGACATATTACCACACATATTATCAGCCAGAAAGTAAGAAGAGAGGCTTTTGAACTGCAAGGCCATTTAATACTCAGCAAGGTAAACAAAGGGGCATGCATAAATACATCCAACCACCCCATTTCTCCCACATTTCCATATTCCCCAACATATATTTCTCAAGGAACAAAGCAAGCAGAGGCGCTTTGGAGCTAAAAGGCCATTTTTAAACATTAAAATAAACACAGAGACATGCCACAGAACAATCAAGCACCCACCCCAAAGTAAAAAGACCGACCTTTGAGATGCGGTAAGTAAAGGACCCCAAAGCGTCCTTCTCCTCCTCCTCCGTCATTGCTCCTATTTCCACGCCGCCAGCATGCATGCTGCCTCAAGAGCTCACGAGAAGTCAGAGAGGCAGAATGGGCGCTTCTGCGCATGCGCACAGGGCCAGCCATGCATCGCGTCATCCAGGCCCGCCCCCTTTGGTCTCCTACAACTCTGAGTGGCTGGAGAAGGACGGAGGGAGGAGGAGGAATCCAAAAGAGGGGGCCCATTCTGCCTCTTGGACTCTGGAGCTTTTGGAGGCGGCGCGCGAGCAGGGAGGAGCAACGACGGAGGACTTCTTTGCAGCGTGCAGGGGCGCGTGAAGAGGACCAACAGCAAAAAAACCTGGTCAGGGGCCTGAAGATCACCGGGATGAGGCCCGAAGATCACCCTGGTGATCCCGATCACCATTCTGAGCACCCCTGCCCTATGAGATCACTTCGCTCTGAGGATACCAACCTTTTGGCTGTCCCCTCTGCAAAAGCGGCCAAACTGACGGCCACTCGTCGAAGGGCTTTCTCGGTGATCGCACCGACACTCTGGAATGCCCTTCCTGCAGATACGCGGGCCATCCACGACCTGCTCCCCTTCAGGCGGGCGTGCAAGACCCACCTTTTTCCAGCTCGCCTTCCATGTGTAGGTCTTAGTGGGACGCACCCCCCTGTTGAAAAGCGATTCCCAATCCAGGACGTTTTTAATTGCTGATTATTGTGATATTTTAATGATGTTTTTATGCTCTGTTTTATTCTGTGTCGCTGTTTTATGCTGTGATTTTTTTAGTGTTGTGAGCCGCCCCGAGCCCACCGGGAGTGGCGGCATAGAAGCCGAACGAAATAAATAAATAAATAAATGTGCTGCGTGCGGAGGGCCAGCAAGGCCTCGCCCAGGCCCAGCTCGGCGCCTTTGTGCAGCTGGGCCAGGCAGGAGCCCAGGAGCAGCTCCCAGGCCCCTTCCCCGGCCCCTGGGCCTTCGGAGCCGGCACCCAGGAACATTGGGGAAGGAGGCAGAGGCGCTCACGCCCTCCTGCCGCGCGCGCACGCCTGGAATCGGCCCCAGGGACGGAGCTTCCCTCTGCCTCCTTTTCCTCCTCGCCGCACCCTAGGCCATGGCCTATGGGCGCAAGCCGAGGGAGGCACAAAAACCGCAATGCGCGGCATGATGACTCTCTCCCTCGGGGGAGGGTGGGGGGAGAGCACTGCGAGGAGGCGGGAGGAGGGAATGGCGCCCCCTCGCCATCGCCCTGCCCCCTTGTCAAGGAAGGAGGATGCGAGGAGGATGAGGAGGCGGAGGGAAGCCCTGCCCCCGGGGCCGCTTCCAGGCATGCACGCGCGGCAGGAGGGCACGGGCGCTTCTGCCTCTTCTGCCATGTTCCTGGTTGTTGCATGCCCGGCAGCGGCCCCGGGGGCTTCACTTCCTTCCTCCTCCCGAGGAGAAGGAGGAAGTAAGGGAAACCGCCGGGGCCATTGCCGGGCATGCGCGGCACCCAGGAACATTGGGGAAGGAGGCAGAGGCGCTCGCACCCTCCTGCCGCACGCGCATGCCTGGAAGTGGCCTCCTCATCCTCCCTCGCATCCTCCTTCCTTGACAAGGGGGCAGGGGCGAGGCGAGGGGGCGCCATTCCTCCTCCCCCGCCTCCGCAGTGCTCTCCCCACCTCCCCGAGGGGAGAGTCATCATGCCGCGCATTGCGGTTTTTGCGCCTCCTCGGCTTGTGCCCTAGGCCATGGCCTTATGGGTAATCTGGGCCTGGGTTGGCCCATTCCTGGGATATGTTCTTGGTTCAATACTCTGATCAATGCAGCCTTTTGAACCTTATTCTGTGCAAAACAACCTACATGAAAATATTCCCTTCCATTGAGCAAAATAGCCTCTTCTGCTCAGAATTTGCAGCAATGCTGCTTTGGACACAAAAACAGAAGTATGCACAAAAATTGCGCAAAAGTCGCCATGCATTGCAAAGGGTCTGCGGAAACGGTGCCAGTGGTGAGTTGAAATGAATGGAGACTGACACTCGGAGAAGGGTCCCAAGGGCCCCTCGGTAACCCTTAAGGGAGAGAAATCTTCGAGGCGTTGTCGTCTCACGTCTTTGGCTTTCAAACCCAAGTTGGGATGTTCACAAGCAGGACTGTCAAAGCGCATTGGTTCCCCCGTCCCTCCCTTCGGCAAAGCAAATGATCTCGGATCCACCTGTCAAGCCAATTTCATTTGCCTTTTGGGCCAAGCTGAGCTGGTTAGTCGGATGGAGAATCCCTTTCCCCCTTCTTCCCCCTTTTCTTTCTTTCTTTCTTTCTTTCTTTCTTTCTTTCTTTCTTTCTTTCTTTCTTTCTTTCTTTCTTTCTGAATCCCCGAACAATATATTCCGAGACTTTCTTTTGCACCGCTTTTGGAAAGGGTGGTCCTTAGCGACCACAATTTCACACTCACAAATTGAGGAAAAGGCATCTCATTGCCATGAAAAAGTCCCTTCCAATACTTTCTACTGATGTCAAAGTACTAAAATACTGAAAGCCAAAGTACTGAAAGTATTTCGGAAGTTACAAACTCAGGGTGCAGAGAAGGAGCCCTTTTGGAAAAACAGATTGAAAAAATTATTTATTTATTTACATACAGTATTTCTATTCCGCCCTTCTCCTCACCCCGCAGGGGACTTGGGGTGGATTACAATGTACACATACATGGCAAATATTCAATGCCATAGACCAGTGTTTCCCAACCAGTGTGCCGTGAGCGATCATCAGGTGTGCCCCCCTTCCCCGATTGTTCTGTGCTGTTTTTATAAAAGCTCAAGTTGTGTTGTGATTTCAGCTAGGACCGCGGTTAAAGGGTCCGTGCCTGGCGAGCATCTGCTAAACCAGATCGGTCAGATTGGAGCAGTGTTTCCCAACCAGTGTGCCGTGAGTGACCATCAGGAGTGCCGTGGGAAATGGGAACCTCCAGTCCCCTTTCTTCCCCCTCCTGCCGAACACTTTTTCTTCTCCACTCGGGCTCCCTTCTTCCCAGCCTCGCTCTGCTCGCTTTGCCTGGCTTTGCTCTGGGGTGAGTCTGCGCAGTAGCGCCCGCACGGGTCACGCCTTCCTCCCTTCCCCCCTCCCCTCCTGAACACGCGCACGCTGCCCCCTCAGATCAAAATGGCGGCAGAAGCAGCAGTGTAGAAGAAAAAGTAAGTGTTGGGCAAGAGGGGGAATAAAGGGCGCGAAGGGGAAGGGGGAGGAAGAAGTCTCTGTCAAAAGCTGGCATGGGCAAACTTGGACCTTCCAGGTGTTTAGGACTCCAACTCCCACCATTCCCAGCAGCCTCAGGCCCTCTTCCTTTCCCCCCTCAGCCACTTAAGCAGGAAAGGGCCTCAGGCTGTTAGGAATGGTGGGAGTCGGAGTCCAAAGCACCCAGAGGGCCGAGGTTTTCCCATGCCTGTTTTAGGGACCTTAAAGTGGTGAGCCTCCTTCCAACATTGTGATTCTGGATAGAAAACAAACAACAACATAACATAACATTGTTTGAGTCCACAGTGCTCTCTGGGGGTAGGTGAACTACAACTTCCAAACTCAAGGTCAGTTCCCAAGCAAACCCTTTCAGTTCTTTCTGTTGGTAATGAGAGTTCAATATGCCAAGTTTGGTTCAATTCCATTGTTGCAAGAGTTTAGGATGCTCTTTGATTGTGCGTTAGCTATAAATTGAACTGAAATAAGATTGTAGTTTAAAGCTAAAATTTGCTGGTCTTCCTTTGGACAGTTTTTGGTTATCTGTTGCCAGGGAGTTCCCCATTCTGGCTAACAAAGCTATTTTGACATTGCTCCCGTTTTCAACACATATCTGTGTGAGATGAGCTTCTCTAGCTTGACTGCGATAAAAACTAAAAACAGAGAGAGACTGACAGCTGTTGAGCAAGAGCTTTGTGTGTGTCTTTCTGCCATTCCTGCCAGGATATCTTTCGGGGTGCGGTGTTATCTGTACGCAGATGACGTCCAACTCTGTCACTCCTTACCAATAAGGAGGCTGTTTTGGTCCTGAACCGGTGCTTGGCCGCTGTGTCGGACTGGATGAGGGCGAACAAATTGAAATTGAATCCAGACAAGACAGAGGCACTCCTGGTCAGTCGAAAGGCCGAACAGGGCATAGGGTTACAGCCGGTGTTGGACGGGGTTACACTCCCCCTGAAGACGCAGGTTCGCAGTTTGGGTGTGATCCTGGACTCATCGCTGAGCCTGGAGCCCCAGGTTTTGGCGGTGACCAGGGGAGCATTTGCACAGTTAAAGCTTGTGCGCCAGCTGCGCCCGTACCTTGGGAAGTCTGACTTGGCCACGGTAGTCCACGCTCTGGTTACATCCCGTATAGATTACTGCAACGCACTCTACGTGGGACTGCCTTTGAAGACTGTTCGGAAGCTTCAACTGCTCCAACGGAAAGCAGCCAGATTGATAACAGGAGTGGCACTCAGGGAGCGCACAACACCTCTGTTGTGCCAGCTCCACTGGCTACCAGTTTGCTACCGGGCACAATTCAAAGTGCTGGCTTTAGCCTTTAAAGCCCTAAACGGTTCTGGTCCAACTTACATGTCCGAACGCATCTCTTCTTATGAACCTTCAAGATGCTTAAGATCATCCGGAGAGGCCCTGCTCTCGGTCCCGCCTGCTTCGCAGGCGCGACTGGCGGGGACGGGAGACAGGGCCTTTTCAGTGGTGGCTCCTCGGCTTTAGAACGCCCTTCCTAATGATATCAGATTAGCCCCCTCCCTCCTGACATTTCGCAGGAAGGTCAAGACCTGGCTATTTGACCGGGCATTTGCAAATGAAGTATGACTATCAAATAGAGACCTAAGGAACGACGACGATGCAATTGGAAATCGACTTAATAATGAGACGCTGATATTGTGTTTTTAACGTTAAATGTTAAATGGTATATGTTTAAATTGTATTGATAATTGTTGATTTGTTTGTCTTGAGCAGTTCCTGCTATTTGTACACCGCATTGAGTCGCCTTCGGGCTGAGAGAGGCGGTCTAGAAGCAAAGTAAGTAAATAAATAAATATCTATGTCGTGTTCATTGAAACAGGCCCAGGTTTCACACTGAGTATATAAATACATTTCAAAACATATTAACTCTATATATTACTGTGTTCGAGTGTCATTTTGTGTCATTTTGGTTGGTGGTGTGCGTCAGGATTTTGTACATGTAAAAAATGTGCCGCGGCTCAAAAAAGGTTGAAAAACACTGTTTTATGTATCTATGTTGTCACTTCTTTTGTTTTTCTGATATAGTTCGATATGCTGTAAGCCGTCCTGAGCCAACTGGAAAGGACGGTATACAAATCGAAATAATAAATGAATAAAACAAATAAATGTGGTACCCTTATCTCCTATTTGACAAATGAACTGTCTTTCGGGATGCAAAGGTCGACAGCAGGCTACACTTAAGGCTGAGCACCCACCTCGGCCCCGGCAGGCCTCGAACTCATGACCTACTGATCAGAGAGATCTTATGCAGCGGACACTTAGCCAGCTGCGCCACTTCCCGGTGCTATCATGTCTCCTCTCAACCTTCTCTTCTTCAGAAACTCCATTGAAACTGCGGTTTTGGAAATGTGGGTCTTCCTACTTTTCCAGGTGCTCTGAAAATGTCCGAGTTTCCCTTCTGTAGTAGTCAAACAGCGCCTTGCATTCAGGGGCGGTCTCACCTCTCCTGGGGGTAGGCGAGCCTCATTTCTGCGCCCCATGGCTGCTGGATGCGGCAGCCCAGCGGTGACGTCACCACGCATCGCAGGCGTGCATGACGCACGTCTGCGCATGCGCGCGACGCCACGCACGCCTATGCGCAGTGACGTCACGCACACCTGCGCATGCGCAGTGACGTCCGCGGCTTGCATCACTGGCTGCGCCGCGGCGAGGAGCACTGGCTCCCGGGCAGGAGGCGCGGCGGAGGGGCGGCAGCGTGGCGCCGCCCTCGCAGGCGGCGACGCCCTCCCAGGACCCGTCGCCCTACGCGGCCGCTTACATGGCGGAATGCCAAAGGCCGGCACTGCTTGCATTTGACGGATGAGTTCTAGGGACTAGAAAGAAATAGCTCCCACCTCTTTTCCTGCTTGCTGCCGCTAAGTGGCAGTCAAGGAGCAATTATCACCAAAGCCAAGGCCTTTGCCTTGACAGCAGAGTTTGGCATTCTTTCCCTGATTTTTTCCTCGCCTTTCTTTCTCTCTTTCTTATTTTTTAGCAGGATCATAAATGCCTCGCTGGGTTAAGGACAAAATCCATCATGCCTAAAATAGGTGATTGTGTTGTTGTTGTTGTTGTTGTTATTGTCACAGCAAACGAGATCTGTATGCTGGATTTCGTATTACAAAATCACAAGTCGAACCCTCCCCGAGCGTCTAGGACTGTGTGATGCATTTTTGAATGATGCGCACAGATGCAAGTCAGGTGGCCTTTGGCAGTTGACAGATCGTGATTTTGTAAATGTTTACTGTTTCCAATGCTCTCTCGGAGCCCTTTCTCGTAACTAATGGAGTGAAACAAGGTTGTGATCTTGCACCAACCCTATTTACAATCTTCTTCAGCATGATGCTCCAAAGGGCTACGGCAGACCTCAAAGAAAAAGACGGCATATATACGCTATCCTACTGATGGCAGCTTGTTCAACTTAAGCCGCCTGAGGGCTCGCACTAAGACTCTAAACTATCTAGTCCGTGAGCTGCTTTTTGCTGACGATGCTGCCCTTGTCGCCCATTCAGAAGCAGCCCTGCAGCGCCTCACATCCTGCTTTGCAACAGCTGCAGAGCTGTTTGGGCTGGAAGTCACCCTGAAGAAAATGGAAGTCCTCTACCAGCCCACACCACAGGAAGAACACCATCATCCCCACGTCAGCATAGGCAAATCTGTGCTTAAGTCCGTTCAACAGTTCACCTCCCTGGGAAGCATCATCTCTTCAGACACCAAGATTGATAAAGAGATCGATTACAGATTAGCAAAGGCATAGAGTGCATTCGGAAGGCTTCACAAAAGAGTCTGGAGTAACAAACACCTGAGACAAAGCACCAAAATCAGTGTGTACAGAGCTATCGTACTGTCTATTCTCCTCTATGGGTCTGAAACATGGGTCACCTATCGCCAACACCTACGACTCCTTGAACACTTTCCTCCGAACTCGCCTCCTGGCCCCGCCTCCCGCCTTCTGACACCCATCTATCAAAGCTGAAGAGCGGCAGCTGGCCAATCAAGTAGCCTTCCTCCCTCCCGGGCGGGCGTGGCTCCACAGACCCGGCCAATAGGAAGGCGAGGGCCTGCTTGGAGGCGGAAGTCCAAGGAGGGGGGTTCTCCCTGAGCCACGGATTGCAACCAAGGAGGAGGAGGAGCAGCGGCCCTGAAGGAGATGGGGACGGGTGGGTGTGTCTCTCTCTATCTCTCTATCTCCAGGGAGGCCCCCCCTTAAAGGAAGGAAGGCCCCCCAGGCCTCTCCCCACTACTCTCCCTCCCTGGGTCGTGGGGATCCTAATCAGCCCCGGCAGATGGCCACCCCGCCACGGCCCCCAAGCCCCTGGGCAAGGAAGGAAGGAAGGAAAGGCAGGTGGGGTTTGGGCCCCACCCTCCCTTCCCGGATCCCAAACAACACATTTCAGTGCCGGTAGTAGAAGGGGCGTAATTCCAAAGTGTGGCCTAGGGTGCAAAAAGGTGTTAATCCACACCCGCATTAACGCCTTTTGGCGCCCTAGGCCACACCTTGGAAGCAGCGCCCAGGGGGGGTGGGGCTTCCTCCCTCCTTCTCTTCGTGACCGATCACGGAGATAAGCAGGAAGGGACGCCCCGCCCTGAGCGCTGCTGGGCATGCACAGCAGAGCGCGGGGCGGGGTTTCCTCCCTCCTCTCTGTGACCAGTCACGGAGAGAAGCAGGAAGGACGCCCTGCCCCGGAGCGCTACTGGGCATACGCAGCAGAGTCCGGGCTGGGCTTCCTCCCTCCTTCTCTTCATGACCGGTCACGGAGAGAAGCAGGAAGGGACGCCCCACCCCCGGAGCGCTGCTGGGCATGCGCAGCAGAGCGTGGGGGCGGGGTTTCCTCCCTCCTCTCTGTGACCAGTCACGGAGAGAAGCAGGAAGGACGCCCCGCCCCCTGAGCGCTGCTGGGCATGCACAGCAGGCGCGGGGCGGGGCTTCCTCCTCTCTGTGACCAGTCACGGAGAGAAGCAGGAAGGACGCCCGCCCCGGAGCGCTGCTGGGCATACACAGCAGAGTCCGGGGCTGGGCTCCCTCCCTCCTTCTCTTCATGACCGGTCACGGAGAGAAGCAGGAAGGACGCCCGCCCCTGAGCGCTGCTGGGCATGCACAGCAGAGCGCGGGGGTGGGGTTTCTCCCTCCTCTCTGTGACCAGTCACGGAGAGAAGCAGGAAGGACGCCCCGCCCCGGAGCTGCTGGGCATGCACAGCAGAGCGCGGGGCGGGTTTCCTCCCTCCTCTCGGTGACCCGTCACGGAGAGAAGCAGGAAGGGACGCCCCTCCCCCAGAGCGCTGCTGGGCATGCACAGCAGAGCGCGGGGGGGCGGGGTTTCCTCCCTCCTCTCTGTGACCAGTCTAGGAGAGAAGCAGGAAGGGGCGCCCCGCCCCGGAGCGCTGCTGGGCATACGCAGCAGAGTCCGGGCTGGGCTGTCCTCCTTCTCTTCATGACCGGTCACGGAGATAAGCAGGAAGGACGCCCCGCCCCTGAGCGCTGCTGGGCATGCACAGCAGAGCACGGGGGCGGGTTTCCTCCTCCTCTCTGTGACCAGTCACGGAGAGAAGCAGGAAGGACGCCCCGCCCGGAGCGCTGCTGGGCATACGCAGCATAGTCCGGGGGCTGGGCTTCCTCCCTCCTCCTTCTCTTCATGACCGGTCACGGAGATAAGCAGGAAGGGACGCCCGCCCCTGAGCGCTGCTGGGCATGCACAGCAGAGCACGGGGGCGGGGTTTCCTCCCCTCCTCTCTGTGACCAGTCACGGAGAGAAGCAGGAAGGACGCCCGCCCCGGAGCGCTGCTGGGCTTACGCAGCAGAGTCCGGGGCTGGGCTTCCTCCCTCCTTCTCTTCATGACCGGTCACGGAGATAAGCAGGAAGGACGCCCCGCCCCTGAGCGCTGCTGGGCATGCACAGCAGAGCGCGGGGCGGGGTTTCCTCCCTCCTCTCTGTAACCAGTCACGGAGAGAAGCAGGAAGGGACGCCCGCCCCGGAGCGCTGCTGGGCATATGCAGCAGATTCCGGGGGCTTCCTCCTCCTTCTCTTCATGACCGGTCACGGAGATAAGCAGGAAGGACGCCCCACCCCGGAGCGCTGCTGGGCATACACAGCAGAGTCCGGGGCTGGCTCCTCCCCCTCCGTCTCTTCCTGACCGGTCACGGAGAGAAGCAGGAAGGGTCGCCCCACCCCCGGAGCGCTGCTGGGCATACACAGCAGAGTCCGGGGGCTGGGCTTCCTCCCTCCTTCTCTTCATGACCGGTCACGGAGAGAAGCAGGAAGGGACGCCCCGCCCCCGGAGCGCTGCTGGGCATACACAGCAGAGGCCGGGGTCTGGGCGTCCTCCCTCCTTCTCTTCATGACCGGTCACGGAGAGAAGCAGGAAGGGACGCCCCGCCCCCGGAGCGCTGCTGGGCTTACGCAGCAGAGTCCGGGGGCTTCCTCCCTCCTTCTCTTCATGACCAGTCACGGAGAGAAGCAGGAAGGACGCCCCACCCCGGAGCGCTGCTGGGCATACGCAGCAGAGTCCGGGGCTTCCTCCCTCCCTTCTCTTCATGACCGGTCACGGAGAGAAGCAGGAAGGACGCCCCACCCCGGGCGCTGCTGGGCATACGCAGCAGAGTCCGGGCTTCCTCCCTCCTTCTCTTCATGACCCGTCACGGAGAGAAGCAGGAAGGGACGCCCCGCCCCCGGAGCGCTGCTGGGCTTACGCAGCAGAGTCCGGGGGCTGGGCTTCCTCCCTCCTTCTCTTCATGACCGGTCACGGAGATAAGCAGGAAGGGACGCCCCGCCCCCTGAGCGCTGCTGGGCATGCACAGCAGAGCGCGGGGGCGGGGTTTCCTCCCTCCTCTCTGTGACCAGTCACAGAGAGAAGCAGGAAGGGACGCCCCGCCCCCGGAGCGCTGCTGGGCATACGCAGCAGAGTCCGGGGGCTGGGCTTCCTCCCTCCTTCTCTTCATGACCGATCACGGAGAGAAGCAGGAAGGGACGCCCCACCCCCCGGAGCGCTGCTGGGCATACACAGCAGAGACCGGGGGCAGGGCTTCCTCCCTCCTTCTCTTCATGACCGGTCACGGAGAGAAGCAGGAAGGGACGCCCCGCCCCCGGAGCGCTGCTGCGCATGCCCGTGGGAGCTTCCCTTCCTCCTCCTCCTCGTCACCGCGACTGCCTTCCTGGTTCGGCGACGTTGCCAAACCAGGAAGGATTGGAAGGAGGGCGTGAGGAGGAGGAGAAGCTCCGCCCACAGGGCACTGCTGGGCATGCGCACGCGGCAGCCGGCAGGAGGGCGCCTTTGCTTCTTCCGCCATAGTCCTGGGTGTGGGGGAACAGGCGGGGGGAAGTCCCACCCCTATGGCGTCTGACGTGGTTTCCCCCCACCTGTTCGTCTCGAATGTTTTTTAAATTTTTTTTTAATTTTGGGGGGTCCAGATTCGCTGCCCCCCCATAGCCGCCGCCCTAGGCCATGGCCTAGGGTGGCCTTATGGGTAATCCGGGCCTGTGTTAATCCAGGCCTTCTTGTGGTGGAAATGTGTCTCCTCGTTGCTACTCTGGTAAGAGATCACAATGAAGTTCTTTCCAAGACTTCATAGGATGCAAAGGTTAGAGATGCTCCATATCCATGAGAAGACATAGGCATGTTGCTGATATGGCTCTATGCAGTTTATAGTTCTCCATCCTCTGCCATTGAATCGCGTCTCAACGCCTCCTTGTGCAACAGAGGGCTCTTCAACCACTTCCCTGATTCATTACAGGATTATTCAGGAGATTTATAGCTCCGGAGAAGATTGCCGGCTTAATGCCCTGCTTTGGATGCAGAGGAGATCCGGGAGAGGATCCGCAAGCCTCCCGTTCCCTCTGGCGTGTTCCCGAACCCTGCCTTTGACCAGCCGACGGTCTCCCTGACAAGCAAGGCTTCCGAATCCTTCTGAACCGAGATCCAGGCAATGCGCCGCATAATAATTACCAACACTGTCTCCCCCCGGCATTAAATTCAAGCCCTGACCTTTCCCGACATAATGACTAACTCAACCTTTACATAATAATACATGTGATATTTGGAGAACATCGCGTAAGGTGCCATTTGGACTAATTGGATAGGAATAGATTTACAGAAGCAAATGAAGGCACCAATCAGGGGCTGCCTTCCTATCTACTTGATGTCATAATCGTCTTCCGTCGCGGCTCGCTGGCCTGTTGACTTTGCCGTCATCCCGGCCTATTGAAAAATAAAGCTCAAATAGGGGCACCAATGCGTGGAGATGTACTTATGCAACTCCGATGCATGGGATCCAGTAGCAATGATAGCGGACAACAGAGAGCCCCCTGCATTCAAGTTAATCTGATCTGCAGCAGGGAGTTCCGCAGTTCCTGGATGCCCTGTTGGGCTAGCATTGCTGGGAGTGTGATTACAGGTTCAACAAACAATCTGCCTTTACTTTGCTTTCTTCACCTGATCCTAACATTGTAATGAATCCCCCAATAAAGTACCATTTAATTGTAACTTTTCCCTCTCCATAGTGATACATTGTGTCCTTTACTGTCTCTAACTCGCACAAAGCATGAACCTTTCCTTTCCCGAGCCGCAGATCACTGCCGGCTCATCCGGGATACTCTTACAGTGTCCCGGGGAGACCGAAACTGTGTTCCTCTGAACCGCAGATACAGAAACCCATCAGGCCCCGTATCTGCGAGTCAACAGATCGCCTCCAAAATTCCTGTTTGATATCAGCAGAGAAGGCCGGACAAAAGTGTTGTCCCTCCAAATACGTGTAATTTTATTGCATATGGGGTAATGATGGATCTCTCACTATAGGTTTCCAATCTGTAATGCAGTGCAGAATGCCGGCTAAACTCAGCGCATGTTGTAAGTCAGGCCTCGGCGTCGCCTGATAGCAGAGCTGTAGTAGATGCTGAGTTATCACCAGCTGGGAGCAGCATGGAGTTGGGAGGGGCTGATGAGACTGCAGATGCTGGAGTGAGCAGAAAACGGAATGCAAGCAATTCCAGCTCTGATGAGTTTGAGCAGAGGAAAATAATTCGGCAGGCACTTACAGCTCCTACAGATTCAGAGTCATTTGAGGGTTTTCCTGGAGATGTGGAACTGGAGTCAGAAGAAAGTGATACTGAACTAGATTAGACTTTGGTAAAAGAAGTTCAGGATGTATGTAATGCTGACTCCAGTAGTGACACATTTATGGGGTTTGACAGTAACAAAGATTGGCCCTCTGGAACTTCTGGGAATGACTGGGAAACACTAAGTTTTGAGAAACGCTGGGAAACTTGGAGAAACACTGAAAGGGTGTCAGCTGCTGAGAGGCATGCAGTTGCTTCACCTAATCTAGAAGGGTGTGACTCAAATGAGTCTGATCTTTAGGGTTATAAATTGTGGGTTTGGAAAATGACTCCTTGGGGCAGGCAAGGAGTTGTGTCTGGTGTCCTGTTACCTTGGCATCCTGTTTATCTTGGCCAGGGGCGATCCGTCCATGTAAGCAAACTACGCGGCCGCGTGGGGCTCCGGCAGTTCTGGGCATGCGCGAAAATGTCCGCGCATGCTCAGAAGCTGCTGCAGGCAGCAGCAGGGATCGGCGCCGACAAACCTCCCTGCTCGCGCTGCCATAGCAAACCTCCCTGCTGCTGTCTGCTGCAGCTTCTGAGCATGCGCGACATTTTTGCGCATGCCCAGAACCTCCGGAGGTGAACTTCAGCTCTGGCAATTCTGGGCATGCGCGAAAATGTCTGCGCATGCTCAGAAGCTCCTGCAGGCAGCAGGCTAGCAGCAGGGAGGTCTGCTATGGCGGCGCGGCCGGTGCGGCGGCGCCCATGCAAGTAGGCAGGGGGCGGAGGCATAGTAGGCAGGGGGAGGAGGCAAAGGGAGAGGGGGCGGAGACAAGGGGGTGCCAAATAATGTTTGCTTACTATATAAAATAACCTTAGACCGCCCCTGATCTTGGCTTCCTGTTACCTTGGCATCTTGATATCTGGTATCGTGTTCCTGACTACTCCTATAGCCATGTGTTCCTAGTGGCGGGGTTTGACTCCGCTGGATCTTCTCTCCTGTTGGACCTCTCCTCGTTTTCCTCCATCATTTCTCCTGCCCTTGACTTCGGACTGGTTTACAGACTTCGCTTTTTGGATCATCCCACAAAGGACGTCGCAGAGGACGTCCCTGAGTTTGATTTGGCTTCTCCTGCAGTGGTTTTTTGGGGTTTCTCCTGGGTTTTTGTGGGTTTTTGCCAGT
The DNA here is from genome assembly GCA_030556195.1 of Anolis apletophallus. NCBI lineage: Eukaryota > Metazoa > Chordata > Lepidosauria > Squamata > Anolidae > Anolis > Anolis apletophallus. Next base: position 4,320,799 of record JARBWK010000016.1, on the reverse strand, counting down.
TTGGCTAGATTTTTGTTAGTCCTCTTTCCATTCCTTGTAAAATAAACCTCTTGTTACCCCCTTTTACATCTGGGCTTGGCTCTAATTGGCGTCTACATTACAACAGCGCACCATTGAAGAGGATCTTGGATTCGAAACCTGAACGGATTGTAGAGCTGAGCCCAAATTAATGTAATTAATTTCAGCAGGGAGAAAGGTAAGGCACACGTAGATAGAAGAAGTGAAAGCATTGATATGGAATAGGGGTAACACCTGTCTGTCTGAAAGGGATCTAGGAGCCTTAGTAGACCACCCAGCTAAAGTTGAGTCCAGAGTGTCATGCTGCAGCTAAAAAGGCCAATATGATTCTAGGCTGCATCCATTTGTTATTTATTTATTTACAGTATTTATATTCCACCCTTCTCACCCCACGGGGGACTCGGGGCGGATTACAATGTAATGGTTGCGAAAGTGACGTCAAACCGCCTTCCTTCTACTCCATCTCCTCCGTCTGAGTTTAATGCAGTGTTTCCCAACCAGTGTGCTGTGGCACACTAGTGTGCCGTGAGCGATCATCAGGTGTGCTGTGGGAAATTGGCACTCTTCCCCCTCCTAGCAGCTCTTTCTCCCTCTTTCAGCAAACCTGGGAGCATCGGGAGGATGAAGCATTCACAGGTTTCCAAGAAACAAATTGAGGCTCTAAGCTTGGAAATGGTTTTTTATTATTATTACTAGCTGAACCCGGCACGCGTTGCTGTGCCCTATGTAGGAGATGCGGGAAAGTCTTAGTATGTAAGGGTTGGAAATGATGTGAGTATGTGTTTTGTGTGTGTATATACACCGTCGACACCGACCTCGCTCCCTTCGCTTTTCCTCAGGATCAGGCTCCGCCCCTTTCCGCGCGCGCGTCGTCGTCCTTGTGCGCGTGCGCAGGATGCGTCTTCCTTTCCTGGCCGGAAACTGCGCCGCGGCTGGATTGAAAACCGGGCCTGGATGAGGAAGGGAGGAAGGGAGGGAGGAGGGGGCAGAGCGGCCTCATTCAGAGCCTGTCTCTCGAGGGCACCTGAGGGAAACAGGGAGACGGCGGGAACCCACCTCGAATTTGGGAAGAGCAGGAAGGCGCCCCTCGGGAAGGAGGCGGGGCGGAGAAGGCCCGCGCGAGAAGTGGCTTTGTTCCGCGGGGATGCCCGGCTCCCACAGGCGCTCCCGAGCCACGGCTGGTTCTCCCTCAGGGCGGCGAACAATGGCAGAGCAATAGTCCCTCGCGCCTATGGCCGACTCCGGGTCCCGCTGCCTTCGTCCGGCGATGCTTTCGCTCTGAAGGAGGAGGGCGCCTCGAAGGGCAAGTTTGCGGGGGCCCTGATGCCCACAAACCTGGTAAGACAGGTTCCTGCCTCGGGAAGGCGTTGGGCCGGCGTAGGACGCCTCTAGCCAAGGCCAGGGCCCTTCCTTCCTCCCTCCCTCCCTCCCTCCCTTCCTCCCTCCCTCCCTCCCTCCCCCTCCCTCCCTCCCTTCCTCCCTCCCTCCCTCCCTCCCTCCCTTCCTTCCTCCCTTCCTTCCTCCCTTCCTCCCTCCCTCCCTCCCTCCCTTGTATATGTGTGTTTATATTTGGGGGTATGTGTGTGTGTGTTAATATATGTGTTTGTGTATGTATGTGTATATATGTGTGTATATATGTGTATGTGCGTATATTGGTGTTTGTATATATATGTGTGTGTATATATATGTATGTGTGTATTTGTGTGTATGTTTATGTGTATATATATGTATGTGTGTGTTTGTGTTTGTATATGTGTGTGTATGTATGTGTATATATGTTTATGTGTATATACTGTATGTGTGTTTGTATATGTGTATGTGTGTGTATATGTGTGGGTTTGTGTTGTTTTGTGCAGGAGTTGTATTATTTTTTTCATTATTATGGGTTTCTAGGGGTTTTTTGGTAAGCTTGCCTGTCTCTTCCTTGTCCGTCTCTTCCATGTCCGTCTCTATTTGTAGTTTTTTGTGTTTTTTAAAATCCTTTTTGGTCTCTCGGTCTCTCGGTCGCCCTGAGAAGCGGCGGAGAGGCCCACCCAAAGCCCCTGAAGCCGCTGAGGGCGAGGGGCTGGGGTTCTCCTCGTGGCCGCAGAAGCTGAGCTGCCTCCCTGCTGTAGCGTGGAAGAGTTCTGCCGCTTGGCCAGGCTGGCTTGGGATCGCCGCCGGATCCCCCCATAGGTTTGAATGGCGGTTTTGGGGGGTCATGTTTGGGGGTCTCCGGAGGTATGTAGGGCGGGTTTTTTGTGCCACGAATGTACCTCGTGGCATGTGGAAATGTGTTTGGTGGGTTTTGTGGTTCTGGGGGGTTTATAGTTTTCCCGTGCATGATCGTCAATGCACAGACCTTCTCTTTTTAAATTTATAGATTTTACTGGATTTTTGAAAGCCCCCCCCGCAAGGAACTGTTTATAACAGCTTCATGACATCCATAGTTAAATGGAAGCAAGTTTCACTCAGGGTGAAATTTCACAAGGGTCTGGAGAACAAGCCCTATGAGGAGCGGCTTGAAGAGCTGGGCATGTTTAGCCTGGAGAAGAGAAGGCTGAGAGAAGACATGATAGCCATGTATAAGTATGTGAGAGGAAGTCATATCTATGTTGTGTTCATCAAAACAGGCCCAGGTTTCACACTGAGTGTATAAATACATTTAAAAACATAGTAACTATATGTATTGCTGTGTTAGAGTGTCATTTTGTGTCATTTTGGTTGGTGGTGTGCCCCAGGGTTTTGTAAATGTAAAAAATGTGCCGCGGCTCAAAAAAAAAAAAAGGCTGAAAAACACTGGTTTAATGAAACCCCTCTTCTTTTTTTTCTTTTGCGGGAAGAACAGCATCCGTCTTTACCATTCAGGGAAGAAGGGCGCAATTCGCTCTCATGTCTTCAATAGCCAAATGCTCAAACGAGGCTCCGGGGGGAATGAAATGACCCAACCAAGTGAATGGCACTGCGAGACAAGGGAGGGGGGGGGGGGAGGAAATAAAATAAATGTAAAACGCCGCTGCAGATGCGCAAATGATTATTTCATTATCTGGCCCGTGTAGAAGCGACAGATACAAATTGTTCCAATCATACAGTGATGAAAAAGTAATGAACAATGGCTTCCTGAATGAGCGCAGGAAGAGCGTAATGAATTGCAGTTTAAATGAAATCAGGAGTCAATGGACTGGATCGCAGACTGTCCTTCAAGAGGCCGGGATTCTGCTTTAAGGCTGTCGTTTGGAGGGGAGAAGTGTCCCTCTGAAAATAAAGGGGAATCCGGCTCTGTTTGGGAAGAGAAACTGGGAGAGGGGATATGTACTCATAGATGGCACAGCGAATCAGTATGTAGATCAGGGGTGGGCAATTATTTTTTCCCAAGGGGCCACACGAGAGTAAAAAAATATTATGGAGGGCCACACCTAAAGGCGGAACTACATTCTAATCTACATAATGTATTTATTTATTTATTTACTATATTTACTATATATTACACACCATTAATATTAACATATTAATATATCAAGAAATATTCATATGTATTAATATTTATTATTTATTTATTGATTTCTTCGATCTTGTATTCCGCTCCTCCCCACAGGCTCGGGCCGGATAACAGCAATATAAGTGGGCATCATGTCACAGACATGGGGCCCTACAATAAAAGCATAAAACACATTAAAAACACAATTTGACACATTTCGAGGTGCAGGGTGACATACATACTTCTAGAGACTCAATCCTTCTATGCCTAATTAAAGGCTAGTCCAAAGAGGGCGGTCTTACAGGCCCTTCTGAATGGAGCCAGTTCTGAGATGGCTCGAGCACTGTCCGGCAAAGAGTTCCACAGCACTGGGGCCACTGCAGAAAAGGCTCTCTGTCTGGTTACAGATAGGTGGCATGAGCGGACTGGTGGTACCGTCAGCAGATTCTGTTCGTCTGACCGCAGTGATCTCGGGGGTAAGTACGGGGTAAGGCGGTCCCTCAGGTACGCAGGCCCTAGGCCGTGTAAGGCCTTAAAGGTCAATACCAACACCTTGAAGGCGATTCGGTACTCGATAGGAAGCCAGTGCAGCTGCCGAAGAATGGGCATGATGTGCTCCCTCACCGGCGAACCCGTCAGCAAGCGAGCAGCGGCGTTCTGCACTAGCTTGAGTTTCCAAATTGTCGACAAGGGGAAGGCCAACGTGGGGCGTTACAGTAGTCCAGTCTCGAGATGACCGTCGCTTGGATTACCGTCGCCAGGTCGGTCCTGGACAGGTAGGGTGCCAGTCGCCTAGCCCGTCGTAGGTGAAAGAAGGACACCCTGCTGACGGCAGAGACCTGGGACTCCATGGTCAGCAGGGAGTCCAACTGAACACCTAAGCTCTTAACCGAAGATGACGGGCTAAGCTGCTCACCATCCAGGGTAGGCAACCGACACCCACCCAGCCCAGGGCAACCAGGCCACAGGATCTCCGTCTTCGACGGATTCACCTTCAGCCGGCTGTCCCGCAGCCAACCAGTCACGGCCTCCAGGCACTGATGGAAACAATCGGGTGCGGTGTCCGGCCTGCCGTCCATTCTCAGCAGAAGCTGGGTGTCATCAGCGTACTGATAACACTCCAGACCAAAGTCGCGGGCCAGCTGGGCCAGGGCGCATATACACATTGAATAATAAGGGGAGAGGATGGCCCCTGGGGACCCACAATCAAGTGGGAGTCTCCCGGAGGCCTCCCCACCCCTCCACTCGTTGTCCCCGGTCCCGGAGGAAGGAGGCCACCCATTTAAGGGCGGTCCCCCCAACCCCAGAGCCGGCTAAACGGTGGGTCAACAATGCGTGATCTACCGTGTCGAATGCTGCTGTCAGGTCTAACAAGACAAGCAGGGCTGATCCGCCCTGGTCCAGCTGGCGGTGAAGTTGGTCTGTAATGGTGACAAGCACGGTCTCCGTCCCGTGCCCAATACGGAAGCCGGACTGGAAGGGATCAAATCCAGCTGTGTCTTCCAAGAACCGCTGCAGCTGATCCGCTGCTGCCCTCTCAATCACCTTGCCTAAGAAAGGCAAGTTGGAAACTGGCCGGTATACTATAATTATTATATTATAGTATATATATATATACAATATAATATATTGAAATTATAATATAATAAAACATTATATTATATTTATTATATTATTATATTATTATAATAAAATTATTATAAAATAATAATAAAAACCACTAAAATAAAATTACATTCAAGAAGACAAGGTGCGAACCAAGATGGAATGGCCCAATGGACCCAGCCCAGCGGATGACAATGTGGACCCAGCCGCTGCCACAGCAGAGGAGGGCAGAGCAGCAGGCCATCGGAGGCTGCAGGCCTCCGCCCGCTCGCCCGGCCGTTCCCAGCTGATCGCCCTGCTATGGAGTGCCTGCCATCCCTGGAGCGATCCGGGCCTGCAGGGAGCAGTTGGCGATCTGAGCGACTGATCGCCCTGGCGACCCGGAAGACGATCAAGTCTTCCAGGTCGCCAGAGCGATCAGCCGCTGTAGGTCGCCGAATGCTCTCGCTGCAGGCCCGGATTGCCTCCAGGGATGGCAGGCACTCCAAAGCTGCCACTCCTCCGGCCTGTATGCCGACACAGGCCCCACAGAGCCCACGATGGGGTGGCAGCAACGGCACCCCTTCCTCTTGGCCCCGCCCCCAATGCCCTTCTCCCCGGGCTGGACAGAATCGGCTGCCGGCCCGCATCCGGCCCGCGGGCCGTAGGTTGCCCACCCCTGATGTAAATCCTAGTTGGCCCTTGCTTGAGCCAAATCTTGTCATTGGCTGAAACCAATGACAAGATGCTATCAATCGATCCAAATCTAGGATAAAGGATCACTGGGGTTTGGCATCAGTGCCAGACAAAAAAAATGTTTATTCCCTCCAGTTGGACAATACAACAGCTAGCTTAAGGACTTGTTTGAAGTAATCGCTGGCGTTTGGATAATCATTTAGTCTCTTAATCCTCTCAGCATTCCTTCCTGGTTCATTGGTTCCCGCTCGGACCGCCTCCTTTGCTCTCATTGAACGAGAGCCAGAAGCGGCACTGGCTTCCTGATTGGCTGAGGCGGGCCAAGTCAGCCAGCTGATGACTCCAACCAATCAGCTTGAAGCCGGCCAAGAGAGGGGGGACAGGAAGTTTGAACTTTGACAGCTCTGTATTTCTATAAAAATGTAATATTTTGCCTTGCGCTTTATGTTGGCTTTGGCAAATGATTGCAGTTTGACATCCGCTCCAGCTGGAACAAAACAACCAACTTGGTGGCGTTTCTTCAACTTAGTCGGATTCTTATTTGGGGGAAATTTAGGGAAAATTGGATTGGCTGCTTCCTATCTCGATAGGGCTATATCGGATCATCTTTGGTGGGTCTGCCTGGTCTGCCTTCACGGCTAGACCCCTAAATCCTGTTCGATATCAAGGTGAGCATAGACACAAATTTATAGATATGTTTTGGAAGTGAGATTATTAGTATTTTTGCAAGGAAGCACATATTCTCCCGCACTTCTTCAGCTGCTCAGTCAGATGAAACGAATCCTTTGGTAGTGTTAATTGTGGGAGCTAATTATAACTTTGTTGGCCTCCTTCGGAAGTTCGAAAACACTTCCCAAAATAGGCTTGATTCTCTACGAATAACTGGACATGTTGGCAGGATGGGCATGTGTTCAAGATTCACGCATATTCATTTATACATGCGTCTGAACACTTCCCATTTGGCGCAAGAAATCCCAATTTTCATATTCCAGTTTCTCTCTCCCTTTCCACCTTTGTCTACTTACTTCAATTGAGTCCTAACTGTGTTGTGAGTACTGTGCATCAGTGTTTCCAACCAGTGTGCCGTGGCACACTAGTGTGCCGTGAGCGATCATCAGGAGTGCCGTGGGAAATGGGAACCTCCAATCCCCTTTCTTCCCCCTCCTGCCAAACACTTTTCCTTCTCCACTCGAGCTCCATTCTTCCCAGCCTCGCTCTGCTCACTTTGCCTCGCTTTGCTCTGGGGCGAGTCTGCGCAGTAGCGCCCGCACGGGTCACGCCTCCCTCCCTCCCCCTCCCCTCCTAAACACACTCACGCTGCCCCCTCGGATCAGAAGCAGCAGTGTAAAAGAAAAAGTAAGTGTTGGGCAGGAGGAGGAAGAAAGGACGCGAAGGGGGAGGAAGAGGTCTCTGTCCTGGCATGGGCAAACTTGGACCTTCCAGGTGTTTAGGACTCCAACTCCCACCATTCCTAGCAGCCTCAGGCCCTTTTCCTTTTCCCCCCTCAGCCACTTAAGCAGGAAAGGGTCTCAGGCTGTTAGGAATGGTGGGAGTTGGAGTCCAAAGCACACAAAGGGCCGAAGTTTTCCCATGCCTGTTTGAGGGACCTTAAAGTGGTGAGCCTCCTTCCAACATTGTGATTCTGGTTAGAAAACAAACAACAACATAACATAACATTGTTTGAGTCCACAGTGCTCTCTGGGTGTAGGTGAACTACAACTTCCAAACTCAAGGTCAATTCCCAAGCATACCCTTTCAGTACTTTCTGTTGGTAATGAGAGTTCAATATGCCAAGCCTGGTTCAATTCCATTGTTGCAAGAGTTCAGGATGCTCTTTGATTGTGTGTTAACTATAAATCCCAGAAATTGTAACTCCCAAATGTCAAGGTCTATTTTCCCCAAACTCCATCTGTGTTCACATTTGGGCATATTGAGTATTCATGCCAAGTTTGGTCCTGATCCAACATTGTTTGAGTCCACAGTGCTCTCTGGATATAGGTGAACTACAACTCCAAAACTCAAGGTCAATGCCCACCAAACTTTTATAGTATTTTCTCTTGGTTATGGGAGTTCTGTGTGGGGAGTCTGTGTCTTTCTGCCATTCCTGCCAGGATATCTAATTTGTGTTCATCGAAACAGGCCCAGGTTTCACACTGAGTGTATAAATACATTTAAAAACATATTAACTATCTGTATTACTGTGTTAAGAGTGTCATTTTGTGTCATTTTGGTTGGTGGTGTGCCCCAGGTTTTGGTAAATGTAAAAAATGTGCCGCAGCTCAAAAAAGTTTGAAAAACACTGCTCTGCATCATTGGACAAGTAAGTTTAAAGATGTTGAGGTGGGATTATCTGACTTGCGTGATAAAGAGTTGGATGTCCTGTGACAGCAACCACCGGGTTTCACAAGCAAAAGGTTGACAGACTGATTCAGGACGATCGTCACATCTCCACCTTCGTTACTTATGTTGGGATAGAAATATTTTAATATATCAAACACAGAAATAATCCTTAGAACCTGCTATTTAATTACCACTCTTCACTTTCCCACATAATCACCAGACAATTGGATAAATTTCTGCCAACGACTAACAAGTTTTCTGAAGCTGTCATGGAAGAAGTCTGTGCCCTTTCATTCCAGGCTTCAGCATCGCTGGGTACCCATCGTGCACAGATCTTTCGATAGCCAAACAAAGCAATAATGTGACCTACACACGTTCTTCTAAATGCTGATTATGCTTGAAATTTATCTCTGAGTGATGCGACGATCGTTAACTTGCATAAAGTTAATTGACCGACCGTCTGCGCAGGGTTCCATACTTTGCGTTTTAACAACATAACCGTTCAATGCTGAGGCTTCCCGCCCAAATGGAACTGTAGAGGAGAGTCTACTGAACAAGCCAATCCCTGCCGCATACCAGCACTGCCATCTGCTGAGGAGTTACGAAGGTGGAGGCATTACTTTTCACTCAACTCTCATAGGAATCCTAAGGCTTCCCACCAAAATGGAACTGTAGAGGAGAGTCTACTGAACAAGCCAGTCCCTGCCTCATACCAGCACTGCCATCTGTTGAGGAGTTATGACGGTGGAGGCATTACTTTTCATTCAACCCTCATAGGAATCCTAAGGCTTCCCACCAAAATGGAACTGTAGAGGAGAGTCTACTGAACAAGCCAGTCCCTGCCGCATACCAGTACTGCCATCTGTTGAGGAGTTACCAAGGTGGAGGCATTACTTTTCATTCAACCCTCGTAAATATGTGGTTGCTGTGAGTTTTCCGGACTGTGTGGCCATATTCCAGAAGCATTCTCTCCCGATGTTTCGCTCACATTCAGGAGAGAATGCTTCTGGAACATGGTTGTACAGACTGGAAAACTCATCGCAACCCAGTCATGAAAACCTTCAACAACAAAATAAATATGACTTTCTGCAATTACAGTTGCCATTACACCACGTAACACGATTCTTGTTCCAGGGTCAAGAATGACTGCATGTTGCCTAAGTTGCGTTGACCGACCGTCTGCAGAGGGTTCAATACTTTCCACTTTAACAACACAGCCATTCAATGCTAAGGCTTCCTGCCCACATGGAATTGTAGAGGAGAGTCTACTGTAGTGTTTCCCAACCAGTGTGCCGTGGCACACTAGTGTGCCGTGAGCGATCATCAGGTGTACCGTGGGAAATTGGAGATAGGAGAGTGAGAGAGAGAGAGAGAGCCCTCCTGTCCTACCGGGAAGCCCTAGCCGGGGCTTGATCCCTTGCCTGAGTTCTGCAAACACAGCCTCTACTCACCACTAGCCTTCTTGGGCTTCCTCCTCCCCTCCGCTCCTTCCTCGGCTTCGGAAGGGTTTGAGCCAAAAGGCGGGGTCTGTGTCAGGCAGAAAGAGCCGCGCAGAGAGAGAGAAGATCCTGGGATGGGACTTCCCCGGGTCCCCCGGCTGCCAGGGGGCAGATCTACACTGTAGCATTCATGCAGTGAGGCACCCCTTGGTCTTCCAGGGCTCAAGGCTGGGGGATCTCGGGATTTGTAGTTTGGGGAGGTTCAGGATGGTGTCAAACTACCACTCCCGTGATTCTCTCGCACTCAGCCAAGGCGGGTCAAGGGGCGTTCGGGACACAGGGTTGAGGCACCTTTAAGCAGGGGCCGAAAACTAACAGGGCTTGCTCACTTAAGGCAGGCATGGGCCAAAGTGGGCCCTCCCTCCAGGTGTTTTGGCCTACAACTCCCACCATTCATATATATATTCCTTCTCTCTTCCCTTCCTTCCTTCCTTATTGATGCAAAAGAACACAGAAAGAGACTGACAACTGTTGAGCAAGACCTTCGTGTGTGTCTTTCTGCCATTCCTGCCAGGATATCTATGTTGTGTTCATCGAAACAGGCCCAGGTTTCACACTGAGTGTATAAATACATTTAAAAACATATCAACTATATGTATTACTGTGTTAGAGTGTCATTTTGGTTGTTGGTGTGCCCCAGGATTTTGTAAATGTAAAAAATGTGCCGCGGCTCAAAAAAGGTTGAAAAACACTGGTCTACTGAACAAGCCAGTACTTGCCGCATAGCAGTGCTGCCATCTGTTGAGGAATTATGATGGTGGAGGCATCACTTTTCATACTTTGCACTTTAACAACACAACCGTTCAATGCTAAGGCTTCCACCAAAATTGAACTGTAGAGGAGAGTCTACTGAACAAGCCAGTACCTGTCACATACCAGTACTGCCATCTGTTGAGGGGTCACGAAGGTGGAGGCATTACTTTTCATTCAACCCTCATAGGAATCCTAAGGCTTCCCACCAAAATGGAACTGTAGAGGAGAGTCTACTGAACAAGCCAGTACCTGCCGCATACCAGCACTGCCATCTGTTGAGGGGTCACGAAGGTGGAGGCATTACTTTTCATTCAACCCTCATAGGAATCCTAAGGCTTCCCACCAAAATGGAACTGTAGAGGAGAGTCTACTGAACAAGCCAGTACCTGCCGCATACCAGGACTGCCATCTGTTGAGGGGTCACGAAGGTGGAGGCATTACTTTTCATTCAACCCTCATAGGAATCCTAAGGCTTCCCACCAAAATTGAACTGTAGAGGAGAGTCTACTGAACAAGCCAGTACCTGTCACATACCAGGACTGCCATCTGTTGAGGGGTCACGAAGGTGGAGGCATTACTTTTCATTCAACCCTCATAGGAATCCTAAGGCTTCCCACCAAAATGGAACTGTAGAGGAGAGTCTACTGAACAAGCCAGTACCTGTCGCATACCAGCACTGCCATCTGTTGAGGAGTTACGAAGGTGGAGGCATTACTTTTCATTCAAACCTCATAGGAATCCTAAGGCTTCCCACCAAAACGGAACTGTAGAGGAGAGTCTCCTGAACAAGCCAGTACCTGCCGCATACCAGCACTGCCATCTGTTGAGGAGTTACGGAGGTGGAGGCATTACTTTTCATTCAACCCTCGTAGGAATCCTAAGGCTTCCCACCAAAATGGAACTGTAGAGGAGAGTCTCCTGAACAAGCCAGTACCTGCCGCATACCAGCACTGCCATCTGTTGAGGAGTTACGAAGGTGGAGGCATTACTTTTCATTCAACCCTCATAGGAATCCTAAGGCTTCCCTCCATAATGGAACTGTAGAGGAGAGTCTTCTGAACAAGCCAGTCCCTGCCGCATACCAGCACTGCCATCTGTTGAGGAGTTACGACTGTAGAGGCAGAGGCGGCCCCAGGGATTCCGCGACCTACGCGGTCGCGTAGAGCGCCATCGCCTGGGGGGCGCCGCCGCGCCGACTCCGCGCCCCCACCGCCGCCACACTGCCCTGCGCCGCCGTCCGCGCGGCGCAGAGCACCTACAGGCGCTATAGCGCCTGTAGACGCTTCTGCGCACGCGCACTCCTCCTGCGCGCCTGGCGCTGGCTCCAAAGCGGCAGGCGCGTGTGGGAGGGAGTGCGCTGCGCAGAAGCATCTACAGGCGCCATAGCGCCTGTAGACGCCTGCAAGACGCGCACTCCTCCTGCGCGCCGCCGCTGGCTCCAAAGCCGCAGGCGGCGTGGGAGGGAGTGCGCGCAGAAGCGTCTACAGGCGCTATAGCGCCTGTAGACGCTTCTGCGCACGCTGCTGACGGCGGCGCAGGGCAACGCATGCGCGCTGGCTCCAAAGCGGCCGGCGCTTTGGGAGCGAGTGCGCTGCGCTGCGTTGCCCTGCGCCGCCGCCGAAAGGGGCCGGGCGGCGGGCGGGCGCCAGGGGCGGCGCGCTGGGATGGCGGGCGGCGGCGGTGAGTGGCGGCGGTGAGTGGCGGCGGCGGGGGCGACAAATTTTTTTCGCGTACCCCCAAATTAGGTCGGGCCGCCCCTGTGTAGAGGCATCACTTTTCATTCAACCCTTGTGCATTTCCTAGGCAATTGAAGTAGCTTTGTATTAGTGAGGATGGATGGATGCGATTCCTTTACCAGAGTGATGCAGTGAGGAGATCTTCCCATTGTGTTGTCCCCGGTCCCCAGCATTTCCAAATGAGGCTCAGAAATGGTTGTCAAAGTGGCAAAAGGCCACTTCCGTGCTGACTTAGCCTTTCAACCCATACACAAAGATATACTCTTTTTTTTTGGTGGATACAAGCGGTTTCGATGTAATTAAAATCAGGATGGGAAGAGCAAAGCCGTGACTCTAATGCTAATTACCAAGGAATCTCAGACAACGCACGGAAATCAATGCCGTTGATGAATCCCCTTTTAATCTAACAGTTCAGGACAATTTCTTCTTAATGGTTGCTAGTAAATTTTGTGTATACAATAAGCTACAACTTTGCAATTAAGCCAAGTCCTTGCTTTTATTTATTTATTTATATTTATTATTTCATTTCTAACCCATGTTTCAGACCCATAGAGGAGAATAGACAGTACGATAGCTCTGTACACACTGATTTTGGTGCTTTGCCTCAGGTGTTTGTTATTCCAGACTCTTTTGTGAAGCCTTCCGAATGCCTTTGCTAATCTGTGATCTATCTCTTTATCAATCTTGAAGAGATGATGCTTCCCAGGTAGGTGAACTGCTGGATGGACTTAAGCACAGATTTGCCTATGCTGACGTGGGGATGGTGGTGTTCTTCCTGTGGTGCGGGCTGGTAGAGGACACCCTTCTCTACCACCGAAGAATGAATGCAGTTTGACACCACTTGTATGCAGAAGATATCATGCAATGTGCGGGGCTTGACGAATCCAAGGCTGAAATAAACATTTCTTCTTCTTCTTGGCTTTTCTTCGCGAACGAAGATTCTTAGGAAGGACTCATCCCACGCTTTCTACAAGCCCGTTGATGACTAAAAAGGCCAATCTGAGATAGGCAAGTCAGATTGCAGAAAGCACAGCAGAAAGTCTCCTTGGGTAATGTTGTTTACAAGTTGCGATTCTTTCTGCGTTGTCGTTTCTCTTCTCAAAAGAGGCCGCAGTGTTGTGGAGAGTGCGTCTCCATGCCTCCCGATGTGAGGCCAGGGTGGACCATTGTTGGTGATCAATCTGGCCGAGCCTGAGATGTTGTTTCAGGGAGTCCTTATATCTCTTTTTGGGGGCGCCTCTCTTGCGCTGACCCGTGGCAAGTTCACCATAGAGTAGTACCTTTGGGAGGCGGTGGTCCTCCATCCTAGAGACGTGCCCTGCCCAGCGCAGCTGTGTTCTCAATAGCATGGCCTCAACGCTGGTGGTCCCTGCTTGCTCAAGGACAGCAACATTCGTCACATAGTCAGTCCAGTGTATATTTAGGATTGTGCGAAGACAGCGCTGATGAAAGCGTTCGAGGAGTTGTAGGTGTTGGCGATAGGTGACCCATGTTTCAGACCCATAGAGGAGAATAGACAGTACGATAGCTCTGTACACACTGATTTTGGTGCTTTGCCTCAGGTGCTTGTTGCTCCAGACTCTTTTGTGAAGCCTTCTGAATGCACTCTATGCCTTTGCTAATCTGTGATCTATCTCTTTATCAATCTTGAAGAGATGATGCTTCCCAGGTAGGTGAACTGCTGGATGGACTTAAGCACAGATTTGCCTATGCTGACGTGGGGATGGTGGTGTTCTTCCTGTGGTGCGGGCTGGTAGAGGACTTCTGTTTTCTTCAGACTGACTTCCAGCCCAAACTGATCTGCAGCTGTTGCAAAGCAGGAAGTCAGGCACTGCAGGGCTGCTTCTGAATGGGCGACAAGGGCATATATAGATAGTTTAGAGCAGGGGTGCCCACACTTTTTCAGCATGCGAGCTACTTATAATAAAACCAAGTCAGAAAGATCTACCTACCTCCTCAAGGCTGGAGAGGGGTGGGGTGGGGCGGGGCTTGGCGCGGCCTGGCTCCGCGCCCCTCTGGCTTCACTCTACCAGCAGCTTCCAGGCTTGAGGATGGCAGTGCCAAGCAAGCCTTGTGCTAGCTATGCCACCACTGTCTTGGCATTGCCATCCTCAAGCCTGGAGAAGCTGCTGGTAGGGCGGAAGCCAGAGGGGGGGGCGGAGCCAGGCCGTGACAAGCCCCACCCCCTCCCCTCTGGCTCTGGAGCTCCCAGCAGCTTCTCCAGGCTTGAGGACGGCAGTGCCAAGCCAGCCTTGTGCTAGCTATGCCACCACTGTTTTGGCATTGCCATCCTCAAGCCTGGAGAAGCTGCTGGGAGTGCCAAAGCCAGGGAGGGGGCGGGGTTTGGTGTGGCCTGGCTCCACCCACCTTTGAAAAGCGTCCCATCCTGGGATTGACCTTCTTCGGTCCCGGGATCGACTGGTCGATCGCGATCGACTCCTGGGCAGCCTTAGAGTCTTAGGAAGAAACATTAGGAACCTTAGATATGCAGATGATATCACTCTGATGGCTTACTCCCTCCTCCGCCAATAGGTGGCGCCTTTCTGCTCAGTGCTCCAGAAGAATGCGCAGGACTTGCATTCGCAGCCATGCGCCGCAGGAGCCCAACACTGCCTTGTTGAGAGGCCCTTCCCTCTCCCTCAAAACAATTCCATCAGGATTTATGGCTTCGACGTGGGATGATTTCCTCCAATGCTATTTCTTGTCCAAATGCAAAGAAATTAATTTTCTGGTCATAATTCCCAGGCTCCTGGGACATTATCAGTAGCAGAGTAAAAATAGAAGATCATTACGGTGTCAGGTAATGCGGACAAGTGTGACTAATAACCGGAGTGTCATTGATTTAATAATCTAATATAACGTCTCTGCACACTCAGCGCTCGGGGTTGCTGAGAGCAGATAAAGATTTAAGTCAGGCTGCAATGGCAGATTGGAATCGTGCCACCTCGGATGACGGGCCGGCTGTCAGATCGGGGGCTCGATAAGTCGCCTGTGGACCACATCTCAAATGCCGCTCGAGCCAATCTATCTATCTATATCTATGGCTGGAGCTCTTTGATTACGTTTTCTTGCCCTGGTGAAGGGAGTGGGACTGGAAGGCCTTAAGTATCTTCTGTTGGTCATGGGGGTCTCTGTGTGGGAAGTTTGCCCCAATTCTATCATTGGTGGGGTTCAGAATGCTCTTTGATTGTAGGAGAACTATAAATCCCAGTAACTACAACTCCCAAATGTCAAGGTCTATTTCCGTGAAGGCAGAGACCAGTCAGACCCACCAAAGAGGATCCAATATAGCCCTGGCGAGATAGGAAGCAACCAAGTGAATTTTCCCTGAATTTCGACAAATAAAATCTCATCAAGTTGGAGAAATGCCACCGAGTTGTTTATTTTGTTCCAGCTGGAGTGGATGGCACCAAAATGGAGGCAATTTGTTGACCTGCAGATACGGGGGTTATGAGTTTCCGTATCCGTGGTTCAGAGGAACGCAGTTTCATCCTCCCCAGGATGCTGTAAGAGAATCCAAATTGAAGAAACGCCACCGAATTGTTTATTTTGTTCCAGCTGGAGCAAATGGCACCAAAATGGAGGCGATCTGTTGAACCGCGGATACAGGGGGCTATGGGTTTCCATATCCGCGGTTCAGAGGAACACAGTTTCATCCTCCCCGGGATGCTGTAAGAGTATCCCGAGCAAGCCGGCAGTGATCTGTGGCTCAGGAAAGGAAAGGTTCATGCTTTGAGAGAGTTGGAGAGAGTAAAGGACACAATGTATAACTATGAAGAGGGAAAAGTTACAATCAAATGATACTTTATTGGGGGATTTGTTACAATGTTAGGGTCAGAGGAAGAAAGCAAAGTAAAGAGAGACTGCTTGTTGAAGCTGCTGCTGTAGCCACACTCCCATTGATGCTGGCCCGGTAGGGCCTCCAGGAACTGTGGGACTCCCTGCTGCAGGTCAGATCAGCTTGAACACAGGGGACTTTCCATTGTACGCTATCAAGTGTAGACATTTTCCAAGGCTTAAGGTTCCGAAAAGCTTCTGTATTTACGTGACACGCTTACATTTTTGTAATATGTCATTATCTGGATCTTCTTCTTGTTGCTCCTCCTTGAACCCTGGGAAGATCTCTTTTCCTTCTTTCCCCCAGATATTGTTTCGCCATCACTCTCCCTTCCGCCAACAGAGTTTATGGCAATGGGGTAAACGGGATGCATATCTCTCCGCTGTTATTTACTCCAAGTTGATTTTCCTATTGCCTCTCTGCTTCCGTCGGGGAGATTTATAATGGTATTAGTTTCCTTCCCGTGGGCTCATTTCGCAGAACTAGGGGCAATCATTCTGAAAGCTGGATGCTGACAGGGAAATTAGGAGATTAGATAAAGCCAACGTCTTCACATTCCTTCCAGGATCTCAGCAAGGGAGACCGAGAGGGCTCAGGAGGCAGAATTAAGAAGGCTAGAGACTCGGCTCTCCCTGCTGTTCTATTAACATCATTTGCATCTAGCTAAGCTTGCCACAGATTTCCTGCCCAAGGCTCACAAAAGGCAGAGTCTTGTTATATTTCGAACACTGATGTGGGGGAAAACACAAACACACACTTTGAGTTCTTTGTATGCCACGAACCAAATGTATTATGGGACTACTCTGAACCAAAAGAGAACTTGGGAGTAGAGTAATAAGAAGCACATGCCTGCCTCCAATAGCTTATGCACATAGAATCAATAACTTTAATCCAACTTCAAATCCATAGAAATAATGCCCCCAAACCAATGGCAGACCCATGGAACCAATGGACTCACTCCAATTGTAAATCCGTGGAGTCAATGACCTCAACCCAACTTCAAATCCATAGAAACGATGCCCTCAAACCAATGGCAGACCAATGGAAGCAATGGCCATACTCCAACTGCAAATGCATGGAGTCAATGACCTCAACCCAACTTCAGATCCATAGACACGATGCCCCCAAACCAATGGCAGACCAATGGAAGCAATGGCCATACTCCAACTGCAAATGCATGGAGTCAATGACCTCAACCCAACTTCAGATCCATAGACACGATGCCACCAAACCAATGGCAGACCAATGGAAGCAATGGCCATACTCCAACTACAAATGCATGGAGTCAATGACCTTAATCCAACTTCTGATCCATAGAAATGATGCCCCCAAACAAAATAGCAGACCCATGGAACCAATGGTCATACTCCAACTGCAGATGCATGGAGTCAATGACCTTAATCCAACTTCTGATCGATAGAAATGATGCCCAAACACCAATGGCAAACGCATGGAACCAATGGCCTCACTCCAATTTCAGATGCATGGAATCAATGACCTCAACTCAACTTCAGAGCCATAGAAACAATGCCTCCAAACTAATGACAGACCAATGGAACCAATGGCCACACTCCAACTGCAGATGCATGGAGTCAATGACCTCAACCCAACTTCAGATCCATAGAAATAATGACTCCAAACCAATGGCGGACCAATGGAAGCAATGGCCACTCTCCAACTGCAGATACGTGGAGTCAATGACCTCAACCCAACTTCAGAGCCATAGAAACAATGCCTCCAAAACCAATGGCGGACCAATGGAAGCAATGGCCACTCTCCAACTACAGATGCATGGAGTCAATGACCTCAACCCAACTTCAGAGCCATAGAAACGATGGCCACAAACCAATGGCAGACCCATGGAAGCAATGGCCACACTACAACTGTAGATACATGGAGTCAATGACCTCAACCCAACTTCAGAGCCATAGAAACAATGTCCCCAAACCAATGGCCGATCCATGGAACCAATGGCCATACTCCAACTACAGATGCATGGAGTCAATGACCTCAACCCAACTTCAAATCCATAGAAACGATGCCCCCAAACCAATGGCAGACCCATGGAAGCAATGGCCACACTACAACTGTAGATACATGGAGTCAATGACCTCAACCCAACTTCAGAGCCATAGAAATGATGCCCCCAAACCAATGGTTGATCCATGGAACCAATGGCCCTACTCCAACTACAGATGCATGGAGTCAGCGACCTCAACCCAACTTCAAATCCATAGAAACGATGCCCCCAAACCAATGACAGGCCCATGGAAGCAATGGCCTCACTCCAACTGCAGATGCACGGAGTCTGGGAACTGAACTTGCAAACATCTGGAAGAGCAAAACCGGAGAGCTGCTTTTGTATAGCACTTCTTGAGGTGTCCGTGGGAAAAGGGGAGTCTGGAAAACATTTCTTCAATAAAGAAATCCTACTGACGGTCTGTGAAAACAGTGCAGGGGGAAATTGTTTGTTCACAACAGAAATGAGATTTTGGAGACAGGCAAGTGAAGTGGATATCAAATTTTAGTTCAGGGGGAAAGTACTGCTCAGCAACTGGACACTGGGGAAATATCATTTCAGGCAGTCCTGGCCATGGAAAAATGGTAACTATTATTGATACTGTATTTGGAGTCCTTTGGGCTGAAGAATTTGGTTTTTTGTTTGTTTGTTTGCAATGCCTAAAACAAATAGTAGGCCTAGTTAGGTTTGTCGGAATGCTTGTAAAATCGGAATGAATTCGGATTAAATTCACTTTTGAAGCGGTTTCGAAGCGATGTAAGTGAATTTGCCATTTTGAAGCCACCACCGCCATTTTCGGAAAGGAACCGGCGGGTTTCCCATCCCCGGCCTTCCCTTCCATGTGCAGTTCTGATGCGAAGGGAAGGCATCCACGTCCAAACTGGGTTAAACATGCGTGTCCGCCAGGCCCGGATTAACACCTTTTTGCGCCCTAGGCCACACTTTGGAATTACGCCCCCTATAAGCCAACCTCTTGCGCTCCCACCCCCCTCACATCACTCGGACCCACACTAAAAATAAAACCTTATCTTATAAAACGCAAGGGGAACCTGCGCCCAAGCCCCCGACAGGCCTCTGCGAGAGGAGCCCAAATCCAAGCCACTGGCGGGCTGGAAGGAGATTCCCTCTCCAGTGGAATGGGCAAACCAAGGCAGGAGTGCTGCTGATGGGTTTCGGCCATTGAAAGGGAAGAGGCCCGCCCCCCGCCGTGAGCGGGGTTTTGCACCAGGAAGGAAGGCCACAACCAAGGAGAGCAAAGGTCGCCACCGCGCAGGGAATTTGACAGTTGTGGGAGAACAGGTGTTGCCTCTGGCTCACTGGCCGGTGATGGCCCGCCCCTCCCTCACAGGCAGGGGTCGTCCCAAAGCAGCCCCGAAGGGAAGACCCTGGCTGGCGGGTCAGGGACCCGGTGCCCGAAAGTGCCTTGCAAACCCCAGTTGTCACAGCAAGGGGGGCAGGGAGGGAGGCGGTGGGGGGGGGGAGAACACCCATGCTTCGACCTGCGGGTCATATTATTCTGCTGCATTTATTATTGCGGGCACGGCACGCAGGTCTGCGAGGGGAGGGGAGGGATAGGGCCAAAGCAGGGCGGGAAGGAGGAGACGGGGGCTCCAGGCAGGCCTCCCCCCTCCCCCCCTACACGGATGCGGGGTCACAACACTCCTCGCCAAGGCCAAGGAGGTGTGTGGGCCTTTCCTGCAGGAAAGTGGCGGCGATGGCAGCAGCAGCAGGGCCCGCGGGGTCCCTTCCACCTCGAGGACGATTCCAGAAGCAGGAGAGGGCCCAGGACTCCTTCCCCCCCCCCGCCCCCTTGGTCTCCAGGGCCCCTTTCCTCATCTTTTATTTGTTTCAACTTTTTTTTCCAGTCCGTGATCTGCGCCCCCCCCCCATTGACTTGCGCCCCTAGGCCCCTAGGTTGGCCTTATGGGTAATCCGGGCCTGGTGTCCGCCATTAACGAAGCCATTCCGAAGTTTCGGAATTAATTCGGGGAATTCCGAAATTCCAGAAAATTTTGGAAGTCAACCAGATTCAAAGCGCCAGCGCCCCCTACATTCGGAATGAGTTTTGAACCATTTTTTGGGGGCTCAACCAGGCCTAATAAATAGATGTAGTCGACTCTATATCAGCAATTCCGTTGCTAATCGAAAGCCCTGCAGCAAACTACACTTGCAGAAGATCTCCCCTCTGGGGGCCGTATTGATATTGCATTAAGTTGCATTTAATTAATATAATTTGCATAACGTTTCTTTGAATGTGCCAAATGCCGTGTCTTTCAGAGGCAAGCGAGGCAGCTTCCTAACAAGATACATCTGCGGTGTAAGAGGTGACAGCAACGGGTGCAAATCGGAAAGACAGCGGAAGATGTCCTGAATTAACTTTACAAGAACTGACGCCACTCAAGCAAAAACCAGGCAAGTGCATTCGTGATTAGAAGAGGTTACTATCAAATATAGAAATCCTGGAAGGCACAGGAGTCGGAGAATAGATACGAACAGGCCCGGAATACCCATAAGGCCACACTAGGCCATGGCCTATGGGCGCAGGCCTAGAGGGGCGCCAGATCAAAGACCCCAAAAAAGTGTTCAAACAAAACTGCAACATCCAGCATGATAACCCTCTCTCTCTCTCTCTCTCTCTCTCTCTCTCTCTCTCTCTCGGAGGGTGGGGGGAGAGCACTGCGAGGGGGCAGGGGAGGAGGGAATGCCCCCCAGGGGCGGTCTTTCCATTAGGCGAACTGCGCAACCGCGTAGGGCGCCATCTTGGATGCGACAGCGTGGGGCGCCATCGTGGGGCACCGCGCCGCCGTATCTCCGTGCTGCTGCCGCGCTGCGCCTACAGGCGCTTCTGGGCATGCGTGGAGGTTTTGCGCGCATGCCCAGTGCCTACGGAGCTCCACTTGAACTCCGTAGGCACTGCGCATGCGTGCGAAAATCTCCGCACACATGCGCTGTGTCTACAGAGCTCAAGTAAACTCCGTAGACACAGCACACAGCAGGCTTTGCGCATGCCCAGTGCCTACGGAGCTCCACTTGAGCTCCGTAGACACAGCGCATGCACGCGAATATCTCCACGCACATGCCGTGTCTACAGAGCTCAAGTGAACTCCGTAGGCACAGCGCATGCACGCTGATATTTGCACGCGCATGCGCAGTGCCTACGGAGCTCAAGTGGAACTCTGTAGGCACTGGGCATGCGCGCAAAACCTCTGCGCATGCCCAGAAGCGCCTGTAGGCGCAGCGCGGCAGCAGCATGGAGATACGGGCCAAAATAATGTTCGCTTAACCCCTCCTCGGGAGAACTTGGACCGCCCCTGAGGCCCCCCCCACCATTGTCAAGGAAGGAGGGCGCGAGGAGGAAGAGGAAGCTCCGCCCCCGGGGCCTCTGGCGGGCATGCGCGTGCGGCAGGAAGGCGCCTCTGCCTCCTCCGCCATGTTCCTGGGTGCCGCGCATGGCCGGCAGCCTAGCCCTGGGGGCTTCCCTTCTTTCCTCCTCCTCCTTGGGAGGAGGAAGGAGGGGAAGCCCCCGGGGCCGCTGCTACCAATGCCCGGCACCCAGGAGCATTGGGGAAGGAGGCAGAGGCGCTCGCGCCCTCCTGCTGCGTGCGCATGTCCGCCAGCGGCCCCGGGGACGGGGCTTCCTTCTGCGTCACCTTCCTCGCACCCAAGGAAGGAGGACGGGGCAAGGAGGAGGCGGAGGGAAGCCCTGCACCCGGGGCTGCTGGCGGGCATGTGTGCACGACAGGAGGGCGCGAGCGCTTCTGCCTCCTTCCCAAATGTCCCAGGGTGCTGGCTCCGAAAGGCCCAGGGGCCGGGAAGGGGCCTGGGAGCGGCTCCCTGCCTGGCCCAGCTGCACAAGTGCACCGAGCCGGGCCTGAGCGAGGCCTTGCTGGCCCTCCGCACGCAGCACATCGGTGAGAGAGGAGAGGCAGGCTCAATATGCTCAATACTCAATATGTCCAAATATAAACATTGGTGGAGTTTGGGGAAAATAGACCTTGACATTTGGGAGTTGTAGTTGCTGGGATTTATCGTTCGCCTACAATCAAAGAGCATTCGGAACCCCACCAACGAAAGAATCGGGCCAAATTTCCCACACAGAATCCCCATTACTAGCAGAAAATACTGTATTTTCCGATGGTCTTTGGTGACCCCTCTGATACCCCCTCGCAACTCCCCACTTTGGTGCAGCGCTGGTCTAAATCATTTGGAGCAGCGCTTTCAAAAAGCAAGGCCCTGCCAAGCACTGATAGGAGCTTCTCTTCCCTCTGAGCCAGTCAGGTCGGTAACAAAGGTCTGGTTTTGTTCTTTATTCGTACTTATCTCACAATGACCACATATTAGGAAAGGGGGTCTCCCTTGAAGAGGAGAGAAATACCCACAGAACCACGCTGGGATGGCTGCCATATCCTCTCTGTTGTGATGCAGTGACCAAGAAGCCAAGCCCAGGAGTAAAAGGGGATCACAAAAAGTTTATTTAACAACAACTGGAGAAAGGATGAACAAATAGTAGCCAACTTGGCTTAAAAAACCCTCCAAAATCCCAGGAAAAAACAACAAAACAGCCCAAAACAAACAGTAGACGTCCGTCTGTGATGTACGTACGGAGAGTCCAGTAGAGTAGTCACAAATCCGGTCCAGGAGTCCAAAGCCAGAGAAAGCCAGATGAAAAGGAGGAGATCGCCTGAGGCAATCAGGAGACCCAGCCCCGCCTCTGGGACACACGGCAGATACCTAAACAGAAAAGCATACATGAATTCCAAAAACCCCCACCTTTGCCCAAACATCAGCTAGAGCTGCCATAGCAGCTCACCCCAGGAACAAAGTGGAGAAATAGCCCATAACTCACGAGTATCAGGAAACTGGAACAAGGTACTGGATATCAGGAACACAAGAGAGTCAGAGACAAGAACCAGACATCAACTCTTTGACCGCCGCAAAGGCAGCCCCCAAAACTCATTTCTTATATAGCACTTACACATCACTGTCTTCTGAAGAGTCCCCAGCTGCTGTATCTCCTACAGCTGCGGCGCTCTGTGTTTGTCTCCACTCTTGCCAACGCTGTTGTGTGCTTAAAGAGTCCCACTCTGTTTCTGAACCCCCAGAAGGCCAGAATAAATCACTGTCAAAGCCACAAAATGTGTCCGAAGTAGATTCCTCGTTACACACATCCCTTACTTCCTGCACCAATGTGTCCGTATCACTTTCCTCTGACCCCATTTCTTCTTCCCCAGAGAAACCCTGGAAAGTGTCTGAATCAGAAGGTGCCCTAAGTATCTGCCGAATTCTTTTCCTCTGTTCCAGTCCTTCCTCACTAGAACCACTAGCAGCCCTTTTCCTCCCAGCTGCAGAGTCCTGATCACCCAGAGCCACACCCCAGTCCATACTATTGCTTGATGCTATTGAGCCAGCATCTTCCTCAATACTACTACTAGTAGTAGCTGAAGGCTCAATCACAACACTCTCTTTCTCTCTCTGGCTTCGTGCCCCTATTTTCTAATCGCGGAGAATAAATTTTGCATAATAATCCGGCTGCACTCTGCTGCCTGTAACCGTTCTTTGCCCACCTCTGATGGATGTCTGTATTTGTTTCTGGTGATTTACATGCCCTGACATCTCCCGTAATGAGCTCTCCGGCACCGCACCGGAGCCATCCATGGGATTCGGGCCTCGGCTAATCTATCACCGGCTGACCCCACAACCATCGGGGTCATGGATTCAATCAGTAAAATGTTTCGAGGTGTAATTAATTACTCCCCCCCCCCCCAACTCACACACCTCTTTGGTTGTTTTAAAACTTGATGGAAGCAATCATTTCCACTCTTCCTCTTTCCTGCAAACATTTTTTCAACTTGAATATTGTGGGAAACATTCAATCAAACCATTCTGGTTGTGGGGGGTCATCTATCTATCTATCTAATAAAAGTCAGTGTTTGCGGACGGTGGTGCGGTGGTGCGGAGGGAGGAATATGTGCCAGCGTTTCGATTGGTTGCCACGGTTTCCCGCGCACCGGGGAGGAGGGAGGTGCGGGAAGCCGGATTTGGCCAGCTTGGGTCTTCCGACGGGCTCGCCGGATTATTTCTGCGCTTGATTTATTTAAATATTCCCATCCCAACCCAAGTAACGAAGGTGGAGGCATTACTTTTCATTCGACTCTCGTACAATATCTTTGAGCGCCAAGTTTATCATTCTCATGGACAGTTGTTATTGTGTGTAGCAGCAACGATTACTGTTTTCCTCCAAGGTCTAGAGCCAGGCCCGGATTACCCATAAGGCCACACTAGGCCATGGTCTATGGGCGCAGGCCTAGGGGGGTGCGGAGGAGGAGGCTGAGGGAAGCCCCCGGGGCCGCTTCCTCCTCCTCGCCACGCCCTTCCTTCCTTGAGTCAAGGAGGAGCATGAAGGAAGGGAAGCCTGCCCCCGTGGCCGCTTCTGGGCATGCGCGGCTGGAGGGAGGGTGCGAGCGGCGTGGCCTCTGCCTCCTCTGCCATGTTCCTGGGTGCTGCAACAGTCCCGGAGGCTTCCCTTCCTTCCTCCTCAAAGGAGGAGGAAGGAAGGGAAGCCCCCGGGGCCGCTGTGGCACCGAGGAACATGGCGGAGGAGGCCGCGGCGCTCGTGGCCTCCCTCCTGCCGCACATGCGTGGCAGCGGCCATGGGGGCGGGGCTTCCCTTCCTCCTCGGAGTAGGAAGAAGAGGCGGAGGGACAGCGCCGGCCTTTGGCATTCCGCCATGGGCGGCCGTGTGGGCGGCGGGTCCTGGGAGGGGCGTCGCCGCCTGCGAGCGCGCCGCCACGCTGGCCGCCCCTCCGTCCGCCATTTTCCTGGGTGCCGCAGCGCCTCCTGCCCGGGAGCCACTGCTCCCGCCGGCGGCGCAGCCAGGTGATGCAGCTCCTCCTGCTCAAGCCGGACGTCACTGAGCATGCGCAGGTGTGCGTGACGCACTCGCGCCCAGCCTGCGCCCATAGTGATGTCACCACGCATGCACAGGCGCAGCGTGGCGTCGCCGGAAAACAGCTGCGTGTGACGTCACCGCAACACACGCTGCTGCTACCAGCAGCCATGGGGGGGCGCAGAAATAAGGCTCGCCTACCCCCCCAGGAGAGGTGAGACCACCTCTGCGGAGGGAAGCCTGGCCCCTGGGGCCGCTTCCGAGCATGTGCAGCAGGAGGGAGGGCGCGAGCGCTGCGGCCTGTGCCTCCTCCGCCATGTTCCTGGGTCCGAGGAGGAGAAAGGAAGGGAAGCCCCCGGGGCCGTTGCGGCACCCAGGAACATGGCGGAGGAGGCCGCGGCGCTTGCGCCCTCCCTCCTGCCGCGCATGCGTGGTAGCGCCCCCGCCCCCACCCCTGGGGGCGGGGCTTTCAAAGTGTGGCCTAGGGCACCAAAAGAGCTTAATCCGGGCCTGTCTAGAGCAGTGCCATTCAAAGTCATGGTCCCATTGGCTGTCACTCCTTGATATTTTCCAGGAAAGACACAATTGTATTGAAGACGTTTTGGGAAGAGGGTTCAACACTCGGCTATTTCCATCAAAATGTGGAGTTCGAGAAGATTCTTCATCCCTATTGAAATACAAGCCAGCAGGCACCACTGGGTTTACTCTTATGTAAGTAAGAATATAGGCCATTACAGACTAATGGGCCCAGTTTTTCAATAGCCCGGCAATAGAAATAACTTGCAATAACGCTACTGTGCGTCTACTCACAGTTTGGAAGATTGAGCTATTTCCATTGGCCACAGAGAAGACCACGGTGTGAAATGTGGAGCTAAATGCTCCCTGATGGAAAACCTATAATGCTTAAGTGAATCCATTTCACTTCAGGTGTGAGAGATGATTGCTTCAACAAAGCCGCCTGTCTCATTAAGGTCCCAGTGACAGCTCTGAGTCACAAGGGGAAACAACCGAAAAGGCTCACAATCATTCTTGGAAATGGTCTTAAAATGCCCCTCAATCCATCGTCAGTGGGAGGCTCTTGCGGGAGGTGGCGGTTTTTTCTGGAACTATGGTTGCCACTTTTTGATATAAGAAATAAGGGACATTTACCTAAAAATATGGGATTTTTCATAAAAATAAAGGGACACTTCATAAAAACTTGAAAATCAAACATTAGGTATAAATAATTTTTATTAACAGAATAAGATAATGATTGAAATTCATTTAAAAAAAACTGACTTACACCCTCTTAACCAGGGGTGGGCAATTATTATTTCCAAGGGGCCACACGAGAGCCAAAAAATATTATGGAGGGCAACACCTAAAGGCGGAACTACATCCGAATCTACATTATTTGTTTATTTACTATATTTACTATATATTACACATCATTAATATTAACATATTAATATATCAACAAATATTCATATATTATTAGTATTAATATCATAATTATTATATTATAGTGTATATATAGACATAATATATTGAAATTATAATATAATATAACATTATTATATTATTTATTATATTATATTATTATTATAAAATAATAATAAAGACCACTAAAATAAAATAAAATAAAATTCAAGAAGACAAGGTGCAAACCAAGATGGAGGCTGACATCCTCAAGAGAGGAAGGATCCCAAGATGGAATGACCCAATGGCCCCAGCCCAGAGGATTGCAAAGCGGACCCAGCCGCCGCTGCAGCAGAGAAGAGAAGAGCAGAGTAGCAGACGATCGGAGGCTATGTAGCAACCCAGTTCCCTTTCATGCCTGGGGGGCAAGGGGCAGCACCGGGGGTCCCACTCGCATTAGAACCAGCGGCAGCTGAGGAAGATTCTGAGGAGGATTTGGAGGGAATGGAAGAAGGGGTTAATGAGTTAGCTGGGCCTTCTTCTCCCACAGAGAGTCTGGCCTGGGATGATGGATGGCCTGACCCGTACGAGAATGTGGAGGATCAGAGGGATTCAGATAGCAGTGATAGCGAAGGCTATGAGAAACCGGGGGGCACGGGTCACAGGAACGAATGTGGGAAACGGAGGAGGATGAGTCCATGGAAGCGCAAGGGGAGTTTGACTCTCACGAAGATAGGGAACCAGGTGCTGGGAGGCAAGGCCGAAGCTTTGATAGGAGACGGAGCATCGAGGCTAGCAGGAGGGGCTGGCAACACAGCCTAGACCGGCCAAAGGGGCGAGGGCCCGGAGCATAGATTGGAGAAGCCTAGAGTGGCGGGGTCCTCGCCAAGGGAATTAAGTATAGGATCCGTGGGAACGGATCCTCAGTACCTCGGCCACTTCTATCCAAGCGAAGTGTAGCGAGGAAAGGACCACGGAGCCAAGTTACGGCTCGTACCTTGCCAAGAAGTTTCTTGGAGCCTTGTTGGAACTTTGCCTTGTTCTTGATCCGCTTGGTTTTGCGGAGCTTTTGCCAAGCCTTGTACCAAGACTCTTGCCTTTGGATTTTGCTACAGACTCTTTACTTTTGAACTGAACTTTCAATACTTTATGGACAATTGCTTTATCATCTGTTCTTCATTCTTTAATAAAATAGTAGTTAGCTGACTATCGTCTCTGTGTGTGTGATTAAGGGGCCGGCCGAGTCCTTGCATTGTGACAGGCTATAGGCCTCTGCCTGCTCTCGCCCCCAGCCGTTCCCCAGCGGATCACCCTGCTATGGAGTGCCTGCCATCCCTGGAGGCGATCCGGGCCTGCAGGGGGACCAGTCGGCGATCTGAGGCGGCTGATCGCCCTGGCGACCTGGAAGACAATCAAGTCTTCCGGGTCGCCAGGGCGATCAGCCCCAGCAGGTCGCTGAGTGCTCCCGCTGCAGGCCCGGATCTCCTCCAGGGATGTCAGGCACTCCAAAGACGCCGCTCCTCCAGCCTGTCTGCCGACACAGGCCCCACAGGGCCCGCGATGGGATGGCGACAGCAGCACCCCTTCATCTTGGCCCCACCCCTAACACCTTTCTCCCCGGGCCAGACAGAATCAGCTGCCGGGCCGCATCCGGGCCGCGGGCCGTAGGTTGCCCACCCCTGCTCTTAACAGTACATCGTATGTTTCTGCATGTTTTGTCATACCTAATATATTGCACTGTGTGTACTACATATAGTACTACTACTACTGTTAATAATAATAATAATATGTTGGTCTATTTTGGGGTTTGAATGATTTGTATTGTTTTTGTATTTATGCCAAGGTGGCGGGATGTGCGAGCCGGAGGAGGAGGGCGAGGTGTGTGTGTATGAAGTGAGCTTCCCTCCCTCCCCGTCTCCACTCACTCGCCCTTCTTCATCAGGAGACTCCTCTAAGCTCTCCTCCTTGGCCATGGCAGCCCAATGGGCGCTACTACTGCTGCTTCGGCGTCGCCTGTCTGCGGGTCCGGAGGAGGAGGCAGCAACGGCAGCCGGGAGCGCGACGAGAGAGAGAGAGAGAGAGCGACCGCAGCTGCAGTGCCCCCGCCAGCCATCACGGGACCCGTGCATGCTGCAGCTAGAGGAGGTTGGGGAGGAAAGCCCTGTCCCTCCTTCTTTGCTCGCTCTGTGGCGCGCTCTTTGCTGATTGACCCGAGCCGTGGTCATCAAGAACTATCCAGAGATGGGCATCACGAAGTACCAGAAGATGGCCATAAAGAACTATCCAGAGATGGGCATCAAGAAGTACCAGAAGATGGCCATAAAGAACTATCCAGAGATGGGCATCAAGAAGTACCAGAAGATGGCCATAAAGAACTATCCAGAGATGGGCATCACGAAGTACCAGAAGATGGCCATAAAGAACTATCCAGAGATGGGCATCAAGAAGTACCAGAAGATGGCCATAAAGAAATATCCAGAGATGGACATCAAGAAGTACCAGAAGATGGGCATCAAGAACTATCCAGAGATGGGCATCAAGAAGTACCAGAAGATGGCCATAAAGAACTATCCAGAGATGGGCATCAAGAAGTACCAGAAGATGGCCATAAAGAACTATCCAGAGATGGGCATCAAGAAGTACCAGAAGATGGGCATCAAGAACTATCCAGAGATGGGCATCAAGAAGTACCAGAAGATGGCCATCAAGAACTATCCAGAGATGGGCATCAAGAAGTACCAGAAGATGGGCATCAAGAACTATCCAGAGATGGACATCAAGAAGTACCAGAAGATGGGCACCAAGAACTATCCAGAGATGGGCATCAAGAAGTACCAGAAGATGGCCATCATGAACTATCCAGAGATGGGCATTAAGAAGTACCAGAAGATGGCCATAAAGAACTATCCAGAGATGGGCATCAAGAAGTACCAGAAGATGGCCATCAAGAACTATCCAGAGATGGGCATCAAGAAGTACCAGAAGATGGCCATAAAGAACTATCCAGAGATGGGCATCAAGAAGTACCAGAAGATGGGCATCAAGAACTATCCAGAGATGGGCATCAAGAACTACCAGTACCAGAAGATGGCCATAAAGAACTGGGCATCAATCCAGAGATGGGCATCAAGAAGTACCAGAAGATGGCCATCAAGAACTATCCAGAGATGGGCATCAAGAAGTACCAGAAGATGGCCATCAAGAACTATCCAGAGATGGGCATCAAGAAGTACCAGAAGATGGCCATAAAGAACTATCCAGAGATGGACATCAAGAAGTACCAGAAGATGGGCATCAAGAACTATCCAGAGATGGGCATCAAGAAGTACCAGAAGATGGCCATAAAGAACTATCCAGAGATGGGCATCAAGAAGTACCAGAAGATGGCCATAAAGAACTATCCAGAGATGGGCATCAAGAAGTACCAGAAGATGGCCATAAAGAACTATCCAGAGATGGACATCAAGAAGTACCAGAAGATGGCCATAAAGAACTATCCAGAGATGGGCATCAAGAAGTACCAGAAGATGGCCATAAAGAACTATCCAGAGATGGGCATCAAGAAGTACCAGAAGATGGCCATAAAGAACTATCCAGAGATGGGCATCACGAAGTACCAGAAGATGGCCATAAAGAACTATCTCAGAGATGGGCAGAGATGGGCATCAAGAAGTACCAGAAGATGGCCATAAAGAACTATCCAGAGATGGACATCAAGAAGTACCAGAAGATGGGCATCAAGAACTATCCAGAGATGGGCATCACGAAGTACCAGAAGATGGGCATCAAGAACTATCCAGAGATGGGCATCAAGAAGTACCAGAAGATGGCCATAAAGAACTATCCAGAGATGGACATCAAGAAGTACCAGAAGATGGCCATCAAGAACTATCCAGAGATGGGCATCAAGAAGTACCAGAAGATGGCCATCAAGAACTATCCAGAGATGGGCATCAAGAAGTACCAGAAGATGGGCATCAAGAACTATCCAGAGATGGGCATCACGAAGTACCAGAAGATGGGCATCAAGAACTATCCAGAGATGGGCATCAAGAACTACCAGAAGATGGCCATCATGAACTATCCAGAGATGGGCATCACGAAGTACCAGAAGATGGCCATAAAGAACTATCCAGAGATGGGCATCAAGAAGTACCAGAAGATGGCCATAAAGAACTATCCAGAGATGGGCATCAAGAAGTACCAGAAGATGGCCATCAAGAACTATCCAGAGATGGGCATCAAGAAGTACCAGAAGATGGCCATCAAGAACTATCCAGAGATGGGCATCAAGAAGTACCAGAAGATGGCCATCAAGAACTATCCAGAGATGGGCATCAAGAAGTACCAGAAGATGGCCATCAAGAACTATCCAGAGATGGGCATCAAGAAGTACCAGAAGATGGCCATCAAGAACTATCCAGAGATGGGCATCAAGAAGTACCAGAAGATGGCCATCAAGAACTATCCAGAGATGGGCATCAAGAAGTACCAGAAGATGGCCATAAAGAACTATCACCTGATGGGCATCAAGAACTACCAGAAGATGGCCATCAAGAACTATCCAGAGATGGGCATCAAGAAGTACCAGAAGATGGCCATCAAGAACTATCCAGAGATGGGCATCAAGAACTACCAGAAGATGGCCATCAAGAACTATCCAGAGAT
Source organism: Anolis apletophallus (assembly GCA_030556195.1). Taxonomy (NCBI): domain Eukaryota; kingdom Metazoa; phylum Chordata; class Lepidosauria; order Squamata; family Anolidae; genus Anolis; species Anolis apletophallus. The sequence goes on along the minus strand of JARBWK010000016.1, from coordinate 4,289,906 downwards.
GGGCATCAAGAAGTACCAGAAGATGGCCATAAAGAACTATCCAGAGATGGGCATCAAGAAGTACCAGAAGATGGGCATCAAGAACTATCCAGAGATGGGCATCAAGAAGTACCAGAAGATGGCCATCAAGAACTATCCAGAGATGGGCATCAAGAAGTACCAGAAGATGGCCATCAAGAACTATCCAGAGATGGGCATCAAGAAGTACCAGAAGATGGGCATCACGAAGTACCAGAAGATGGCCATCAAGAACTATCCAGAGATGGGCATCAAGAAGTACCAGAAGATGGCCATAAAGAACTATCCAGAGATGGGCATCAAGAAGTACCAGAAGATGGCCATCAAGAACTATCCAGAGATGGGCATCACGAAGTACCAGAAGATGGGCATCAAGAACTATCCAGAGATGGGCATCAAGAAGTACCAGAAGATGGCCATCATGAACTATCCAGAGATGGACATCAAGAAGTACCAGAAGATGGGCACCAGAGATGGGCATCAAGAAGTACCAGAAGATGGCCATAAAGAACTATCCAGAGATGGGCATCAAGAAGTACCAGAAGATGGCCATCAAGAACTATCCAGAGATGGCCATCAAGAACTATCCAGAGATGGGCATCAAGAAGTACCAGAAGATGGCCATCAAGAACTATCCAGAGATGGGCATCAGGAACTATCCAGAGATGGACATCAAGAAGTACCAGAGATGGGCATCAAGAAGTACCAGAAGATGGCCATCAAGAACTATCCAGAGATGGGCATCAAGAAGTACCAGAAGATGGCCATCTCTGGATAGTTCTGGAAGTTCCTGATGCCCATCTCTGGATAATTCTAGATGGCCATCAAGAACTATCCAGAGATGGGCATCAAGAAGTACCAGAAGATGGCCATCAAGAACTATCAGAGATGGGCATCAAGAAGTACCAGAAGATGGCCATCAAGAACTATCAGAGATGGGCAGACCAGAAGATGGCCATAAGAACTATCCAGAGATGGGCATCATCCAGAAGATGGCCACATCAAGAGATGGGCATACCAGAAGATGGGCATCAAGAATGGGCATCATCCCAGAAGATGGGCATCAAGAACTATCCAGAGATGGGCATCAAGAAGTACCAGAAGATGGCCATCAAGAACTCAGAGATGGGCATCAAGAAGTACCAGAAGATGGCCATAAAGAACTATCCAGCAAGAAGTACCAGAAGATGGCCATAAAGAACTATCCAGAGATGGGCATCAAGAAGTACCAGAAGATGGCCATCAAGAACTATCCAGAGATGGGCATCAAGAAGTACCAGAAGATGGCCATCAAGAACTATCCAGAGATGGGCATCAAGAAGTACCAGAAGATGGGCATCAAGAACTATCCAGAGATGGGCATCAAGAAGTACCAGAAGATGGCCATCAAGAACTATCCAGAGATGGGCATCAAGAAGAACCAGAAGATGGCCATCAAGAACTATCCAGAGATGGGCATCAAGAAGTACCAGAAGATGGGCATCAAGAACTATCCAGAGATGGGCATCAAGAAGTACCAGAAGATGGCCATCAAGAACTATCCAGAGATGGGCATCAAGAAGTACCAGAAGATGGCCATCAAGAACTATCCAGAGATGGGCATCAAGAAGATGGCCAGAGAGATGGCCATCAAGAACTATCCAGAGATGGGCATCAAGAAGTACCAGAAGATGGCCATCAAGAACTATCCAGAGATGGGCATCAGGAACTTCCAGAGATGATCATCAAGAACTATCCAGAGATGGGCATCACGAAGAATCAGAAGATGGTAATCAAGAACTACCTGGAGATGGCCATCAAAAAGAGTTTAGCTTCAGAAAACATCATACTCTAATCCTATTGTGTGAATCCACGAAGAACTGAATCCAGGTCTTCAAGGTCCACCAAGGTCTGGTCTGTTGACGTTTCTGGAGTTTAGCTTCAGAAACCGCCATGCTAAAATCCTGCTTTGAAGAATTAGACCTAGGTTTTCAAGATCTACCAATCAGAACGCAAGAGACTGCTTTGCTTTTGTTTCTGAAAAGATTCCAAGCCAGGTCTGGGTCAGCCAAGATTTATGGCTCGTTGGCAGCAACGTCATTTTTGTCGTAGCTCAAGGATGGAAGAATATCTCCGGAAACCACCAGCACGGTCTTGTGGTTCTTGCCACGTCAGCAGGCTTTCAATGGATCGTGAAAAGGAGGGGGCCGGGTGGAAGGAGAGAAGGAAACCACTTGTTTCCAACAATGAGAAATGCTTCACATCCTTCGAAGCGGCATTTGGAACAAGGAAGGAACTGCCGCTCTGAAGCCGCAAATGATGACTTAGTGGTATTTAACGGCACAATATAAAGAAACCACACATTTGCTTATGTTGAAGTCATTGAGATGAAGGCGGAAAGGGAATTTGGAAATGGAGGAGAGGGAAACGCACAGAGGAAAGTGGCCCAAATATTCTACAAAATCCTTGATGACGTGGAAATTTTTCAGCGAGCATCAAGTTATTATATTGTTATATTATCATCATAATAACATAACAATGATAGACCATTATTATTATTCATATTTAATTACTATCTTGGGGACCCGGCAGTGCCCGGGTTATTTGAGGAAGGCATTGTGTGCCAAGGTTGGTTCCTATTAGAGGTTTATGTGGCTTGCAGTGGTCTCAGGAACTTAGTGAAGGTACTGCAAGTCCCATTGGCCATGGTCCATCCCTCCAAACAGCACCAGGATGTAGAATGGGTCATGGGGGCTCTGTGTGTCACATTTGGTCTTGATCATTCTTTGGATGAGCGTTGCAGTGGTCTCACAAGGTGAGTGAAGGTATTTCAAGTCCATCATCTGTGGTCCGTCCTCCTTGAAACAGCACCAGGGTGTTGAGTGGGTCAAGGGGCTTCTGTGTGCTAATTTTGGTGTGTATTGGTCATTGGGTGAGGGTCGCGTTGTGAAGTGGGCCATTGGGCCCCTGTGTGCCAAGTTTGGTCCTGATCCATCACTGCTGTGGGCCGCAGTGCCTGACTGCCTGAGGCCTTTCCTTTTCCCTCTGAGTCAGGTTAGAAAGTTGGAATGTGGATGGCCAATCGGAGTCCTTTATGCAAACACCATTTCAGTGGCAACCAATCTCCTCTGTCTGGGGCTGTAGAATGTTGGATTTCTGAGACTGGCCAATCAGAGTCCTTTATGCAAATATTATCTTAGTGGCAACCTATTGAAACGCTGTCACATATTCCTTGGCACCTCCGCACTTCCCAGAAAATGAACATTCCATTTCCAACGGAAAAAACGGTCATTTGGCTAGCTCAAGCATTCAGTTGCATTCTGTTTTGCTGGCCAATCGGAGTCCTTTATGCAAATTGTCTCTCAGTGGCAACCAATGCCCTCTGTCTGGTGCCTTAGAGCAGGGGTGCTCATTAGGTCAATCGCGAGCTACTAGTCGATCTTCGGCCCTCCTCCAGTCGATCTTCGGGCCTCGCCAGCCAGATGGGGCACTCCTGCCATGCGTGTGCACGCCCTGCACGCACGCGTGCTCCCGCCACTGGCCTACGCTCCCGCGGTGCTTTTTCCACCTGCGGGGCATTGCAAGAAGGAGAAAGCGCGAGGCGGAGCCTTCGAAGGCTCCACCTAGCGTTCCCTCGCCCTCTGCGATGCCCCGCGGGAGGAGCCGGTAGCGGGAACGAGGAAGCACAAGGCGGAGACTTTGAAGGTTCCGCCTCGCTCTCCCCCACTGCCTTAGAGTGTTGGAGTTCTGAGGCTGGCCAATCAGAGTCCTTTATGCAAATAATCTGGTGCCTTAGAGTGTTGGAGTTCTGAGGCAGGCCAATCAGTGTCCTTTATGCAAATAATCCCACAGTGGCAGCCAATCGAAACGCTGGCACATAGTCCTCCCTCCGCACCACCGCACCTCCGCACCGCCACAAACACTGACTTTTATTATATACATAGATAGATAGATAGATTATCATCATAGTAACATAACATTGATAGACTATTATTATAATGATGTTATTAATAATATTAAATTATTAAATCATCATATTATGTGACATTATCATGTGACATTGAGGTTTGGTATGGATATTATTTGAATCGAAGGGTTATAGGAATACGATTCCATGATTCAGGCGACATCCCTTCCAAATCTCGATGCCCATTTCGAGAAATGCGAGCAATGCGCTCCCGTCCCCTCTTCCCCTTTCTATTTGTTCCAAGTGTCAGATTTATTTCCCCTTGATAGCCTTGACATTCAAGGCTCACAAAACCTTGTCCAGAACAACAGCGCATGGAATAACCTCATTACTTTCTGACAGAGCAATTAGGAGGAATTAAATGCAAAACACACCAATACGCACACAAGCCTCATTTCTCCATCACGGAAAGTGACAGAGGTCATTTCGGGGTCATCAATGTGGGCAGAATATGTATAAGAATGGCTGGATTTTTTAAAGATCTCAAACGATGATGGATCTGGAGCAAACTTGGCATGCATACCCAATATGCCCAAATGTGAACACTGGTGGAGTTTGGGGAAAATAGACCTTGACATTTGGGAGTTGTAGTTGCTGGGATATATAGTTCACCTACAATCAAAGAGCACTCTGAAGTCCACCACTGATAGAATTGAACTAAACTTGGCACACAGAACTCTCATGACCAAGACAAAATACTGGAAGGGTTTGGTGGGCATCGACCTTGCGTTTGGGAGTTGTAGTTCGACTGTATCCAGAGAGCACTGTGGACTCAAACAATGATGGATTTGGACCAAACTTGGCACGAATATTGAATATGCCCCAGTGTCAACACTGGTGGAGTTTGGGGAAAATAGACCTTGACATTTGGGAGTTGTAGTTGCTGGGATTTATAGTTCACCTACAATCAGAGCATTCTGAAGTCCACCACTGATAAAATTGAACTAAACTTGGCACATAGAACTCTCGTGACCAAGACAAAATACTGGGAGGGTTTGGTGGGCATTGACCTTGAAATTGGGAGTTGTGGTTCGACTGTATCCAGAGAGCACTGTGGACTCAAACAATGATGGATCTGGACCAAACTTGGCACTAATACTCAAAATGCCCAGATGTGAACACTGGTGGAGTTGAGGGGAAATAGACCTTGGCATTTGGGAGTTGTGGTTGCTGGGGTTTATAGTTCACCTACGATCAAAGAGCACTATTGACTCAAGCAATGATGGATCTGGCTCAAACTTGGCACAAATATTCAATATGCCCCAGTGTCAACACTGGTGGAGTTTGGGGAAAATAGACCTTGACATTTGGGCGTTGTAGTTGCTGGGATTTATAGTTCACCTACAATCAAAGAGCACTCTGAAGTCCACCGGTGATAGAATTGAACTAAACTTGGCACACAGAACTCTCATGACCAAGACAAAATACTGGAAGGGTTTGGTGGGCATCGACCTTGCGTTTGGGAGTTGTAGTTCGACTGTATCCAGAGAGCACTGTGGACTCAAACAATGATGGATTTGGACCAAACTTGGCACCAATACTCAATATGCCCCAGTGTCAACACTGGTGGAGTTTGGGGAAAATAGACCTTGACATTTGGGAGTTGTAGTTGCTGGGATTTATAGTTCACCTACAATCAAAGAGCACTCTGAAGTCCACCGGTGATAGAATTGAACTAAACTTGGCACACAGAACTCTCGTGACCAAGACAAAATACTGGGAGGGTTTGGTGGGCATTGACCTTGAGTTTGGGAGTTGTGGTTCGACTGTATCCAGAGAGCACTGTGGACTCAAACAATGATGGATCTGGACCAAACTTGGCACTAATACTCAAAATGCCCAGATGTGAACACTGGTGGAGTTGAGGGAAATAGACCTTGGCATTTGGGAGTTGTGGTTGCTGGGGTTTATAGTTCACCTACGATCAAAGAGCACTATTGACTCAAGCAATGATGGATCTGGCTCAAACTTGGCACAAATATTCAATATGCCCCAGTGTCAACACTGGTGGAGTTTGGGGAAAATAGACCTTGACATTTGGGCGTTGTAGTTGCTGGGATATATAGTTCACCTACAATCGAAGAGCACTCTGAAGTCCACCGGTGATAGAATTGAACTAAACTTGGCACACAGAACTCTCATGACCAAGACAAAATACTGGAAGGGTTTGATGGGCATTGACCTTGCGTTTGGGAGTTGTAGTTCGACTGTATCCAGAGAGCACTGTGGACTCAAACAATGATGGATTTGAACCAAACTTGGCACCAATACTCAAAATGCCCAGGTGTGAACACTGGTGGTGTTTAGGGAAAATAGACCTTGGCATTTGGGAGTTGTGGTTGCTGGGATTTATAGTTCACCTACAATCAAAGAGCACTGTCGACTCAAGCAATGATGGATCTGGACCAAACTTGGCATGAATATTCAATATGCCCCAGTGTCAACACTGGTGGAGTTTGGGGAAAATAGACCTTGACATTTGGGAGTTGTAGTTGCTGGGATTTATAGTTCACCTACAATCAAAGAGCACTGTGGACTCAAACAATGATGGATCTGGACCAAACTTGGCACTAATACTCAATATGCCCAGATGTGAACACTGGTGGAGTTTGGGGAAAATAGACCTTGACATTTGGGAGTTGTAGTTGCTGGGATTTATAGCTCACCTACAATCAAAGAGCATTCTGAACCCCATCAATTATATAATTGGGCCAAACTTCCCACACAAAACCCCCATGACCAAGACAAAATACTTGTCTTCTGGTGGTCTTTGGTGACCCCTCTGTTAACCCCTCGTGATCGACCCCCCCCCACCCAAAGGGTCCCGACCCACAGGTTGAGAAATGCTGCTCTAAAACGTTCCAGACAAATCCAGAGGTATCCATGAGCTGTGCTAAAACCTTCCCTGATTTCCATCTCTCTTTCGGGGGGGCCCTTTCCCATCCCCCTGCTTATCGACCATGCAAATTAATTAAAGAGATTCTCTTATTGATCGGCCTGGCGCTCGGTGTTTGCAATCCAAAGTGTTTTTTACTTCAAATGACTCTCCTCCCGTCAATATCTCCAGCCAGTTCTTCTTCATCCTCCGGAGAGCTGGGCCTCTGTCCAGATATTTCTTGACCCCGGAGGGCAGGCCCTGCCACGTCCCCTTCTTCTGCAAAGCCTTCTCTGGGGCTTTAGAGGCAATGATCTCTTCCTTTGTTTCTCCTAGCGGACTTGAAACAAAGACATTCGGACAAGGGAAGTAATCATAACGGAGAGGCAGAGTCTCTGGAGAGGAGGAATTCATTTTGGCTCAGACGGCTTTCCTGGCCGCCTTCCAAACATGAAACTCTCCACTCATGTCCATGAGTTTTCCTGGAGAATTGCAGCTCTTTCCTTGGAGCTGCCAACTCCCATATCAGTGGGGCAATGAAACCAGGTTGTGAAGGAGCTCTCCAAGGTGGTAAACCTCTTGTAGATCATTGGGGGAGATCATCCGGAGTTTTCGGTGCGGTGTCATCTGTACACAGAGGATGTCCAACTCTGTCACGCCTTCCCACCTGCTACTAAGGAGGCTGTTCAAGTCCTGAACCAGTGCTTGGCCGCTGTAACGGACTGGATGAGGGCGAACAGATTGAAACTAAATCCAGACCAGACAGAGGTCCTCCTGGTCAGTCGTAAGGCCGAACAGGGCATAGGGTTACAGCCTGTGTTGGAAGGGGTTCCACTCCCCCTGAAGACGCAGGTTCGCAGTCTGGGAGTGATCCTGGATTCATCGCTGAGCCTGGAGTCCCAGGTCTCGGCGGTGGCCGGGAGAGCCTTTGCACAGTTAAAGCTTTTGCGCCAGCTGCGCCCGTACCTTGGGAAGTCAGACTTGGCCACGGTGGTCCACGCTCTGGTTACATCCCGAATAGACTACTGCAAAGCTCTCTACGTGGGGTTGCCTCTGAAGACTGTTCGGAAGCTGCAATTAGTCCAACGTTCGGCAGCCAGGTTACTCACAGGAGCGGGGAACAGGGAGCGCACAACTCTCATGTTGCGCCAGCTCCACTGGCTGCCAATTAGCTTCCGGGCACAATTCAAAGTGCTGGTTTTAACCTACAAAACCCTATACGGTTCCGGCCCAGTTTACCTGTCCGAACGGATTCTCCCCCTACGAACCATCAAGAACATTAAGATACTCCGGAGAGGCCCTGCTCTCAGTCCCGCCGGCTTCGGAAGCGCGGCTGGTGGGGACGAGAAACAGGGCCTTCTCTGTGGTGGCCCCTCGGCTGTGGAACTCTCTCCCAAGTGATGCCAGATCTGCCCCCTCTCTGTTGACCTTTAGGAGGCTGGTGAAGACTTGGATGTGGAACCAGGCCTTCCCAGAATAGGCTGAGATTGGCTATTGTCTGAATGTATGACCACGTTTACAGATCGAGTGGAATTGTTTTAATGGCGATGTGGTTTTATGCTGGGTTTTTATGTATTTTAATATGTTGTTGTAGTTGTTTTTAAATTGTATAGTGTTGAATCTTTGCTGTAATGCCGGTCTGAGTCCCTCGATAGAGGTGAGAAGGCCGGGGCACAAAAGTAAAAAAAAAAAGATCTGATATTCAGCACCTTGGATAGCAATTTTAATGCGATCCCAAACATGGAGTGCATTCATTGGCATGGGATTGACTAGGAAAAGGCAAATTGGTCTATTCTGGACTCTGTCCAATATACTATTGCACGCAAGTCCACTCCAGGAGGAATCTGAAAACAAAACTATACTTTATTGGCCATTGTACAATAATCACAATAACTTCACAGTGGTGTGAGTGGATTTCTGGAAGTTCGATCCCTTCATACACAGTTGGATATTCTGGAATGGTGCATAATAATTGGCCCAGGCCTTCAATGTGCCACTTGACTCCACTGGGAAATGGCTATTGGGTATCCCCTATTGCAGTGTTTTTAAAGCTTTTTTGAGCCGCGGCACATTTTTTACATTTTACATTGACAAAATCCTGGGGCACACCACCAACCAAAATGACACAAAATGACACTCTAACACAGTCATACATATAGTTAATATGTTTCTAAATGTATTTATACACTCGGTGTGAAACCTGGGCCTGTTTCAATGAACACAGCATAGACATCCTGGCAGGAATGGCACAAAGACACAAACTTCCCACACAGAACTCCCACAACCAAGAGAAAATACTGTAAGAGTTTGGTGGGCATTGACCTTGGGTTTTGGAGTTGTAGTTCACCTATATCCAGAGAGCACTCTGGACTCAAGCAATGACACAAAATGACACTCTAACTGTCATTTTACTAACTGTCACCCTCCCCCTCGTGACGCCGCCGCTCCCGCCCAACCCCCCTCCCGCCCCCACCCCTGGGAGGCCCACACGCAGGAGGGCCGTCACCATCCCACGGGGGAAGAGCTGCACTGAGTGGCCGAAGCACACGCGGGCTCAGCTGAGCAGGACAAATAGGAATTGAGCACAAGGGATGGCTCCGAGCCTCGGAACAAACTGTGGCGGAGGTTCGCAGCCGTCGCCATCCCCAGCTCTCCTTCCCGAAGGGGTTCAGCTCCGCCAGGAGTGCCCCCCCCTCCCCTGGCGTCCCTCCGGCTTCCCTGCTGTCGCCTTGGGGCCAGATCAGGAAGGAACCAAGCTGGGCTGTGAAGCTGCGCATCCTGGAGCCCAGCCAGGAGAGGCCAGGAAATGAGGGGTTGCTCCCCTTCCCTGGCGCAGAGGGGCTAGAGGGCAGAAAGCCTCGCCTCAAGCCTCCGGGAGCGGGGTCGGACGGGGGCAGCTCCCGCGGACTCCTCCTCCCTCTCCTCCTCCTTGCTGCCGAAGGGGAGGAGGGCAGAAGAGTGCCCAGGAGCCCAGGCCTGGATTAATGCCTTTTGGCGCCCTAGGCCACACTTTGGAAGCCCCGACCCCGGGGTGCTTCTGGGCATGCGCAGCAGCGCCCGGGGGACGGGGCTTGTTCGCCTCTTCCTCCTTCTCACCGTGACCGGTCACGGAGGGGAGGAGGAAGGAAAGCCCCCGGGGTGCTCCTGGGCATGCCCCGTGGGAGCTTCCCTTCTCTGTCCATGCCTTCCTGGCGCTGCTGGGCATGGGGGCGCTGGGCATGGTGGCAGCCGGCAGGAGGGCGCCTCTGCCTCCTCCGCCATAGTCCTGGGTGCCGCGCATGGCCGGCAGTGGCCAGCGGCCCCGGGAGCTTCCCTTCTTTCCTCCTCCTCCTCGGGAGGAGGAAGGAAGGAAGCCCCTGGGGACGCTGCTATATCCCATGCGCGGCACCCAGGAACATGGCGGAGGAGAGGCAGGCGTCCTCCTGCCGCGCCATGCCCGCCAGCGGCCCTGGGGCGGGACTTCTCCTCCTCGCGCCCTCCTTCCAATCATTTTACAAGGGGGCGGGGGACAGGCAATGGCGAGGGAGGGGCGCCATTCCCTCCTCCCACGCCCCCTCGCAGTGCTCTCTCCCCCGAGAGAGAGAGAGACAGAGAGAGACAGAGAGGGACAGAGAGGGACAGAGAGAGAGAGAGAGAGTCATCATGCTGGCTCCGCACGTTGCGTTTAAACTTGAAAAAAAATTTTTGTCCTCGATCTGGCGCCCCCCCAGGCCTCCGCCCATAGGCCATGCCCTAGTCTGGGTAATCTGGGCCTGCAGGAGCCAGGAAGCAGAAGGAGCCGCAGCCCGGCCAGGTAGCCCTTGGCACACAGAGGGAGGGAAGGAAGGGAAGGAGAGAGAGAGGAGGGAGGGAGGGAAGTTCTGGACGCCAAGGGCTCTCCCTGACTGCAGCCATTGCTGGCATTGCTGCTTCGGCCAGGAAAGCCTCGTTTCCGCTGCCTGAAGTTTCCTGCTAGGCTCTCTCTCTCTCTTGCTCTCTCTCTCTCCACTGTAATTTCTCACGACACACCTGATGATCGCTCACGGCACACTAGTGTTCCACGGCACACTGGTTGGGAAACACTGATCTATGGCATTGAATGTTTGCCATGTGTGTGTACATTGTAATCCGCCCTGAGTCCCCTGTGGGGTGAGAAGGGCGGAATATAAATACTGTAAATAAAATATATTATTATTATTATTATTATTTGACCATTGCTAAGTTTTTCTCAGAGGTAGCCAGGATAAGACCACTTCTTGAACTAGACCAGGCCTGTCCAACAGGTGGCCCGGGCCGCACATGGCCCTCCAGCCCCTTGGATCCGGCCCTCCTACCCTCCTGCAAGAAATCAGCTGTTTTTTAAAAAAAAAAATTGAAAAATTGTAGCGGCGGCACAGCTGTCCGCCATTACCTGTCCTGGCTCTTCAGCAGACAGGAAATGAGCCAGGACAGGAAATGATGCCGCAGAGCCACAGGCCTCCCAGTCCCAGCTTCCCCTCCGCGGCGCCCGGTCCGTTGAGACTAGAAGTGTCCAGGACGTACTCTGCTGCTGTGTCTTCGCTCTGTGTCTTCGCCTCTCTCGTGCTCCGGCTCCTGGATCCTCGTTGGAAGAGAGAAGCCGGACCGGAGCAAGGCTGTGTGGAGCTCCGTTGGGCAGCGGTCGTTTGGGAAGGATACCGAACTAAGGTAGGCTGAAGCAGAGGGCTGTTTTGCTGGGGTGGGCTCCTTCCTTCGTTCCTTCCTTCGTTCCTTCAATCCTTCCTTCCTTGCTTTTATTCTTGCTTTTATTTTATTTTTTTTTTTTTTTAATTTATTTTATTTTTATTTTATTTATTTCCTTTTATTCTTGCATTTATTCCTCCCTCATTTCTTCCCTCTATCCATCTTCCTTCCTTCCTTCCTTTTATTTTATTTTTATTTATTCTATTTATTTTTATTTATTTTTATTTTATTTTATTTATTTCCTTTTATTCTTGCATTTATTCCTCCCTCCTTTCTTCCCTCTATCTATCTTCCTTCCTTTCTTTTATTCTTTTATTTTATTTTTATTTATTTTTATTTATTTTTATTTTTTTATTTCCTTTTATTCTTGCATTTATTCCTCCCTCCTTTCTTCCCTCTATCCATCTTCCTTCCTTTCTTTTATTCTTTTATTTTATTTTTATTTATTTTATTTATTTTTATTTTATTTTATTTATTTCCTTTTATTCTTGCATTTATTCCTCCCTCCTTTCTTCCCTCTATCCATCTTCCTTCCTTTCTTTTATTCTTTTATTTTATTTTTATTTATTTTATTTATTTTTATTTTATTTATTTTTTTTATTCTTGCATTTATTCCTCCCTCCTTTCTTCCCTCTATCTATCTTCCTTCCTTTCTTTTATTCTTTTATTTTATTTTTATTTATTTATTTTTTATTTCCTTTTATTCTTGCATTTATTCCTCCCTCCTTTCTTCCCTCTATCCATCTTCCTTCCTTTCTTTTATTCTTTTATTTTATTTTTATTTATTTTATTTATTTTTATTTTATTTTATTTATTTCCTTTTATTCTTGCATTTATTCCTCCCTCCTTTCTTCCCTCTATCCATCTTCCTTCCTTTCTTTTATTCTTTTATTTTATTTTTATTTATTTTTATTTTATTTTATTTATTTTTATTCTTGCATTTATTCCTCCCTCCTTTCTTCCCTCTATCTATCTTCCTTCCTTTCTTTTATTCTTTTATTTTATTTTTATTTATTTATTTTTTTTATTTTATTTTATTCTTTATTCTTGGATTTATTCCTCCCTCCTTTCTTCCCTCTATCCATCTTCCTTCCTTTCTTTTATTCTTTTGTTTTATTTTTATTTATTTTATTTATTTTTATTTTATTTTTTTATTTCCTTTTATTCTTGCATTTATTCCTCCCTCCTTTCTTCCCTCTATCCATCTTCCTTCCTTTCTTTTATTCTTTTATTTTATTTTTATTTATTTTATTTATTTTTATTTTATTTTATTTATTTCCTTTTATTCTTGCATTTATTCCTCCCTCCTTTCTTCCCTCTATCCATCTTCCTTCCTTCCTTTTATTCTTTTATTTTATTTTTATTTATTTTATTTATTTTTATTTTATTTATTTCCTTTTATTCTTGCATTTATTCCTCCCTCCTTTCTTCCCTCTATCCATCTTCCTTCCTTTCTTTTATTCTTTTATTTTATTTTTATTTATTTTATTTATTTTATTTATTTTTATTTTATTTATTTCCTTTTATTCTTGCATTTATTCCTCCCTCATTTCTTCTCTCTATCCATCTTCCTTCCTTTCTTTTATTCTTTTATTTTATTTTTATTTATTTTATTTATTTTTATTTTATTTATTTTATTTTTTTATTCTTGCATTTATTCCTCCCTCCTTTCTTCCCTCTATCCATCTTCCTTCCTTTCTTTTATTCTTTTATTTTATTTTTATTTATTTTATTTATTTTTATTTTATTTTATTTATTTCCTTTTATTCTTGCATTTATTCCTCCCTCCTTTCTTCCCTCTATCCATCTTCCTTCCTTTCTTTTATTCTTTTATTTTATTTTTATTTATTTTATTTATTTTATTTATTTTTATTTTATTTTATTTATTTCCTTTTATTCTTGCATTTATTCCTCCCTCATTTCTTCTCTCTATCCATCTTCCTTCCTTTCTTTTATTCTTTTATTTTATTTATTTTATTTATTTTATTTATTTTTATTTATTTCCTTTTATTCTTGCATTTATTCCTCCCTCTTTTCTTCCTTCTGTCCATCTTCCTTCCTTTCTTTTATTCTTTTATTTTATTTTTATTTATTTTATTTATTTTTATTTTATTTTATTTATTTCCTTTTATTCTTGCATTTATTCCTCCCTCCTTTCTTCCCTCTATCCATCTTCCTTCCTTTCTTTTATTCTTTTATTTTTTTTTTTATTTATTTTTATTTTTTTTAAATTTATTTTCACACTGCGGCCCCCCAGGTGATCAGTGACCGGAATTCCGGCCCGTGGGCCGGTAGAAGTTGGACAGCCCTGAACTAGACCCAAGCTGAAATGAGCTGTTATTGCCATCTGAAATGTCCCAAGAAAGGGACGCTCATTTCCAGCAGGGAAATTTCCCCCATCTTGTGCCGTCGGGCCGCAACGACAAGATCTATTAAGTTCCAATTTAAAACGCAGACCCCTATCATCACCGTCTTTGTGTAACCTTCACAGCAGACCGGCGGAGCCTTGCCAATTATTGCCTCGCTGGCTTTGTAAACCCGTTTCTTCCGAGTCTATTTGAGCAGCAGGGACAACTCCTGGGAGAAGGCTGGGAATCGCCGTCCCCTTAGCAATGTCACTTTGAGACAGAGCCAGGGGATGCAACGACACTTTGCAAAGACGTCTCCCAAATCAGGTGTGCGATGGACACTTTTGCGTCCTTAATTTGGGATGGAAGAAAGGCAGGGGGATTTCTAAGTCACTGCACACACACTCACACACACACACACTCGATATGTACTGTATAATTTGTCTGAGCATCCCTTGGGACTGAGGAATAAATGGGGGGTGGTTTTATTATCTTCCAAATGAGATGTGAAACCCAAGGTCTCGGCAACAGTAATCCCACGGCACTCGGTGTGAAATGGAGCAAGGCCGTTAGACCGAATGGCTTGGCCCGGTTCCAGTTGAGGAGACATTCTTACCATTATCATAAAGCACATTTCTCATCTCCTCGCTCTTTATTTAAAAAGTGGGTTGTCCAAAATGTCTGGTCCAGATGTGGTCCTTTGTGGACAAAGAGGGCCTACTAGGCCTGATTGATCCAAAAAAATGGTTCAAAACTCGTTCTGGATGTAGGGGGCGCTCGTGCTCTGAATCTGATTGGCTCCCTAAATTTTTCCTGAAAAAAATCGGAATTCCCCAAATTAATTCCGAAATTATGGAACGGATTCGTTAATGGCGGACACGCATGTTTAACCCAGTTTGGATGTGGATGCCTTCCCTCCGCGGCAGATCTGGGGAAGGCATCGGTGTCCAAACTGAGTTAAACGCATCAGAACTGAACACGGAAGGTAAGGCCAGGGAAGAAAGTTGTAGTTCACCTACATCCAGAGAGCACTGTGGACTCAAACAACGATGGATCTGGACCAAACTTAGCACGAATATTCAATATGCCCAAATGTGAACACTAGGGGAGTTTTGGGGAAATACACCTTGGCGTTTGGGAGTTTCACTTGCTTGGATTTATAGTTCACCTACAATCAAAGAGCATTCTGAACTCCACCAACGATGGAATTGAATCAAACTTAGCACACAGTACTAACCCCCATGACCAACAGAAAATAGTAGGAGGGTTTGGTGGGCATTGACCTTGCATTTTGGAGTTGTAGTTCACCTACATCTGGAGAGCACTGTGGACTCAAACAATGATAGATCTGGACCAAACTTGGCATGAATACTCAATATGCCCAGATGTGAACATTGTGGAGTTTTTTGGGGGGAAAGTAGACCTTGACATTTGGGAGATGTAGTTGCTTGGATTTATAGTTCACCTACAATCAAAGAGTATTATGAACCCCACCAACGATGGAATTGGACCAAACTTAGCACACAATACTGCAATGACCAAGAGAAAATACTAAGAACATAAGAACATAAGAACATAAGAAGAGCCATGCTGAATCGGGCCTCAGCCCATCTAGTCCAGCATTCTGTATCACACAGTGGCCCACCAGTTGTACACGGGGATCTCGAGCAGAAGGGAGGGCAAAACCCTGACCTGCTCCCGACCCCCACAACCAGTACCCAGGGAAATCCTGCCTACCTCAACCAACTCCGAGGTGGCACTTGAATGTCCTTTTCAGTAACTACCGATACACTTGGTATCCATGAATCTGTCTAATCCTGCCTTGAAGCTGTCCAGGCTGACCGCTGTCACAACCTCCTCTGGAAGTGAGTTCCATAACCCAATGACCCTCTGGGTGAAGAAATATTTCCTTTGTTAGTCCTAATTTTCCTACCTTGGAGCTTCAGGAGTGCCCCCCTAGTCCTAGTGTTTTGGGTGACAAAGAAAATATTTTTCTTTATTCACCTTTTCTATCCCATGCATGATTTTATACACTTCGATCAAGTCACCTCTTAAACGCCGTCTTTCAAGGCTGAAAAGACCAAGGCGTTGCAACCTGATTTCGTAAGGGAGCTGCTCCATCCCTTGGATCATTCTTGTTGCCCTTCTTTGTACCTTTTCCAGTTCCGTTATGTCCTTCTTGAGGTGCGGAGACCAGAATTGTACACAGTACTCCAAATGTGGCCTTACCATAGATTTGTAGAGAGGCAATACAACATTTGCCGACCTATTTTCGATTCCCTTCCTGATCATGCCAAGCATAGAATTTGCTTTTTTCACTGCTGCTGCGCACTGGGTTGACATCTTCATTGAGCTGTCCACCAAGACCCCAAGATCCCTTTCCTGGTTTGTCTCGAAAGCTTTGATCCCATCAGTTGATAGGTGTAGTTGGGGTTCTTTGCCCCGATGTGCATGACTTTACACTTGTTTAGGTTAAAATGCATTTGCCACTTTGTTGCCCATTCACTCAATTTCGAGAGATCTTTCTGGAGCTCTTTACAGTCAGTTTCATTTTTAACTACCCTGAGGGTTTTGTGGGCATTGACCTTGCGTTTTGGAGTTGTAGTTCACCTACATCCAAAGAGCACTGTGGACTCAAACAATGATGGATCAGGACCAAACTTAGCACGAATACTCAATATGCCCAAATGTGAACACTGGTGGAGTTTTGGGGAAATAGACCTTGGCATTTCGGAGTTGCAGTTTCTGGGATTTATAGTTCACCTACAATCAAAGAGCATTCTAAACCCCACCAGCAATGGAACTGAACCAAATTTAGCACACAGTACTCCAATGACCAACGGAAAATACTGGGAGGGTTTAGTGGGCATTGACCTTGCGTTTTGGAGTTGTAGTTCACCTATATCCAGAGAGCACTGTGGACTCAAACAATGATAGATCTGGACCAAACCTGGCATGAATACTCAATATGCCCATATGTGAACACTGGTGGAGTTTTGGGGAAATAGGCATTGGCGTTTGGGACTTGCAGTTGCTTGGATTTATAGTTCACCTACAATCAAAGAACATTCTGAACCCCATCAATGATGGAATTGAACCAAACTTAGCACACAGTACTCCAATGACCAACAGAAAATACTGGGAGGGTTTAGTGGGCATTGACCTTGCGTTTTGGAGTTGTAGTTCACCTATATCCAGAGAGCACTGTGGACTCAAACAATGATAGATCTAGACCAAACTTGGCATGAATACTCAATATGCCCAAATGTGAACACTGGTGGAGTTTTGCGGACATAGACCTTGGCATTTGGGAGTTGCAGTTGCTGGGATTTGTAGTTCACCTACGATCAAAGAGCATTGTGAGCTCCATCAGCGATGGAATTGAACCAAACTTGGCAGAGAACCCCCATGACCAACAGAAATAGACCTTGGCATTTGGGAGTTGCAGTTGCTGGGATTTATAGTTCACTTACAATCAAAGAGCAATCTGAACCCCACCAATGGTAGAATTGGGCCAAACGTCCCACACAGAACCCTCATGACCACAGAAAATAATGCATTTTCCGATGGTCTTTGGCGACCCCTCTGACACCCCCTCGTGATCCCCCCAGGGTCCCGACCCCCAGGTTGAGAAACGCTGCCTTAGAGGCTTAGCAGGCCAGACCAGGACCCCTTTCTTCTCAAATTAAATGCAATCAGGCTGAGCAGTGGGAGAGAAATGATGGATGGGCAGCAGTCGCTGTGGAAAACAAAGATCTTATGACCGCTTATCTCAATGACAGAAGGGGAGCTCGGAAGAAGGATGGGAAAGAAATGCAAATAAGACCTTGGCAGATCAAGCCAGAGAGGAATCGCTCGAGGAGGCCGGTCTGGCTTAGCCTGATTTGTCATGAAGGGAATGCGGAGATGTTGCTTTCCTTGTGTCCCCCCCCCCCATAATATGCGAATATTGATATTTGGAAGGAGAGTGGAGGAAACAGAAAACTGTACAGCAGTGGTCTGGGTCAGTGTGCGTCCAACGTTATAATAAAAAAACAATCTGTACCAAACGAAACACATGTCGCATCAATAAAGCCACCTGGAGTAGACTCCTTCAAAAGGAAAAAAGAGAAGGAAGGAAGGGAGGGAGGAAAAGAAGGGTAGAAGGAAGGGAGGATAGAAGGGAAGGGAGGGAAGGAGGGAGGGAGGGAAGGAAGAGAGAAGGATCTTGGAGTCCTTGTGGAGAGGAAGGTAAACATGAGCCAACAGTGTCATTAGGCGGCAATAAAGCCAATGGGATTTTGGCCTGTATCAATAGGAGTCTAGCGTCTAGATCAGGGGTGGGCAACCTACGGCCCGCGGGCCGGATTCGGCCCGGCAGCTGCTTCTGTCCAGCCCAAGGAGAAGGGCATCGGGGGCGGGGCCAAGAGGAAGGGGTGCCGCTGCTGCCATCCCATCGCGAGCTCTGTGGGGCCTGTGTCAGCAGATAGGCCGGAGGAGTGGCAGCTTTGGAGTGCCTGCCATCCCCGGAGGCAATCTGGGCCTGCAGCGGGAGCACGCCGCGACCTGCGGGGGCTTATTGCCCTGGCGACCCGGAAGACTTGATCATCTTCCAGGTCGCCAGGGTGAACAGCCGCCTCAGATCACTGAGTGCTCCCCCTGCAGGTCCGATCACTTCCAGGGATGGCAGGCAGTCCAACGCCGCCGCTCCTCCGGCCTGTCTGCCGACACAGGCCACACAGAGCCCGCGATGGGATGGCGGCAGCGGCACTCCATAGCAGGGCGATCAGCTGGGGAATGGCTGGGGCGAGAGCGGGCAGAGGCCTGCAGCCTCCGATCGCCTGCTGCTCTGCTCTCCTCTGCTGCTGCGGCGGCGGCTGGGTCCTCTTTGCCATCCTCTGGGCTGGGTCCATTGGGCCATTCCATCTTGGGATCCTTCCTCTCTTGAGGATGTCAGCCTCCATCTTGGTTCACACCTTGTCTTCTTGAATTTTATTTTATTTTAGTGGTCTTTATTATTATTTTATAAATTTTTTTAAAATAATATATAATTATTATATTATTAATTATTATTATATAATAATATAATATAATAATGTTATATTATAATTTCAATATATTATAATGTCTATATATATACTATAATATAATATTATATTAATACTAATAATACATGAATATTTCTTGATATATTAATATGTTAATATTAATGATGTGTAATATATAGTAAATATAGTAAATAAATAAATAAATACTGTAGATTAGAATGTAGTTCCGCCTTTAGGTGCGGCCCTCCATAATATTTTTTGGCTTTGACACTCCAGCGGTCGAGCAATTGGTAGTTCATTCAGTACTTACGGTGGCCTATACACAGCTATCCTGACTGGCCAAGCACATCTGAGCTCTTCTCCTGCCTGTGAAGGACTAAAGAGAGATCTCAAAATGGAGAACTCATCCCCAGGGGGGAAAAGGGGCGGACCCCAAACCAAAGGGATACATTTTACAAGGCTCCAGCAGCCAGCTTTGCAAAACTGGCTGCAAACCTGTACACCATTAACTAACACTTTTTGCCATGGGCTACTGATTAAAAACCAAGTCCCAAAGATCACTTACCAGAAATGTAAAACGATAACTATTTTCTTATTTATTTATTTAATTTATTATTCTTTTATGATCTACCAGCAGGCTCGGGGCAGTTTACATAAAATGAAGTTATAAAACATCAACATTTCAATTTAATAACAACAATATAAAACAGGCATAAAAATACATCCAACCACCCCATTTCTCCCACACTGCCATATTACCACACATATTATCAGCCAGAAAGTAAGAAGAGGCTTTTGAATGCAAGGCCAGTACTGGCAAGGTAAACAAAGCCACTAATACATCCAACCACCATCCCCTTTCCATATTCCCTTCATATATTTCTCAAGGAACAAAGCAAGCAGAGAGGCTTTGAAGCTAAAAGGCCATTTTTAAACATTAAAAATAAACAAAGGACATGGCTCAGCCAATCAAGTGCCCCCCAAAGTCCAGCTGGGATCGGTAAGTCCTGACGTCCTGGGATCTCCTCCTCCGATCATTGCTACCTAATGAGTACACCAGTCTATGGCAGGGCTGTCCAAGAGCTCACCGGTTTGAGGGCAGAATGGGCGTCACTGTGCACCTCGGGGGCCACTCGCCCTGCCCCTCCAGGCCTGCATTCTCCCTCTCCTCCTCCTACTCTTTCCCGTGGCTGGAGAAGGGGGAGGGAGGAGGAAATCCAAAAGAGGGGGCCCAAGAGGAGGAGGGACTCTGGAGCTTTTGGAGGCGGCAGCAGGGGCAGGAGCAATGACAGGCCTGGCGTGCAGGGGCACGTGAAGAGGACCAACTGCAAAAAACCTGGTCAGGGGCCTCAAGATCACCTAGGATGAGGCCCAAAGATCACCCTGGTGATCCCGATCACCATTCTGAGCACCCCTGCTGTACATGATTAACACAGGCCTGGCAGTGGGTCTATGGCCAGGGGTGCCACACTTTTTCAGCATGCAGCTACCACCCTAAAACCAAGTCTGGGATCTACCAGGGCGGAGCAGGGGGAAGGGGGCGCGTCTTTGCCTGGCGTGGCCCTGCCCTCTGGCTGGCCTACTCATTTCCACAGCTTCTGGAGGCAAGAGGGGGCGGTGCAGGGAGGCTAGCTAGCCACTTCCTCCTCCCTGCCCCGCCCCCCTCCCTTCAGCCATTTTTTAAAAATAGAATTTTTTTTAAAATTTAAAAATGGCGGCTGGGGGCATTGGTTCTGCCCCTCAGTGCCCCACAGCTGGGGGCCAGATCCTGGCCCCAGGGCCGCCAGTTGGACAGCCCTGGTCTATGGCAACCCTAAAGGAAAACGCAAAGGAAGCTGCCATCCAGAACTGGGAGCAACACAAAACAGGTGCCTGGAAGACAGAACAGTCGTGGTGGCGATGAAGGAGGAGGCCGCACAGGAGGGGATGAGGTGCTGGGTCCGTGGAGGTGGGCGGTTTCCTTGGGAGCGTGGCCATGTGAAACATAGTCCCAGTTATGTTTTATGAAGTGTACCTTATTTTTGCAAAAAATCCCATATTTTTAGGTAAATGTGCCTTATTTCTGATATCCAAAAGTGGCAACCCTATCTGGGGGTGTCATTTCAAGGATCCCATGCGACCTCGTAACAGGCCATAGCTTGCTTTCTCTGATCGACATCAGGGCAAGGCTTCGTAAATGCCGCAGGGTATTTTCCCGGGGAAAACAAAAAGTCCGCACTCCTTGCAGATTGCTTCCAAGACTTGTTTGATTGTATTTGTTTACCCTGTGTTTTTGGAAAGCCAGGCGTTTCTTGAGAGAGCGCCAGATGGCACCGTGGAAGCTTCGGCCCGACTCTTCTGTTTGCAGATGAGTTAAATCAATTAGTCGTAATCTCTTCCAAACGGATGCCAAGGTAATGCCAGCCTCCCTCGCAGCAGCGGGTTTTTCGGAGACCGAATAATGTCACGGAGGGTCATTAATTACCCGGTGACATCATGCGGGGAAGAGGTGCCCGCTATCTTCCAATCGGAAGGTGGGGATGGATGCTCTCCTTTGTTTGCCTCCCCAAATGGAGGCCCGCTGGCATTTGTGCCTTTCTGACAGGGCGAGCCTTCCAGCCTGAGACACCAGGGCTGCCAACTTCTGCTCCATGAGATAAAGCCATTGGCAGCGGAAAAAGGAGGGATGCGGCAGAGGCCAGACGGAGAGCCAAGGTTGCTGCAGAACAATCGTCGTTTCTATAGGTTTCCAAGGCCCAGCTGAATGTTTGTGGCCATTTCCAAATGCAATGAAGGCAGTTGTTGTACACTAGAGCAGTGTTTCTCAACCTTTTTTGAGTTGCAGCACATTTTCTACATTTACCAAATCCTGGGGCACACCACCAACCAAAATGACACAAAATGACACTCTAACACAGTAATACGTATAGTTAACATGCTTTAAAATGTATTTATACACTCAGTGTGAAACCTGGGCCTGTTTAGATGAAAACAACATAGATCTCCCACCTTGTGTGCTTCGGACATAGATATCCTGCCTTCAGGGTCGGTGCGTCCATAAGGCGGACAACGCAGCCGCGTAGAGCGACGTCTTCTTGGGGGGCGTCGCCACCTTTTTTGGGGCGCCACTGCACCCCCGCCACCCGCACCGCGCTGCCCCGTTCTGCCGCCGCGTCGGCCGGGACTCCGGCACCAGGGGCATTCCGCCCGCACTGCGCATGCGCGAAGATTTTTTGCGCGTGCGCAGAAGTTTCTACAGGTGCTATGGCGCCTGTAGGAGCTTCTACGCATGTACGGAGATCCCTCCGCGCACGCGCGAACCTCCGCGCATGCGCACTGCCTTCCGAGCGTGCCCCCACCTGGAGACGCGCTCGGGAGCCAGCGCGCACGCGCAGAGGCCCGCACACGCGCAGAAAAGCTCTGCGCATGCGCGGGAGGCAGCGGGGAGGGGCGCGAAAATGACCTTGCGTACCTCCCCGGGAAAGCTCGGTCCGCCCCTGCCCGCCTTGTGTGCTTCGGACTGGGTCGCCTGGGCTGACGCTGCCCTATCATCACCACTCGGTGCTTCAAGACCACTGCTCACCTGGGTTTCCCTCAGGCAGGGAGAGAGGGAGGGAGGCGCAGGGGCAGGCCGCTCCCTTCCGAAGCCGAGAGGCAGGCCGCAAAGGAAGAAAGGAAGGAAGAAAGTAAGGAAGGAAGAAGGCCTGAGAGCAGGAGAGGCTGAGGCAGAACCCAGGCCAGGAGAGGAAGAAGGGAGGAGGCCCCGGAGCCGCCTCGGGCCCAAAGGAATCCTGAGCCAGCTGAGAGGAAAACAAAGCCCAACGCTTCTCTCCGGAAGCTCTCTGCCTCCTCCGGAAGTGACCTCACAGGGAAAGGCGCCGCCCGGCCTCTCCCCTCCTCAGCCTCCAACCAACCGCTTCTCCAGTAAGCCGAGGCCCCGCCCTTCCCCTCCTTCGGGATTTCTGTCCTGAACAAACATGGTGGTGCCGGGCGGGAGACCCTTAGAGAGGCAGGGCTTGCTTCTTAGCCGGCATTGATTGGTCCTGCTGGCACCCTAGAGAGAGAGAGAGAGAGAGACGGAGAGACAGAGCGAGAGGCAGGCTGCCCAGATGACTCCTGGCAGGGTGGTCGGTTCAACCACGGCACACCTGATGGTTGCTCACGGAACACTAGTGTGCCGCGGCACCGTGGTTGGGAAACACTGCACTACAGCAGGAACACCTCTGACCATAAACCCCACACCAGCTTGGCAAAATCAGCAAGCAGTTTGTTGAAGAATATATGTAGGTAAAGCAGTTAAACTAGCAAAATCAGTAAAGTTCCCAAAACAATGAGCTTCAAGGTAAAATAAGATCCATTGGAACCAGGCCCGGATCAAGCCCTTTTGCTGCCCAAAGCCAAAGGGCCTGCCTCCACCCCTCTGCTGGCTCCGCCCGCCCCTCCGCCCCTCTCCCACCCTCTGCTCCGCCCTCCTCCCGCCCCCGCCTGCTCGCCGGATTGAAGGAAGGAGGGCGGGGCAAGGAGGAGAAAGAGGTGCCCTCCCGCCGCGCGTCCTGTGCGCTGCCCACCCCTTTTCGGCGGGGCTGGCGCGACGCAAGGGAGGGGCGGTGCCACGGCTTCTCCCTGCCTGGCGACTCCAAGCCAGGGAGGAGGCAGAGAGGAGTCCTGCCGCCGGCCCTTCTCCCTTCCGTGGCGTGATGACGCAAGGGAGGAGGGGCGGCGGCGTGGCTCCTCCGCCTCCTGGCTTGGCGTCGCCAGGCAGGGAGAGCCGCCCCGCCCTCCTCCCTTGCGTTGTCACGGCACGCAAGGGAGGAGGGACGGCGGCGCGGCTTCTTTCTCGCTGGCTTGGCGTCGCCAGGCAGGTAGAAACGCGCCGCCGCCCCTCCCTCCCTTGGTCACGGCACGCAAGGGAGGAGGGGACGGCGGCGCGGCTTCTTTCCGCCTCCCTGGCGTGGCGTCGCCAGGGCGGAGGAGGCGGAGAGAAGCCGCGCCGCCGCTCCTCCCTTGTGTCGTCATGGCACGCAAGGGAGGAGGGCCGGCAGCGCGGCTTCTTTCCGCCTCCCAGGCTTGGCGTCGCCAGGCGGGGAGGAGGAGGCGGAGAGAATTCGCGCCGCCGGCTCTCCTCCCTTGCGTCGTCACGCCCTTTTCAGGCCGGCTTTAGGAGGGAGGGCGGATCGGCTCCGCGCCCGGCTATGAGGGGCGGAGCCGATCCTCCCTCCCTCTTAAAGCAGAGCCGAGGGAGCAGAGCAAAGGGAGGGGTGGCCGCGCATGCACCCTTTTTTCTTTTAATTTTTTTCGATTTTTTTTTAAAAATTGGGGGTTTTTTTTAATTTGGGGGGTCGGATCTGCTGCCCCCCCAAAAGGCCATGGCCTCGGTGGCCTTATGGGTAACCCGGGCCTGATTGGAACAACAATCCATGAAACAAGGCAGCATGAAAATCCAATGCACAAAACAGGAGCTTGACAAAAACTTGGTACATGAAACCAAGAGCGCTTGAAAGCAAGACTGTCATGAAATTCCAACGTTGACCCAACTGAGGCAACTCTTTCCCATGAATCAATATAAGGCTTTTCCAGTTCCCAGAAACGAAAGCAAAGCATTTCTCTTGACCAGACCACCAGATAACGGTTTCTTATCTCTCTTTCCCTATAAACAAACTGATCTTCTGTGTCCCTGAGCACTTTGCTGCTGTTTACAAAACCTTGCTTACTATCGACACTCTCATTAACTTGACTCTCATTAACTTCTGCACCCGACAAATCATCTCCAGGCAGTTGCTCTGAGAGAGACTGCGAAGGGCCTCTCCCAGGAATGTGGCCTTGTCAATCTTCCCGAGACAGCTCGGGCGTCTTGTCTGAGCGTAACTCAGGCCCAGGCAAATCTCACCCCCATTGCCCACAGACCCAGGCCCACCATCAGGAACATCATCCCCATTCCCATCATGAACAGTTAACAGCCAGCCAGGCTTTAAAGCTACAAGGCCATTAAATGCTAATCAATGCGGCCAACCACAACATTCACACTTGCCTCAAGCAGTCTGCCGTGCCTTTCATGTTCCTTGATTCGTGTCTGGGCAATGCTGTGTTTGGTAGACTTGCCAACAGCTGCACCTCCCAACAAAGGATCCTCCCAGGCAGGAAGCAACCAGGCTTTGAAGCTGCAAGGCCATTCAATGCTAATCAAGGTGGCCGATTGCAACATTCACACTTGCCTCAAGCAGACAAAGAGTTCTTTCTCTCACCCTGGACATCATTCCACAGATACGAGGGCAGGTCAATAAGTCCATCAATTTTTTGATGTTCCTGCCTCTGAACTAAAAGGGCGACACTGTTCCTGTCAACAGGCATCTGTCAGTTGATCCTGTCAAAATTTGAACAAGCTGCGTCATTTAGTTTGTGTTTGACAGCCATTGATAACAGACTACCACATGATTTGAGGAGAAAATGGAAAAAAGTGAATTTTGTGTGCTCATTAAGTATTATTTTTTGCGGGGAAAAACATCACTCAAACCAAGGCTAAGCTTGATAAATATGATGGGGACTCTGCACCATCAATTTCAATGGTAAAAAAGTGTTTTACTGAATTTCGTTGTGGCCGCACAAGCACGGAAGATGCCAAACATTCTGGACGCCCAGTTGAGGTCTCTACACCCAGAACAATTGAAAAAAATCCATGATGTGGTGTTGGCCAATCGGAGATTGAAAGTGCGAGAGATTGTGGAAGCCACAGGCATCTCACGTGGCTCAGTGGTTTCAATTTTAAATGATCACTTGGGTATGAGAAAGCTTTCCGCAAGATGGGTGCCGCGTTTGCTCAGAATCGACCACAAACACAATCGAGTGACAATTTTGCAGGAGTGTTTGGTGTTGTTCAACCGCAATTTGGATGGGTTTTTGCGCCATTTCGTAACCGTGGATGAAATGTGGCTCCACCACAACACACCAGAGACCAAACAGCAGTCAAAACAGTGGGTTTCTCGGGGTGAATCGGCGCCAAAGAAGGCCAAGGTGGGTTGGTCAGCCAATAAAGTCATGGCGACCATTTTTTTGGGATGCACGCGGTATAATCCACATTGGCTGCCTTCAAAAGGGTAAAACAATCAATGGCAAATATTATGCCGACTTATTGGGTCGATTTAATGAGGATTTGAGAGAGAAAAACTATCACATTTGGCCAAGAAAAAAGTTCTTTTGCACCAGGACAATGCAAGGGTGCACACATGTGCAGTTGCCATGGCAACAATCCATGAATTGGGATACGAATTGCACACTCATCCGCCCTATTCTCCGGATTTAGCCCCAAGTGACTATTTCTTGTTTCCAAACCTGAAGAAATGGCTCGGCGGAAAGAGATTTGACTCCAACAATGAAATCATCTCACAAACAAATACCTATTTTGATGACCTCGACAAATCTTATTTTTTGGAAGGAATAAAAAAATGGAGAAATGTTGGAGCTCAAAGGAGACTGCGTTGAAAAATAAAATGATTTTTTTATCCAAAAACCTGTGTTTCATACCAAAAGTCACTGACTTATTGACCCGCCCTCGTACATAAACCTCACTTGCCTACTTTCCAACAAAGGATCCCCACAGGCAGCAACCAGCCAGGGTTTGAAGCTGCAAGGCCATTCAATGCTAATCAAAGTGGCCAACTGCAACATTCGCACTTGCCTCAAGCAGACAAGAGTTATTTCTCCCATTCCACAGATATACAAACCCCACTTGCCTAGTTTCCAACAGACCTCACAACCTCTGAGGATGCCTGACATAGATGTGGGTGAAACGTCAGGAGAGAATGCTTCTGGAACATGGCCATACACTCCGGTAAACTCACAGCAACCCAGTGCTTCCGGCCACGAAAGCCTTCGACAACACAAACCCTGCTCATGTCTCTCAAATCGCCTTTGATAGTGTCTTTGGAAGGCTGCACGCCATCTGCACCTGCGCCCCTTCTCCTTGTTACAAGATCTGAAAAGAGCAGCAGCCGGGTTCTTTCCCTCCTTCCAATGAGGAGCGAATGGAAGAACAAAGGCCGAGTCGAAGATCGGTCTGTTGCTTTGAAGCAGGGGTGCTCACACGTTTTCAGCATGGGAGCTACTGATTAAAAAACCAAGTCCCAAAGATCACCTACCCAGAAATGTAAAACGTATAACTATTTTCTTATTTATTTATATATTTAGTATTCATTTTTATGTACTGCTCCTTCCAGCAGGCTCGGGGCAGTTTACATAAAATGAAGTTATAAAACATCAACATTTCAATTTAATAACAACAATATAAAACAGAGCATAAAATGCATCCAACCACCCCATTTCTCCCACACTGCCATATTACCACACATATTATCAGCCAGAAAGTAAGAAGAGAGGCTGTTGAACTGCAAGACCATTTAATACGCAGCAATGTAAACAAAGGGGCATGCAAAAATACATCCAACCACCCCATTTCTCCCACACTGCCATATTACCACACATATTATCAGCCAGAAAGTAAGAAGAGGGGCTGTTGAACTGCAAGGCCATTTAATACTCAGCAAGGTAAACAAAGGGGCATGCAAAAATACATCCAACCACCCCATTTCTCCCACACTGCCATATTACCACACATATTATCAGCCAGAAAGTAAGAAGAGAGGCTTTTGAACTGCAAGGCCATTTAATACTCAGCAAGGTAAACAAAGGGGCATGCAAAAATACATACAACCACCCCATTTCTCCCACACTGCCATATTACCACACATATTATCAGCCAGAAAGTATGAAGAGGGGCTTTTGAACTGCAAGGCCATTTAATACTCAGCAAGGTAAACAAAGGGGCATGCAAAAATACATCCAACCACCCCATTTCTCCCACATTTCCATATTCCCCAACATATATTTCTCAAGGAACAAAGCAAGCAGAGAGGCTTTGGAGCTAAAAGGCCATTTTTAAACATTAAAAATAAACAAAGAGACATGCCACAGAACAATCAAGCACCCACCCCAAAGTAAAAAGACTGACCTTTGAGATGCGGTAAGGAAATGACCCCAAAGCGTCCTTCTTCTCCTCCTCCGTCGTGGCTCCTATTTCCACGCCGCCAGCATGCGTGCCGCCTCCAAGAGCTCACGAGAAGTCTGAGAGGCAGAATGGAGGCTTCTGCGCATGCGCGCGGGGCCAGCCATGCATCACGTTATCCAGGCCCACCCCCTTTAGTCTCCTACTACTCTGAGTGGCTGGAGAAGGACGGAGGGAGGAGGAGGAATGCAAAAGAGGGGGCCCATCCTGCCTCTTGGACTCTGGAGCTTTTGGAGGCGGCGCGCAAGCAGGGAGCGGGGAGGAGCAATGACGGAGGACTTCTTTGCAGCGTGCAGGGGAGCGTGAAGAGGACCAACAGCAAAAATCCTGGTCAGGGATCACCAGGATGAGGCCCGAAGATCACCCTGGTGATCGTGATCACCATTCTGAGCACCCCTGCTTTGAAGGCACAAAGAGATGCGAGTTCGAGGCAGACATCAGGCCTGTTATAACACTGCTCCGGGGCAGCAGGCGACCTGACCTCTCCAAACTTAGGATCAGAGGAAAGCTGACCCATTTCTCCATGGCATTATTTGGCCTGGATAATTGAGACAGACGGACGTGACGCTCAAATGTTCCTATGACAGAGGAAGCGTCGACTCATAATAACTACCCCTTCCCCACTTTTAAAGAAATGGTGGATTAAGGGTTATGTATATTGAGATGGGAAAGGAGGGAGGGATTCTAATTACAGGCAGATCTTTGTTAATTGCCCTGGAACGTGTGGTGGCTTCACAACTCCAGGTATTCTTGGAAGACAAGAATGGCGCAGTCTGGCTCTAGGCCGGGACATGGAACTGGGTCAGCCTTGGTCATCTTAGTTCAGTGTTTTCCAACCAGTGTGCCGTGGCACACTAGTGTGCCGTGAGCGATCATCAGGTGTGCCGTGGGAAATTGGAACCTCCAATACCTTTTCTTCCCCCTCCTGCCAAACACTTTTTCTTCTCCACTCGGGCTCCCTTCTTCCCAGCCTCGCTCTGCTCGCTTTGCCTCAGTACTCTCTGGGTGTAGGTGAACTACAACTTCCAAACTCAAGGTCAATTCCCAAGCAAACCCTTTCAGTACTTTATGTTGGTAATGAGAATTCAATATGCCAAGTTTGGTTCAATTCCATTGTTGCAAGAGTTCAGGATGCTCTTTGTTTGTGTGTTAACTAGAAATCCCAGAAAATGTAACTCCCAAATGTCAAGGTCTATTTTCCCCAAACTCCACCTGTGTTCACATTTGGGCATATTGAGTATTCATGCCAAGTTTGGTCCTGATCCAACATTGTTTCAGTCCAAACGGGTGTGGCTTGAAGTTGGAGGAGGAGGGAGGAGCGCTGTGCCTTTAAGAGGCGGAGAGCTCCTCCCTCTTTGGTTCCAAAGGGGCGTGGCTTGGAGTTGGAGGAGGAGGGAGGAGCGCTGTGCTCTTAAAAAGCGGAGAGCTCCTCCCTCTTTGGTTCCAAAGGGGGCGTGGCTTGGAGTTGGAGGAGGAGGGAGGAGCGCTGTGCCTTTAAGAGGCGGAGAGCTCCTCCCTCTTTGGTTCCAAAGGGGCGTGGCTATCCGTTGGGAAAAGAAAGAGGATTAGACAGGGGGCGGGGCTTTGGAGAGGGGAGGATGAGGCAGGAGGAGCGCTGTGCCTTTAAGAGGCGGAGAACTCCTCAGCTCTTCCCTCTTTGGACCCAAAGGGGCGTGGCTTGGAGTTGGAGGAGGAGGGAGGAGCGCTGTGACTTTAAGAGGCAGAGAGCTCCTTCCTCTTTGGTTCCAAAGGGGCGTGGCTAGGCGTTGGGGAAAGAAAGAGGATTAGAAGGGGCGGGGCTTTGGAGCTGCGAGGAGGAGGCGGGAGGAGCGCTGTGCCTTTAAGAGTCGGAAATCTCCTCAGCTCCTCCCTCTTTGGACCCAAAGGGGCGTGGTTTGGCGTTGGGGATGGAAGAAGGACTAGGAGGGGGCGGGGCTGGAGGCGGGGCTTTGGAGGGGCAAGGAGGAGGGGGGCAGGAGGAGGTTGCGCGCTGTGCCTTTAAAAGGCGGGGCGTCTCACAAGGGGTGTGGCTTTGGGCCGGGGAGGGAGCGGAGGAAGGCAGGCAGGGTCCTGGTTTGCGTCTGAGGCGTCCATGGCGAGAGGCGCGCCGCGGAGCGCCCCCCCTGCTCCTCCGGGGTGAGGGAGGATGCTCTGCGGGGCCGATGGAGGAGCGCGGGCAGCGGGTGGCGGCGCTGGCGGCGCTGGCGCTGCTCTTCGCGGGGCTGGTGCTGCAGTACCTGTGCCCGGGGGCGGGCAGTGCCGGCGGCGCCGCGGAGGAGGCGGCGGAAGAGGCGGCGGCGGCGGCGGAGGCCCTGAGGAGACGAGGGGGCGGAGACCCCTACGGGCCCGAGGACGCCTCCCGGCCCGCTTCGTCCCGCGCCGCCGCTTCCGCGCCGCCGAGCTGCTCCGCCGCGCAGACTTCCGCCTCGAGGGCGACGACCTGATGGTCTTCCTCCACATCCAGAAGACCGGCGGCACCACCTTCGGGAGGCACCTGGTCCGCAACCTGCGCCTGGCCCGCCCCTGCCGCTGCCGCGCCGGGCAGAAGAAGTGCGCCTGCCTCCGCCCCGGCCGGCCCGAGCCCTGGCTCTTCTCCCGCTTCTCCACCGGATGGAGCTGCGGCCTCCACGCCGACTGGACCGAGCTCAACACCTGCCTCCCGGGGATCCTGCCCGGCCCACACAACGCCAGCCACGCGGGAGGAGGAGCAGGAGGGGACGCCGCGAGCACCCACAGGTCGGCCCCCCCAGCAGCCCGGCCCGCCGTCCCCCTGGCTCCCCACCCCTCTCCCTTCTCCTCCTTTTCTTCCTTTCTCCCCTTCCTTTCATCTGGTCCTCTCTCTCTGTCCCTCTGCCTTCTCTTTCCTTCTCATCCCTTCTCTTCCTCTCTTCCTTTCCCTTCTCCCCTTCCTTCCTTCCATCTGGTCCCCCCTCTCCCTTCTCTTTCTTTCCCCCTTCTCCCCTCCTCTTTCCATCCCTTCTCTTCCTCCTCTTCCCTTTCCTGTCTTTCTCTTCCATCCTTCATTTTCTCTCCCTTCCCTTCCTCTCTTCCCTTTCCTTTCCCCCTCCCTCCCTTGCTCCCTTTCCTTCCTTCCATCTGGTCCCCGCTCTCCCTTCTCTTTCTTTCTTTCTCTCCTCTCTTCACTTCCCTTCCTCTCCTTACTTCCCTTCTCCTTTCCTTCCTTCCATCTGGTCCCCCTCTCCCTTCTCTTTCTTTCCCCCCTTCTCTCCTCCTCTTCCCATCCCTCTCTGATCTTCCTTCTGCCTCCCTTTCCTGTCTTTCTCTTCCATCCTTCATTTTCTCTCCCTTCCCTTCCTCTCTTCCCTTCCTTCCCCCTTGCTCCCTTTCCTTCCTTCCATCTGGTCCCCGCTCCCTTCTCTTTCTTTCCTTCTCTCCTCTCTTCCCTTCCCTTCCTCTCCTTACTTCCTTTCTCCCCTTCCTTCCTTTCATCTGGTCCCCCCCTCTCCCTCTCCCTTCTCTTTCTTTCCTTCCCTCCCCTCTTCCTTGTCTTCCTCTCTTCCCTTCCCTTCTCCCATTCTCCCTTCTCTCCTCCTCTTCCCATCCCTCTCTCCATCTTCCTTCTTCCTCCCTTTCCTGTCTTAATTTCCCATCCTTCATTCCCTCTCCCTCCTCTTCCTTTTCTTCCTCTCTTCCCTTTCCTTTCCCCCTCCCTCCCCTTCCTTCCTTCTTTCCATCTGGTCCTCTCTCTCCGTCCCTCTTCCTTCTCTTTCTTTCCTCCCTTCACTCCTCATTCTATCCCTCCCTCTTCCTTCCCTCTC
This sequence comes from Anolis apletophallus, assembly GCA_030556195.1. NCBI lineage: Eukaryota > Metazoa > Chordata > Lepidosauria > Squamata > Anolidae > Anolis > Anolis apletophallus. Next base: position 4,258,178 of record JARBWK010000016.1, on the reverse strand, counting down.
CCTTCTCTTCTCATCCCTTCTCTTCCTTTTCTTCCTCTCTTCCCTTCCCTTCCTCTCTTCCCTTTCCTTTCCCCCTCCCTCCCCTTCCTTCCTTCCTTCCATCTGGTCCTCTCTCTCCGTCCCTCTTCCTTCTCTTTCTTTCCTCTCTTCTCTCCTCCTCTTCCCATGCCTCTCTCTATCTTCCTCCCTCCCTCTCCTGTCTTTCTTTTCCATTCTTCATTCCCCTCCCTTCTCTCTCTCTCCATCCCTCTTCCTTCTCTATCTTTCCTCCCTTCACTCATTCTATCCCCCCCTCTTCCTTCCCTCTCCCTTCTCTTCTCATCCCTTCTCTTCCTTTTCTTCCTCTCTTCCCTTCCCTTCTCCCCTTCCTTCTTCCTTCTGGTCCTCTCTCCCCCCCTCTCCATCCCTCACCCTTCTCTTCCCCTCTTCCCTTTCCTTTTTCCCTCCCTCCCTTTCCTTCTTCCATCTGTTCCCCTCTCCCCCTCTCCATCCCTCTCCCTTCTCTTTCTTTCCTTCCCTCCCCTCTTCCTTTTCTTCCTCTCTTCCCTTCCCTTCTTCTATTCCTTCCTTTCATCTGGTCCCCTCTCTCCCCCTCTGCACTCCTCTTCCTTCTCTTTCTTTCCTCCCTTCTCTCCTCCTCTTCCCATCCCTCTCATCTTCCTTTTGCCCCCCTTTCCTGCCTTTCCGTTCCATCCTTCATTCCCTCTCTCTCATCCTTCCCTTTCTATTTTTCTCTCTTTATCCCATCCCCCTTTCTTCCTTTTCCGTTTTCGCTTCCCTTCCTTCCATCTGGTCCCCCGTCTGTCCCTCTCCACCCCCATTCCCTTCTCTTTCTTTCTCTCTCTCTCCTCTTCTCATCCCTCTTCCTTTCCTTCCTCTCTTCCCACCTTTTATCCCCTTCCTTCTTTCCTTCCGGTCCTCTCTCTCTCCCTCTCTCCATCCCTTTTCCTTCTCTTTCTTTCCTCCCTTCTCTTCTCTTCCCTGCCTTCTCCCATTCCTTCCTTTCATCTGGTCCCCCTTCTCCATCCCTCTCCCTTCTCTTTCTTTCCTCCCTTCTCTTCTCCTCTTCCCATCCCTCTCTCTATCTTCCTTCTGCCTCCCTTTCCTTTCCCCCCTCTCCCTTCTTTCCTTCTGTCCTCTCTCCCTTTTCTTCCTCTCTTCCCTTCCCTTCTTCCTTCCATCCATCCATCTGATCCTCCACACTCTGGTTTTTTTTCCTGCAACTCTACAAACCAGGATCCTTCTAGTTTCCAAAACGTTCTTCCATTGCAAAGCAAAATATTGTTTTTGGGGGGCCTTTCGCTGCAAAAGCCGTTTTGTTTGGATGCGCCTCACTTTTGTGTTGTTGGAGTTCTGACCCCCCCCCCCTCATTCTTCCATTCTTCCTGATGAGAGGCCTGGGCAGCCACACATTCAAAGAGTTGTTGTTTTCGGAAGAGGAGAGCGATGGCCCCTGCCAGGGCCGTAGCCAGGATTTTGGTTGGGGGGGGGGGGGCTGAGACTAGGTGGAAGAGGGTCTACCCTAGCCAGGGCCGTAGCCAGGATTTTGGTTGGGGGCTGAGACTAGGTGGAAGAGGGTCTACCCTAGCAAGGGCCGTAGCCAGGATTTTGGTTGGGGGGCTGAGACTAGGTGGAAGAGGGTCTACCTAGCCAGGGCCGTAGGTTGGGGGGCTGGATTTTGGTTGGGGGGGGATTTTGGTTGGGGCGGGGCTGAGACTAGGTGGAAGAGGGTCTACCCTAGCCAGGGCCGTAGCCAGGATTTTGGTTGGGGCGGGGCTGAGACTAGGTGGAAGAGGGTCTACCCTAGCCAGGGCCGTAGCCAGGATTTTGGTTGGGGGGCTGAGACTAGGTGGAAGAGGGTCTACCCTAGCCAGGGCCGTAGCCAGGATTTTGGTTGGGGGCTGAGACTAGGTGGAAGAGGGTCTACCCTAGCCAGGGCCGTAGCCAGGATTTTGGTTGGGGGGCTGAGACTAGGTGGAAGAGGGTCTACCTAGCCAGGGCCGTAGCCAGGATTTTTGGTTGGGGGGCAGAGACTAGGTGGAAGAGGGTCTACCCTAGCCAGGGCCGTAGCCAGGATTTTGGTTGGGGGGGCTGAGACTAGGTGGAAGAGGGTCTACCCCTAGCCAGGGCCGTAGCCAGGATTTTGGTTGGGGGCTGAGACTAGGTGGAAGAGGGTCTACCTAGCCAGGGCCGTAGCCAGGATTTTGGTTGGGGGGGCTGAGACTAGGTGGAAGAGGGTCTACCTAGCCAGGGCCGTAGCCAGGATTTTGGTTGGGGGGCTGAGACTAGGTGGAAGAGGGTCTACCTAGCCAGGGCCGTAGCCAGGATTTTGGTTGGGGGCTGAGACTAGGTGGAAGAGGGTCTACCCTAGCCAGGGCCGTAGCCAGGATTTTGGTTGGGGGGCTGAGACTAGGTGGAAGAGGGTCTACCTAGCCAGGGCCGTAGCCAGGATTTTGGTTGGGGGCTGAGACTAGGTGGAAGAGGGTCTACCCCTAGTAGCCAGGATTTTGGTTGGGGCTGAGACTAGGTGGAAGAGGGTCTACCCTAGCCAGGGCCGTAGCCAGGATTTTGGTTTGGGGGGCTGAGACTAGGTGGAAGAGGGTCTACCCTAGCCAGGGCCGTAGCCAGGATTTGGGTTGGGGGGCGGAGACTAGGTGGAAGAGGGTCTACCCTAGCCAGGGCCGTAGCCAGGATTTTGGTTGGGGGCTGAGACTAGGTGGAAGAGGGTCTGAGACTACCTAGCCAGGGCCGTAGCCAGGATTTTGGTTGGGGGGGCTGAGACTAGGTGGAAGAGGTCTACCCTAGCCAGGGCCGTAGCCAGGATTTTTGGTTGGGGGGCTGAGACTAGGTGGAAGAGGGTCTACCCTAGCCAGGGCCGTAGCCAGGATTTTGGTTGGGGGCTGAGACTAGGTGGAAGAGGGTCTACCTAGCCAGGGCCGTAGCCAGGATTTTGGGTTGGGGGGCTGAGACTAGGTGGAAGAGGGTCTACCTAGCCAGGGCCGTAGCCAGGATTTTGGTTGGGGGGCTGAGACTAGGTGGAAGAGGGTCTACCCTAGCCAGGGCCGTAGCCAGGATTTTTGGTTGGGGGCTGAGACTAGGTGGAAGAGGGTCTACCTAGCCAGGGCCGTAGCCAGGATTTTGGTTGGGGGGCTGAGACTAGGTGGAAGAGGGTCTACCTAGCCAGGGCCGTAGCCAGGATTTTGGTTGGGGGCTGAGACTAGGTGGAAGAGGGTCTACCTAGCCAGGGCCGTAGCCAGGATTTTGGTTGGGGGGGCTGAGACTAGGTGGAAGAGGGTCTACCCTAGCCAGGGCCGTAGCCAGGATTTTGGTTGGGGGGCTGAGACTAGGTGGAAGAGGGTCTACCCTAGCCAGGGCCGTAGCCAGGATTTTGGTTGGGGGGGGGCTGAGACTAGGTGGAAGAGGGTCTACCTAGCCAGGGCCGTAGCCAGGATTTTGGTTGGGGGCTGAGACTAGGTGGAAGAGGGTCTACCTAGCCAGGGCCGTAGCCAGGATTTTGGTTTGGGGGGCTGAGACTAGGTGGAAGAGGGTCTACCTAGCCAGGGCCGTAGCCAGGATTTTGGTTGGGGGGCTGAGACTAGGTGGAAGAGGGTCTACCTAGCCAGGGCCGTAGCCAGGATTTTGGTTGGGGGGGCTGAGACTAGGTGGAAGAGGGTCTACCCTAGCCAGGGCCGTAGCCAGGATTTTGGTTGGGGGGCTGAGACTAGGTGGAAGAGGGTCTACCCTAGCCAGGGCCGTAGCCAGGATTTTGGTTGGGGCTGAGACTAGGTGGAAGAGGGTCTACCCTAGCCAGGGCCGTAGCCAGGATTTTGTTTCGGGGTGGGGGGCTGAGTTTGGTTCGGGGCTGAGACTGGGTGGAAGAGGGTCTACCCTAGCAAACCTTTTGTATTGTTATGCCAATAACCCCATGAAGGTGGGATATAATGAGCATGGTGATCAGATCATGATATGAATAAACATAACAGTTTAAATAATGTACCAGTAAGGCCTTTTCGTGGACCACCCTGAGAATTTCGGGGGGGGGGCCCTGAAGCCCCCTTAGCCCCGGCTACATGCCTGACCCTAGCAAACCTTTTGTATTGTTATCCCAATAACCCCATGAATGTGGGATATAATGAGCATGGTGATCAGACCATGATATGAATAAACATAACAGTTTAAATAATGTACCAGTAAGGCCTTCTCGCGGACCACCCTCAGAATTTCGAGGGGGCTGAAGCCCCCTTAGCCCCCCCCCGGCTACATGCCTGGCCCCTGCCGTGTTGCTAGGGAGCTTCTCTGGATTGTTCTCCAAATGAAGCATTCACATGCATGCCCATTAAATTACTTTTTGTTACTTCCTTCCTCTCTTCCTTTCCCTTCCTTTTTTCCTTTCTCCCTTTCTCCTTCTCCTTGCTCTCTTCCTTTCCTTTCCACTTCCTTTCTCTTTCCTTTCCTTCTTCCCTCCCTTCCATCCTTACCTAATTCCTTCCTTCCTCTCTCTCTCCTTTCTTCCTTCCTCTCTCCCTTTTCTTTCTTCTTCCTTCCCTAATTCCCTCCTTCCTTCCCTCATTCCTTCCTCTCTCCCTTTCTTTTTGTTTCTCCTTCTCTTACTTCCTTTCCTTCCTTCCTTCCTTCCTTCCCTGATTCCTTCCTCTCTCACTTTCCTTTCTCATCCATTCTCTATTTTCTTCCTTCCCCTCCCTCTTTCCTCTCTCCTTTCTTCCTTCTCTAATTTCTTCCTTGCTCTCTCCCTCCCCTTTCTCCTTCCTTCCTTGCTCTCTTCCTTTCCTTTCCACTTCCTTCCTCTCTCCTTCCTTTCCTTCTTCCCTCCCTTCCATCCTTACCTAATTCCTTCCTTCCTCTCTCCCTTTCTTTTCTCCTTTCTTCCTTCCTCTCTCCCTTTTCTTTGCTTTCTTCTTCCTTCCTTAATGCCTTCCTTCCTTCCTCCCTTTCTTTTCATTTCTCCTTCCCTTCCTCTCTTCCTTCCTTCCTCTCTCCCCTTCCTTCCCTCCCTGATTCCTTCCACTCTCCCTTTTCTTTCCTTTCTTTTTCCTTCCCTAATTCCCTCCTCCCTTCCCTCATTCCTTCCTCTCCCTTTCTTTTCATTTCTCCTTCCCTCCCTCTCTTCCTTCCTCTCTCCCCTCCCTTCCCTGATTCCTTCCTCTCTCCCTTTCCTTTCTCATTCCTTCTCTTATTTTCTTCCTTCCTCTCTCTCTTTCCTTTCTCCTTCCTTCCTTCCTTCTCTAATTCCTTCCTTGCTCTCTTCCTTTCCTTTCCCCTTCCTATCTCCTTCCTTTCCTTCTTTCCTCCTTTCCATCCTTACCTAATTTCTTCCTTCCTCTCTCTCTTTCTTTCTTCCTTTCTCCCTTTTCTTTCCTTTCTTCTTCCCTAATTCCTTCCTTCCTCTCTCTTTCCTTTCCTTTCTTCTTTCCCTCCCTCCCTCATTCCTTCCTTCCTCTCTCCCTTTCCTTTCCCCTTCCTTCCTCTCTTTCCTTTCCTTCTTCCCTCCCTTCCTTTCTCCCTTCCTCTCTCCCTCTTTTCCTACCACCTGTGTGCCTTCCTTTCATCTTTTCCTTTCTTCCTTCTCATTTTTCTCTTTTCCTTCCCTCTTCCCGTCTTACTATTTCTGCTTTCATTCTTTCCTTCCAGTCTTCTCCTTCTCCTCATCCCTTATTTCATCCCTTCTTCCCTTCTTGCTTTGTTTCCTTCCATTTCCTACCGAAACAGACCGTCCCTCTTTGTTCCTTGGAAATCCCTGGATGTCTTGTCCCAGGCCTCAGGCCTTCCTCCCCTTCCTTGAGCCTGAGCTCAGGTTGTATCTACATTACGGAGTGAATGAATACAGTTTGATGCCACTTGAGCGTTTGGGCTCCGTGCTGTGGGAGCTGTAACTTGGCACTCTTTGGTAGGTGAAGGCCAGAGACCTTGAGAAACTACAACTCCCAGGAATCCATCCAGTTGAAGCAGGGCCCAACTGGATTCATGCTACAGTGTTGATGCGCCCTAAGAGTGGCTCTATTTGTGGTCTTGTCATTGCTTCTCCTTGGAATATATTTCTATTGATGGTGGATCTGGTCGGGACGTTCATCGTTGGGACCCGAAACTCAATGAATTCAATGGATCCAGTGAAAATATAAATATAATATAATCATAAATAGTTGTCTAGGCCAGTGTTTCCCAACCTTTTTTGAGCCACGGCACATTTTTGACATTTCCAAAATCCTGGGGCACACCACCAACCAAAATGACACAAAAGGACACTCTAACACAGTAATACATATAGTTAATATGTTTTTAAATGTATTTAAACACTCACTTAGTGTGAAACCTGGGTTTGTTTTGATGAACAGAACATATATATGACTTCCTCTCACATATTTATACATGGCTATCATGTCTTCTCTCAGCCTTCTCTTCTTCAGGCTAAACATGCCCAGCTCTTCAAGCCGCTCCTCATAGTGCTTGTTCTCCAGACCTTTGGGAAATTTCACCCTGAGTGAAACTTGCTTCCAGTTAACTATGGATGTCATGAAGCTGTTATAAACAGTTCCTTAGGGGGGACACCTGATGATCGCTCACGGCACACTAGTGTGCCATGGCACACTGGTTGGGAAACACTGGTCTAGGCCCATTCTGTAATTCTGGCCATTGGTAGTTCATATTTTGCCCAATGGAATAGTATTGGAACTTGCTTCAAATGTATATGACTGTTCTAATAGTATTATGTTTATGTCTTATAGTGGTTTTTCTGAGTGATTTTGTGTTGGCAATTTAATGTTTTGCCTGTTGGAAACCGCTCTGAGTCCCCTGGGGAAGATAGAGCGGTATGTGTGTGTGTGTGTGTGTGTATATATATATATATATATATAATTAGACGAGTCCTTCCTGAATCTTCGTTCACGAAGAAAGGCCGAGAGAGAGAGAGAGGGATTATTATTATTATTATTATTATTATTATTATATTGGTTGTAACCAGCAAAAGGGCCCAGTGTCTGTTTCCTTGCTGTGTGGCTTCTGGGATGCAGAAGCATCTCTCTGTCCCTTTGTGTGGGGCAGAGAGATGCATCATCCTTCACTTTTGGGGCATCGTTTCCCATCGAGGTTTGCTTTGAGTCCTCTAATCATAATCTCCTTTTTGGTGAGCAGTGTACTTTCAAATCCCTTCCTTGCCTTGGAGTCGGTGCGGATCACGGCTCGCGCCATACATTGCTCTGCAAAGCGCTGCAATCCCTTTGTGCACAATGGAGCGATGTTGCGATGTTCAAGATGCGGTTTGCAATGATGCAAGGAAGCGATCCTGTTTCGGGTTGACGCAAACGTCCAGAGTCTCCTTTGATAACTTACCATCCATATATATACTGTATATATATATATACTATATATATATATATAATATTATAATACACACACACACACACACACACATGTCGATCGTCTCTTTGTATTGACGTCCAGAGTCTCCTTTGATAACATACCATATATATATTATATATATTATATATATTATATATATATAATATTATATATATTATAATATATATTATATAATATATATTATAATATATATAATATATATTATAATGTAACATATATTATATATATAAAATAAATAATATATATATATATTATACACACACACACGTCGATCGTCTCTGTGTATTGACGTCCAGAGTCTCCTTTGATAACATACCATATATATTATATATATTATATATATAATAATATATATAATATATATTATATATATTATAATGTAACATATATATAATATTATACACACACACACGTCGATCGTCTCTTTGTATTGATGTCTTGGGAGGGAAGCCTTTGTGCTCAGGCATCATTGATCTCAAATACCGTCCCCTGTTGTTTGGCTGGAAATCTCTTTGTGCGCGTGTGTGTAGAAGTAATGCGCTAGGAGAAACCTTTTGTTGTTGTTCTGCTGGCTGCTGTTGCCTTCTGATGTGTGCAATGTGTTGATATCGCGAGGACGGTGAGCGCCGAATCCCAAATGTCCAAAGGCTGGTGCGGAATATGAATTTGGGGCCCAATGGGTTTCCTTCCCAAGGAAAAGAGGCCTTGCGTTGAAACAAAGAGCTGCGTGGAGCGGTTCGTCTTCAAACAATAGCCTGCAGTGTCCTCACATCCACAGTCTGTGGGCAAATCCAAGATGCGTGGCCTCATTCTCTTGGAGTGAAGGGCTTTCCCTTTTCATTTTCAAAGCAGTTATGCCTTTGATTCACTCTCGAGTCCTTTCTCAAAAAGAAATAACCTAAATCACTCTCCCTGTGATTTATTTCCAGCTGAGGGTTTATTTGTGCATTTTTCCTCTGTATCTATTATTATTATTATTGTTATTATTATTTAGTTATTATTTTACTAGCTGTACCTGCCACACTTTGGTTTGGCCAACCTTCCCTCCCTCTTTCTCTCCTTCTTCCTTTCTCTCCTTCCTTTCCTCTCTCTTCCCTTCCTTCTTTCACTTTTTCTTTCTTTCTCTCTTTCCTTCCTTCCTTCTCTCCCTCTCTTTCTCTCCTTTGTTCCTTCTTTCCTTCCTTCCTTTCCTCTCTCTTTCCTTCCTTCTTTCACTTTTTATTTCCTTCTCTCTTTCCTTCCTTCTCTCTTTCCTTCCTTCCTTCTCTCCCTCCCTCTTTCTCTCTTTCGTTTCTTCTCTCCTTCCCTCTCTCTCTTTCCTTCCTTCTTTCACTTTTTCTTTCCTTCTCTCTTTCCTTCCTTCCTTCTCTCCCTCTCTCTTTCTCTCCTTTTTCCTTCTTTCCTTCCTTCCTTTCCTCTCTCTTTCCTTCCTTCTTTCACTTTTTATTTCCTTCTCTCTTTCCTTCTTTCCTTCTCTCCCTCCCTCCCTCTTTCTCTCTTTCGTTTCTTCTCTCCTTCCCTCTCTCTCCTTCCTTCTTTCACTTTTTATTTCCTTCTCTCTTTCCTTCCTTCCTTCTCTCCCTCCCTCTTTCTCTCTTTTGTTCCTTCTCTCCTTCCTTCTTCCTTCCCCCTCTCTTTCCTTCCTTCTTTCACTTTTTATTTCCTTCTCTTTTTCCTTTCTTCCTTCCCTCCCTCCCTCTTTCTCTCTTTTGTTCCTTCTCTCCTTCCCCCCCCCTCTCTTTCCTTCCTTCTTTCACTTTTTATTTCCTTCTCTTTTTCCTTCCTTCCTTCCTTCTCTCCCTCTTTCTCTCTTTTGTTCCTTCTCTCCTTCCCCCTCTCTTTCCTTCCTTCTTTCACTTTTTTGTTTCCTTCTCTTTTTCCTTCCTTCTTTCCCTCCCTCCCGACCTCTGGGGATGCCTGCTATAGATGCAGGCGAAACCTCAGGAGAGAATGCTACTGGAATATGGCCAGACAGCCCAAAAAACTCACAACAACCCATTATTATTATTATTCAATTTATTAATTTATTATTATAGTATATGTTATATTCTATTATATTTATTATGTTATTATGTTATATTCTATTATATTTATTATGTTGTTATTATTATTGTGTGTGCGTGCGTATGTATATGTATACATACATACATACATACATATATATATATATATATAGCGTACCACTTTTTCTTGTGAGTGAACAGGGCAACCCCCCAAATATGAAACCTAAAGACAACAAAACATTAAAATCGAAATATGGGATTTTTAGTTAGCAACATTGTCATGAACTAAAAGAGGGAAACTTTCTGTCCTTTGCATTTCCATGGCGCTGTTTCTGTGATGTGCAACTATGTCACTGAGAAGGTCTTTAAAATACTTCGAGAATTTGCACCTCTCTTGTTTTGTTTTTCTATTTATTAACGACGCTGGTAATTGCGTCGCACTGGTAGCACTTTTCTCCTGTCGTCTTGAGGAGCAATTGGTGTGATTGCTGCGACTTGCGTGTGCTAAAAACAGAAACACGGGTGTGAACACGCCTCCCTTACCCCCTTCCTGCTTTTCACGCCTGTCCCGTGGAGTTGCTGCATTTTTTGGGATGATGTCAAGCTGGCAAGCAATTAGCTAAAGTCCCTTTCAAGGTATCCAGCAGGTGGAAGTTGACCATAAAGTTATGCTGGAGGATCTCGAGATTCCTAGAGATGAATGTCTCTAGTGGAAGTTGACTTTAGAGTCACCCTGAAGGTCATAGAGATTCCTACATGTCTGGAGTCACTGGGGTGGCTCCATGTTCCACTTCCTATGGAGCACCCAGAGATTCCTAGAGAAACTTCACTGGTGGAAGTTGACCATAAAGTTATGCTGGAGGATCTCAAGATTCCTAGAGATGAATGTCCCTGGTGGAAGTTGACTTTAGAGTCACCCTGAAGGTCCTAGAGATTCCTACATGTCTGGATCCACTGGGGTGACTCCATGTTCAACTTCCACTGAAGAACCCAGAGATTCCTAGAGAGAAACTTCTCTGGTGGAAGTTGACCATAGAGTTATGCTAGAGGCTCTCAAGATTCCTAGAGATGAATGTCCCTGGTGGAAGTTGACTTTAGAGTCACCCTGAAGGTCCTAGAGATTCCTACATGTCTGGATCCACTGGGGTGACTCCATGTTCAACTTCCTCTGACAGACCCAGAGATTCCTAGAGAGAAACTTCTCTGGTTGAAGTTGACCATAGAGTTATGCTAGAGGCTCTCAAGATTCCTAGAGATGACTGTCCCTGGTGGAAGTTGACTTTAGAGTCACCCTGAAGGTCATAGAGATTCCTATATGTCTGGATCCACTGGGGTGACTCCATGTTCAACTTCCTCTGACAGACCCAGAGATTCCTAGAGAAACTTCTCTGGTGGAAGTTGACCATAAAGTTATGCTGGAGGATCTCAAGTTTCCTAGAGATGACTGTCCCTGGTGGAAGTTGACTTTAGAGTCACCCTGAAGGTCATAGAGATTCCTATATGTCTGGATCCACTGGGGTGACTCCATGTTCAACTTCCTCTGACAGACCCAGAGATTCCTAGAGAAACTTCTCTGGTGGAAGTTGACCATAAAGTTATGCTGGAGGATCTCAAGTTTCCTAGAGATGACTGTCCCTGGTGGAAGTTGACTTTAGAGTCACCCTGAAGGTCATAGAGATTCCTACATGTCTGGATCCACTGGTGTGACTCCATGTTCCACTTCCTCTGAAGGACCCAAAGATTCCTAGAGAGAAACTTCTCTGGTGTAAGTTGACCATAAAGTCATCCTGGAGGGCCTAAATATTCCTACAGAGAAACATCTCTGGTGGGGGTTGTCCTTTGAATCATGCACCAAAATACAGCCAACTTAGCACACTCCGTATCTCTTGGATTGAATTGTAGACTTGGGTGGATTCCTAGGGTTCCTAGAGGTCATCTAGTCGAACTTTCTGCCAGTGAAGCATCCCTAAAAGGTGACCATCTGACGTCTTGTAGAAGTTCTCTAGCAAAGGAGAGATTCCCGTGGTCCCCAAACACTGAACTTCTCAATGTCTTGGACTTCGACTTCCAGAAGCCTCAGCTTGGCCAATGGAATTCTGGGAACTGGAGTCCCAAATGTCTGAAGTTTGGAAACCTGTGTCGGTTTTCTCATTCCACTGTGGAACAGATATTCTCATTCAGGGCCGTAGCCAGGATTTTGATTCGGGTGGGCTGAGTTTGGTTCGGGGGGGGGGGCTGAGACTGGAAGAGGGTCTACCCTAGCAAACCTTTTGTATTGTTATCCCAATAACCCCATTAATGTGGGATATAATGAGCATGGTGATCAGATCATGATATGAATAAACATAACAGTTTAAATAATGTGCCAGTAAGGCCTTTTCGCGGACCACCCTGAGAATTGGGGGGGGGGGCTGAAGCCCCCTTAGCCCCCCCCCTGGCTACATGCCTGTTCTCATTAGATACATCTTTAGTCTGTTTACATCCATGGATGCATCAATATGGTGTTAAAAACTCCATAACTGTTGGCATATATCTATCGATCTATCCATCCATCTATCGATCGATCCATCCTTCCATCCATCCTTCCATCCACCCATCCTTCCATCTATCCTTCCACTTCCTTCCATCCGTTCCATCCATCCATCCATCCATCTATCCATCCTTCTATCTATCCTTCCACTTCCTTCTATCCATCCATCCATCCTTTCATCTATCCTTCCATCCATCTGCCCTTCCATCCATCCATCCTTCCACTTCCTTCCTTCCCTTCCGTCCGTCCGTCCATCCAACCATCCATTTATCCATCCATCTATCCTTCCATCTATCCGTCCATCCAACCATCCGTCCATCCATCTATCCTTCCATCCATCCATTTATCCTTTCATCTATCCTTCCATCCATCTGCCCTTCCATCCATCCATCCATCCATCCTTCCATCTATCCTTTCACTTCCTTCCATCCGTCCATCCAACCATCCATCCATCCATCTATCCTTCCATCTATCCGTCCATCCAACCATCCGTCCATCCATCCATCCATCTATCCTTCCATCTATCCTTCCATCCGTCCATCCATCTATCGATCCACCCATCCTTCCTTCCTTCCTTCCATCCTTCTATCCTTTCATCCATCCATCCTTCCTTCCATCTATCCTTCCACTTCCTTCCGTCCGTCCATCCATCCATCCATCTATCCTTCAATCTATCCTTCCATCCGTCCTTCCATCCATCCATCCTTCTATCTAGCCTTCCACCTCCTTCCTTCCATCCGTCCATCTATCCATCCATCCTTCCATCTAGCCTTCCACTTCCTTCCTTCCATCCATCCACCCATCCATCCATCTATCTTATCTATCTACCAAAGTATCTATCTATCTCTTGGTTGGCAGAAGGATAAATAGATAGATATATCCATAGATAAAACAGAAGAAATGGCTCGAATGTGCTGGCTGTTTCAAAGCCGCACGAATGGTTCATTACGTTTCATTTCATCCAATCTGTCATTCGCGCAGCACATGATTTCCCTGCTGAAGGAATGCTTTCTACATCCCAGCTGGGCGAAAACTAATGTTTTTCCGTCCATCGGGAGACATTCTTTTTCTCTCTCTCTCTGTGGCTTTTCCTGGGATACTATACATTTCAAAACGACGCTGTCCAACGGCGGCTTGCAAAAGTGCCGAAATCCATTTGAGCTGCTGCGGAATGTCGTATTTATCGCTTTGCGATGTGTTCCGATCTTGGCAGCGCCTTGTATTAAATGACCAAATATCGTTTTCGAAATGCGGGCGGGTGAATAGCGGGGCAGGCGTTTCGAATAAATAAATAAGAGATGGGCAGCCTCTGAAGTGGTTGCGGGGGGGATGCGGTGGTTAATTTCCCCCTCGTTCGTTTGCCGGGATGGTTGAAGGAGGCCACAATGTAAATGGTTGCGGGAAGGAGGTAGATTAGTGGCCTTGATTGCTTTTTTAAGATTTGACTCGCAGAGATGCGCCAGCGTGGCGGAGCTCCTGGTTCCCGTTTTGGGGCGAAGACTGCAGTGGCTAATGAATCACTTCGATGTCCTTTCGCAAAAAAAAGCGAAGCCATTTAAAATGTGCAGTGCATTGATTTACATCAAATAGATCAATGTTTCCAACCTTTTTTGAGCCACGGCACATTTTTTACATTTACCAAATCCTGGGGCACACCACCAACCAAAATGACACTCCAACACAGTCATACATATAGTTAATATGTTTTTAAATGCATTTATACACTCAGTGTGAAACCTGGCCCTGTTTCGATAAACACAACATAGATATCCTGGCAGGAATGGCAGAAAGGCACAAACTTCCCACACAGAACTCCCATAACCAAGAGAAAATGCTATAAGAGTTTGGTGGGCATTGCCCTTGGGTTTTGGAGTCGTAGTTCACCTATATCCAGAGAGCACTGTGGACTGAACCAATGTTGGATCAGGACTAAACTTGGCATGAATACTCAATATGCCCAAACGTGAACACAGAATGGAGTTTGGGGAAAATAGATCTTGACATTTGGGAGTTGTAGTTTCTGGGATTCATAGTTAACACACAATCAAAGAGCATCCTGAACTCTTGCAACAATGGAATTGAACCAAACTTGGCATATTGAACTCTCATGACCAACAGAAAGTAGTGAATGGGTTTGCTTGGGAATTGACCTTGAGTTTGGAAGTTGTAGTTCACCTACACCCAGAGAGCACTGTGGACTCAAACAATGTTATGTTATGTTGTTGTTTTCTTTTCTATCCAGAATCACAATGTTGGAAGGAGGCTCACCACTTTAAGGTCCCTAAAACAGGCATGGGAAAACTCCGGCCCTCTGGGTGCTTTGGACTCCAACTCCCACCATTCCTAACAGCCTGAGGCCCTTTCATGCTTAAGTGGCTGAGAGGGGAAAAGGAAAAGGCCCTGAGGCTGCTAGGAATGGTGGGAGTTGGAGTCCAAAACACCTGGAAGGTCCGAGTTTGCCCATGCCAGCTTTCGACAGAGACCTCTTCCTCCCCCTTCCCCTTCGCACCCTTACTTCCCCCTCCTGCCCAACACTTACTTTTTCTTCTCCACTCGGGCCCCCTTCTTCCCAGCCTCGCTCTGCTCACGCTGCCACTTCTGCCGCCATTTTGATCCAAAGGGGCAGCGTGAGCGTATTCAGGAGGGGAGGGAGGAAGATGTGTGAGTCTGCGCAGTAGCACCTGCACGGGTCACACCTTCCTCCCTCCCCTCCTGAACACGCTCACGCTGCCCCTTTGGATCAAGGCTGGGAAGAAGGGAGCCAGAGTGGAGAAGAAAAAGTAAGTGTTCGGCAGGAGGGGGAAGAAAGGGTATTGGAGGTTCCAATTTTCCACGGCACACCTGATGATCGCTCACGGCACACTAGTGTGCCCCGGCACACCGGTTGGGAAACACTGAAATAGATGAATCCCGGTTCCTCCAACAACTTTAAGGCAATCCTTAAACGCTATGTTCACTCACATAAACTTATGCCAGATCTATATTATTATTGTTATTAGTATTATTTGGTAACAGTGTGCTTTTCTGTCATGTGCTGGGCCTTCGGTATTTTAATTTTGTATCACACTCTCTCAGCTTCAGAAGGCAGTCCGACGAATGATTTTTGTCATTGCCCTCCCGTTGAAAATATATACCTTCAGGTAATTCCTTACTTTATTATCTGGGGTGGACGTCCCTGCTGTGGCCTTTAGGGTTGTGCTTACTTGCTTAAGATCAGTGAAGACTTGAATTGAAGGACAGTACCTAATTCTTTCTATCTGTGGTTGCATCAGAGCACTGCATACATTCCTAGAGGCCAGTAGGTAATCCTTTCTATCTATATACTGACCTCCAGTGGTTGCATCAGAGCACTGCATACATACATCCCTATAGGTCAGTGGCTCCTCCTGCCTATGTATATACTGCCCTATGGTGGTTGCATCAGAGCACTGCATACATACATCCCTATAGGTCAGTGGCTCCTCCTGCCTATGTATATACTGCCCTATGGTGGTTGCATCAGAGCACTGCATACATACATCCCTATAGGTCAGTGGCTCTCCTGCCTATGTATATACTGCCCTATGGTGGTTGCATCAGAGCACTGCATACATACATCCCTATAGGTCAGTGGCTCCTCCTGCCTATGTATATACTGCCCTATGGTGGTTTCATCAGAGCACTGCATACATACATCCCTATAGGTCAGTGGCTCCTTTTTTCTATCTATATCCTGCCTATGTATATACTGCCCTATGGTGGTTGCATCAGAGCACTGCATACATACATCCCTATAGGTCAGTGGCTCCTCCTGCCTATGTATATACTGACCTATGGTGGTTGCATCAGAGCACTGCATACATACATCCCTAGAGGTCAGTGGCTCCTCCTGCCTATGTATATACTGCCCTATGGTGGTTGCATCAGAGCACTGCATACATACATCCCTATAGGTCAGTGGCTCCTCCTGCCTATGTATATACTGCCCTATGGTGGTTGCATCAGAGCACTGCATACATACATCCCTAGAGGTCAGTGGCTCCTCCTTTGTATATACTGCCCTATGGTGGTTGCATCAGAGCACTGCATACATACATCCCTATAGGTCAGTGGCTACTCCTGCCTCTATATACTGACCTCTTGGTGGTTGCATCAGAGCACTGCATACATACATCCCTATAGGTCAGTGGCTCCTCCTGCCTATGTATATACTGACCTCTGGTGGTTGCATCAGAGCACTGCATACATACATCCCTAGAGGTCAGTGGCTCCTCCTGCCTATATATACTGACCTCCTGGTGGTTGCATCAGAGCACTGCATACATACATCCCTATAGGTCAGTGGCTCCTCCTGCCTATGTATATACTGACCTATGGTGGTTGCATCAGAGCACTGCATACATACATCCCTATAGGTCAGTGGCTCCTCCTTTCTATATACTGACCTCCTGTGGTTGCATCAGAGCACTGCATACATACATCCCTATAGGTCAGTGGCTCCTCCTGCCTTTCTATATACTGACCTCTTGTGGTTGCATCAGAGCACTGCATACATACATCCCTATCGGTCAGTGGCTCCTCCTGCCTATCTATATACTGCCCTCCTGTGGTTGCATCAGAGCACTGCATACATCCATCCCTATAGGTCAGTGGCCCTCCTGACCTGTGTGGTTACTGCCCTTGGTGGTTGCATCAGAGCACTGCATACATACATCCCTATAGGTCAGTGGCTCCTCCTGCAGTCCCTATGTATATACTGCCCTCCTGTGGTTGCATCAGAGCACTGCATACATACAGTCCTAGAGGTCAGTGGCTCCTCCTTTCTATGTATATACTGCCCTATGGTGGTTGCATCAGAGCACTGCATACATACATCCCTATAGGTCAGTGGCTCCTCCTGCCTTCTCTATACTGACCTATGGTGGTTGCATCAGAGCACTGCATACATACATCCCTATAGGTCAGTGGCTCCTCCTGCCTATGTATATACTGCCCTCTGGTGGTTGCATCAGAGCACTGCATACATACATCCCTATAGGTCAGTGGCTCCTCCTGCCTATGTATATACTGCCCTATGGTGGTTGCATCAGAGCACTGCATACATACATCCCTAGAGGTCAGTGGCTCCTCCTGCCTATGTACTGACCTCCCTATGGTGGTTGCATCAGAGCACTGCATACATACATCCCTAGAGGTCAGTGGCTCCTCCTGCCTATATATACTGACCTCCAGTGGTTGCATCAGAGCACTGCATACATACAGTCCTAGAGGCCGGGAGCTAATCCTTTCTATATACTGACCTCTTGTGGTTGCATCAGAGCACTGCATACATACAGTCCTAGAGGCCGGGAGCTAATCCTTTCTATATACTGACCTCTTGTGGTTGCATCAGAGCACTGCATACATACAGTCCTAGAGGCCGGGAGCTAATCCTTTCTATATACTGACCTCTTGTGGTTGCATCAGAGCACTGCATACATACAGTCCTAGAGGCCGGGAGCTAATCCTTTCTATATACTGACCTCCTGTGGTTGCATCAGAGCACTGCATACATACAGTCCTAGAGGCCGGGAGCTAATCCTTTCTATATACTGACCTCCTGTGGTTGCATCAGAGCACTGCATACATACATCCCTAGAGGTCAGTGGCTCCTCCTGCCTATGTATATACTGACCTCTTGGTGGTTGCATCAGAGCACTGCATACATACAGTCCTAGGTCAGTGGCTCCTCCTGCCTAATCCTTTCTATATACTGACGGATAGTGGTTGCATCAGAGCACTGCATACATACAGTCCTAGAGGTAGGGAGCTAATCCTTTCTATATACTGACCTCCTGTGGTTGCATCAGAGCACTGCATACAGTCCTAGAGGCCAGTGGCTAATTTTTTCTATCTATATATTGACCTCAGAGCTGAAGCTGGGGAGGAGGAGGTGGGGCATGGCATGGCCTGTAGGAGAGCTGAAGCTGGGGGGAGGGGGTGGGGCATGGCATGGCCTGTAGGAGAGCTGAAGCTGGGAGGAGGAGGTGGAGCATGGCATGGCCTGTAGGAGAGCTGAAGCTGGGGGGAGGGGGCGGGGCATGGCATGGCCTGTAGGAGAGCTGAAGCTGGGGGGAGGGGGCTGGGCATGGCATGGCCTGTAGGAGAGCTGAAGCTGGGGGGAGGGGTGGGGCATGGCATGGCCTGTAGGAGAGCTGAAGCTGGGAGGAGGAGGTGGGGCATGGCATGGCCTGTAGGAGAGCTGAAGCTGGGGGGAGGGGGCGGGGCATGGCATGGCCTGTAGGAGAGCTGAAGCTGGGAGGAGGAGGTGGGGCATGGCATGGCCTGTAGGAGAGCTGAAGCTGGGGGGAGGGGGTGGGGCATGGCATGGCCTGTAGGAGAGCTGAAGCTGGGAGGAGGAGGTGGGGCATGGCATGGCCTGTAGGAGAGCTGAAGCTGGGGGGAGGGGGCGGGGCATGGCGCGGCCTGGCTCTGCCCCCTCCCCGGCTTCGGCACTCCCAGCAGCTGCTCCAGTCTTGAGGGGACAGTGCCAAGCCAGCATTGTGCTGGCTCTGGCACCACTGGCTTGGCCCTTCCCCCTATGGCTGGAGCCGCTTCTGGGAGAGGTGAAGCCGGGGGTAGGGGGCGGGGCATGGGATTGCCTGGCTCCGCGCCCTCCCCAGCTTTGGCACTCCCAGCAGCTGCTCCCCAGCAGGCCACCAACCCCCAGCCGTTCTTTAATGTGTTAGAGTGTCATTTTGTGTCATTTTGGTTGGTGGTATGCCCCCGGATTTTTTTAATGTTAAAAGTGTGCCACGGCTCAAAAAAGGTTGGGAAACACTGATCTAAAAGATGTGTGTACTTGAATTTTGTGTGTCAGAGAGAGAGAGAGAGAAAGAGAGAGAGAGAGAGAGAGAGGTAGGAAAGATGAAAATGGAAGCTGTGCCGCTAAAACAGCAATCGGGGGTCCGATTTCCAAAGGCAACAAACAGCAACCATTTTGCATCAATTAGTAAATTGCATCGTTTTTGCACAGCCCGCGGTTTCCGTCTCTTCTCCCACCCCTAGAATTGTTAAAATGCAACTGACTTAATTGGCTCCTCTGGAAATGTTAAAATTTAGATGTTCCCTTAATTCTTTCTTCCCCCCGCATCACAAAAGACAGCAAGGAGTCCCTTTTGTACCTTACAAAGTCACCTGCACGCCTTTTGATGCTCAGGTGATGAATATGGATGGGCCGGCGCAGCCGGTCTCTTATCTTAGTGTTTTTCAACCTTTTTTGAGCGGCGGCACATTTTTTACATTTACAAAATCCTAGGGCACACCACCAACCAAAATGACACAAAATGACACTCTAACACAGTAATACATATAGTTAATATGTTTTTAAATGCATTTATACACTCAGTGTGAAACCTGGGCCTGTTTCGATGAACACAACATAGATACCCTGGCAGGAATGGCAGAAAGACACAAACTTCCCACACAGAACTCCCATAACCAAGAGAAAATGCTATAAGAGTTTGGTGGGCATTGACCTTGGGTTTTGGAGTTGTAGTTCACCTATACCCAGAGAGCACTGTGGACTGAAACAATGTTGGATCAGGATTGGTATGAATACTCAATATGCCCAAATGTGAACACAGATGGAGTTGGGGGGAAATAGACCTTGACATTTGGGAGTTACAGTTTCTGGGATTTATAGTTAACACACAATCAAAGAGCATCCTGAACTCTTGCAACAATGGAATTGAACCAAACTTGACACATTGAACTCTCATTACCAACAGAAAGTACTGAAAGGGTTTGCTTGGGAATTGGCCTTGAGTTTGGAAGTTGTAGTTCACCTACGCCCAGAGAGCACTGTGGACTCAAACAAATGTTATGTTGTTGTTTGTTTTCTATCCAGAATCACAATGTTGGAAGGAGGCTCACCACTTTAAGGTCCCTCAAACAGGCATGGGAAAACTTCGGCCCTCTGGGTGCTTTGGACTCCAACTCCCAGCATTCCTAACAGCCTGAGGCCCTTTCCTGTTTAAGTGGCTGAGGGGGGAAAAGGAAAAGGGCCCGAGGCTGCTAGGAATGGTGGGAGTTGGAGTCCAAGACACCTGGAAGGTCCAAGTTTGCCCATGCCAGCTTTGGACAGAGACCTCTTCCTCCCCCTTCGCGCCTTTTCTTCCCCCTCCTGCCCAACACTTACTTTTTCTTCTCCACTTCCACTGCCATTTTGATCCGAGGGGGCAGCGTGAGCGTGTTCAGGAGGGGAGGGGGAGGGAGGAAGGCGTGACCCGTGTGGGTGCTACTGCGCAGACTCCCCCCAGAGCAAAGCGAGGCAAAGCGAGCAGAGCGAGGCTGGGGAGAAGGGAGCCCGAGTGGAGAAGAAAAAGTGTTCGGCAGGAGGGGGAAGAAAGGGGACTGGAGGTTCCCATTTCCCATGGCACACCTGATGATCGCTCGCGGCACACTGGTTGGGAACCACTGTGTATATCTGTATGGGACACCTGTGATGATAAATGTATGTCCTCCAGCTTTTTAGTGGCATTGGCCATTCATGAAACTCTCCAGTTGGCCAAAGAAAGTCTTTTGAAAGAAAGTTGGGAACCTCTTCCCTCTCCCCATATTAAAAGATACGGCCTAATGTTTATTTCGGAACGTGTTCTGTGCCTTGCGTGTTTATTTCGGAACGTGTCCTGTGCCTTGCATGTTGTGTTCTCCAAACAATGCTGAACAGGTTGTGTCATGAAGCTGGGTACAAGCCGCGCCGTTTCTCTCCGAGAAAGAAGACGGCACAGTGTGGTTGAACAGCTTTTGTCGAGAGCGAGTTGAAGAGCGAGTGTGTTTTGTTAACAGGAAGTGTCATGTGTCCTTTTATGTGCGCAAACAGGGCGGCAAAGTGTGGGAAGCAAGCACAAATGGCTTCTGGGGAGTCAGATGCCAGCAGAAAAGATGCAAACAATGGGTCTATTTGCAATGGGTTCAAACTCTCTGCATTGGAGTCCAGGGGAGGTTTATAAATGGAGGCCGAATGACCACCATCCATTGCAGTGGTTCTCAACCTTCCTCATGCCGTGACCCCTGACACACCCCTCGTGACCCCCCCCCAGGGGTCCCGACCCCCAGGTTGAGAAACCCTGATCTATCAGGAGTGCCTTGATAGTGCTTTTCCTTTATGACGGAAAGGGGTTGGGCTGGATGGCCTTTAGGGATCCCCTCCAACTTTAGGATTTTATTGTTCTATTATTATTATTATTATTATTAACCAGGGGCTGGATGGCCATCTCTCGGGGGTGCTTTGATTGTGCTTTTCCTGCCTCACAGCATGGGGGACTGGATGGCCTTTGATTGTGTTCCCTTCCAACTTTAGGATTTTATTGTTCTATTATTATTATTATTATTATTAAAGCAGGGGCTGGATGGCCATCTCTCGGGGGTGCTTTGATTGTGCTTTTCCTGCCTCACAGCATGGGGTGGACTGGATGGCCTTTAGGGTTCCCTTCCAACTTTAGGATTTTATTGTTCTATTATTATTATTATTATTATTAAGCAGGGGCTGGATGGCCATCTCTCGGGGGTGCTTTGATTGTGCTTTTCCTGCCTCACAGCATGGGGGGGACTGGATGGCCTTTAGAGTTCCCTTCCAATTTTAGGATGTTATTGCTCTATTATTATTATTATTATTAAGCAGGGGCTGGATGGCCATCTCTCGGGGGTGCTTTGATTGTGCTTTTCCTGCCTCACAGCATGGGGTGGACTGGATGGCCTTTAGGGTTCCCTTCCAATTTTAGGATGTTATTGCTCTATTATTATTATTATTATTATTAAGCAGGGGCTGGATGGCCATCTCTCGGGGGTGCTTTGATTGTGCTTTTCCTGCCTCACAGCATGGGGTGGACTGGATGGCCTTAAGGGTTCCCTTCCAATTTTAGGATTTTATTGCTCTATTATTATTATTATTATTAAGCAGGGGATGAATGGCCATCTCTTGGCGGTGTTTTGATTGTGCTTTTCCTGCCTCACAGCATGGAGTGGACTGGATGGCCTTTAGGGTTCCCTTCCAATTTTAGGATGTTATTGCTCTATTATTATTATTATTATTATTAAGCGGGGACTGGATGGCTATCTTTTGGCATTTCACAAGAATGTGTAGGTCACATTATTGCTTTGCTTGGCTTTCGGAAGATCTGTGCACGATGGGTACACAGCAGAACTTCAGGGATTGGATCTCACCACCGTACGGCATCCTCCGCACAGTCCAGATTTAGCACCGTCTGACCTCCATCTGTTCCCGATAATGAAAGAAGATCTGCGAGGACATCATGATGCTTCTAATGAAGATGTTGAGAGAACTGTGAGATGCTGGTTGCTGGTTGGCTATTAGAAGATCTGTGCACGATGGCTACCCAGAATGTTGACGTTGGTTGCAGAAACAGGGTGGCGACTTCTTCTGTGATGCCAAGTTTGGTCCTGATCTGTCATTGCTGTGGGCTGCAGTGACTGCCTGCCTGAGGCCTTTTCTTTTCCCTCTGAGCTACTTTAGAATGTTGGAATCAGAGTCCTTTATGCAAATACTCCCTCAGTGGCAACCAATCCCCTCTGTCTGTTGCCTTAGAATGTTGGAAAACTTGTTCAACATTGGCAGAAATGTATCCAATTGTCTGGTGGTTGTGTGGAAAACTGAATAGCGGTCTTTAAAGAGCACATTCTAAGGATTATTTCTACGTTTGATTTATTAAAATACTCCCATCCTAACCCACGTAATGAAGGTGGAGGCACTACTTTTCATTCAAACCTCATAGTATGGTTTGAACTGCATTGAAGTGCATTCTATGAATCTGCCCTGACCATAGAATGCACTTCAGACTGCATTATATATCAGTGTAACTCAGGCTTAAATGGGATATAAGCTCCTCTTGTACTGTTGAACATTGAGAAGTGTGGGTCAAATATTCATGTATCTTACATGCTTAGTATCAGAAATGTTCCCTATTTTGGATTTTTCTGAATAAGGAATGTCCAGAAGTGGACATGCAGTTTGGTTTGGAAAGTCTGTCTAAATAAGATTTCCTTATTAGATTGTCTTAAAAGCTTAAGGAGGCTCGGAGGAAGTCAAGGGACGTTCAATGTCTTATAGTGCAGTGTTTCCCAACCAGTGTGCCGTGGCACACTAGTGTGCCGTGAGCGATCATCAGGTGTGCCGTGGGAAATGGGAGCCTCCAATCCCCTTTCTTCCCCCTCCTGCCGAACACTTTTCCTTCTCCACTCGGGCTCCCTTCTTCCCAGCCTCGCTCTGCTCGCTTTGCCTCGCTTTGCTCTGGGGCGAGTCTGCGCAGTAGCGCCCACATGGGTCACGCCTTCCTCCCTCCCCCCTCCCCTTCTGAACACGCTCACGCTGCCCCCTTGGATAAATATGGCGGCAGAAGCGGCAGTGTAGAAGAAAAAGTAAGTGTTCGGCAGAAGGGGGAAGAAAGGGCGTGGAGGGGAAGGGGGAGGCAGAGGTCTCTGTCGAAAGCTGGCACGGGCAAACGTGGACCTTCCAGGTGTTTTGGACTCCAACTCCCACCATTCCTCGCAGCCTCTGGCCCTCTTCCTTTTCCCCCCTCAGCCACTTAAGCAGGAAAGGGTTTCAGGCTGTTAGGAATGGTGGGAGTTGAAATCCAAAGCACCCAGGGGGCCAAAGTTTTCCCATGCCTGTTTGAGGGACCTTAAAGTGGTGAGCCTCCTTCCAACATTGTGATTCTGGATAGAAAACAAACAACAACATAACATAACATTGTTTGAGTCGACAGTGCTCTCTGGGTGTAGGTGAACTACAACTTCCAAACCCAAGGTCAATACCCAAGCAAACCCTTTCAGTACTTTCTGTTGGTAATGAGAGTTCAATATGCCAAGTTTGGTTCAATTCCATTGTTGCAAGAGTTCAGGATGCTCTTTGATTGTATGTTAACTATAAATCCCAGAAACTGTAACTCCCAAATGTCAAGGTCCATTTCCCCCAAACTCCATCTGTGTTCACATTTGGGCATATTGAGTATTCATGCCAGGTTTGGTCCTGATCCAACATTGTTTCAGTCCACAGTGCTCTCTGGATATAGGTGAACTACAACTCCAAAACCCAAGGTCAATGCCCACCAAACTCTTATAGTATTTTCTTTTGGTTATGGGAGTTCTGTGTGGGAAGTTTGTGTCTTTCTGCCATTCCTGCCAGGATGTCTATGTTGTGTTCATCGAAAAAGGCCCAGGTTTCACACGGAGTGTATAAATACATTTTAAAACATATTAACTATATGTATTACTGTGTTAGAGTGCCATTTTGTGTCATTTTGGTTGGTGGTGTGCCCCAGGGTTTTGTATATGTAAAAAATGTGCCGCGGCTCAAAAAATGTTGATAAAAACACTGTTAAAGTGGATATCTTATTATTCATAACGTCTGCAAGGAAAGGAATAGTTTTTCTTCCTTGGAAGAAACAAAGCGCTTGCTTTCTGATGTTATATATGAGAGATGGTTGAGTACAAATTTAGCTTTGAATACTGAGAAGAGAAGACGGATAGGTGATAGCAGAGGTATCTTTAAATAACTTAAGGGCTGTCATGAGGAAGATGGAGCGGGCTTGTTTTCTGGGAATAAATAAAAAAAACCTTCAACCTGTCTTCCGTTATGTAAACTCCATTTCCTTGAATGTCATCCTTCTTGGTGCCAGATGGTTGAATCCCTGTGAAGGGAACTGTCTTTTTTCAACAAGGGATTCGAAGCATTGCATTGCAGAATGTTAGAGTTGGGGGGCACTCCAGAGGTCATCCGGTCCAACCCATCTCCATCTCTCCACAGTTGGAAGAGGCCCCTGGGGTCTCTTCCAGCTTTAGGATTCTATGATTGAACCACCGTATCTGTCTATCTATCCATCCATCTCTCCAAAGGGGTTGGACTGGATGGCCCTTAGGGTCTCCTCTAGGATTGTATGATTCAATCATCTATCTACCTACCTATTTGTCTGTGAGAGTTGGATTAGATGGTCTTGGGATCTCTTCAACTTTAGCATCCTATTATTCAACCATCGTATCTGTCTGTCTGTCTATCTATCTATCTATCTATCTATCTGTCTATCCATCCATCCATCCATCCACCTCTCCAAAGGGGTTGGACTGGATGGCCCTTGGGGTCTACTCTAGGATTGTATGATTCAATCATCTCTCTACCAACCTACCTACCTACCTACCTATCTGTGAGGGTTGGACTAGATGGCCATGGGATATCTTCAAAGTTTAAGATTCAGTGATTCAATCATCCTGTCTGTCTGTCCATCCGTCCATCCATCCATCCAAAGGGGTTGGACTGGATGGCCCTTGGGGTCTCCTCTTGGATTGTATGATTCAGTCATCTGTCTACCTACCTATCTTTCTGTGAGAGTTGGATTAGATGGTCTTGGGATCTCTTCCAGCTTTAGGATTCTATGATTCAACCATCGTATCTGTCTATCTATCTATCCATCCATCCATCCATCCATCTCTCCAAAGGGGTTGGACTGGATGGCCCTTGGGGTCTCCTCCAGGACTGTATGATTCAGTCATCTGTCTACCTACCTACTTACCTACCTATCTGTGACTAGATGGCCTTGGGATCTCTTCCAACTTTAGGATTCTATGATTCAACCACCCTTTCTGTCTGCCTGTCCATCCATCCAAAGGGATTGGACTGGATGGCCCTTGGGGTCTCCTCCAGGATTGTATGATTCAATCATCTGTCTGTCTGTCTACCTATCTGTGAGGGTTGTACTAGGTGGCCTTGGGATCTCTTCCAACTTTAGAGTTCTATGATTCAACCATCCTGTCTGTCTGCCTGTCCATCCATCCAAAGGGGTTGGACTTGATGGCCCTTGGGGTCTCATCTAGGATTGTATGATTCAATCATCTGTCTACCTACCTATCTACCTATCTGTGAGGGTTGGAGTAGATGGCCTTGGGATCTCTTCCAACTTTAGGATTCTATGATTCAATCACCCTGTCTGTCTGTCTGTCTGTCTGTCTGTCTGTCTATCTATCTATCTATCTATCTATCTATCTATCTATCTATGTACTCCATCCATCCATCTATCCAAAGAGGTTGGACTGGATGGCCCAACTCTAGGATTGTATGATTCAATCATCTGTTCATCCAACCCTCATTGAGAGAGAGAGAGAGAGAGAGAGAGAGAGAGAGAGAGAGAGAAAGATTGAATAATAGAATCCTAGGGAAAGTCCAACCCCTTTGGACTGATGGCCCAGATGGCTCTTTTCCAACTTTATTGTTCTATGATTCAATCATCTGTTCATCCATCCATCCATTGAGAGAGAGGAGAGGCCCAACTCTAGGATTGTATGATTCAATCATCTGTTCTTCCAACCCTCATAGATAGATAGATAGATAGATAGATAGATAGATAGATGATCGAATCATATAATACTAGATTTGCGCCATCCAGTCCAACCCCTTTGGATAGATCTATGAGGGTTGGACTGGATGACCTTTGGTTCTCCACTAACTCTAGGATTGTATGATTCAATCATCTGTTCATCCAACCCTCATATATATATATATAGAGAGAGAGAGAAAGAGAAAGAGAGAGAGAGAGAGAGAGAGAGAGAGAGAGAGAGAGAGATGATTGAATAATATAATCCTAGAGTTGGGCCATTCAGTCCAACCCCTTTAGATAGATGTATGAGGGTTGGACTAGATGGCTTTGGGATCTCTTCCAACTTGAGGATTCTATGATTCAACCATCCCGTCTGTCTGTCCATCCGTCCATCCATCCACCCATCCATCCAAAGGGGTTGGACTGGATGGCCCAACTCTAGGATTGTATGATTCAATCATCTGTTTGTCCAACCCTCATTGATAGATAGATAGATAGATAGATAGATAGATAGATAGATGATTGATATAAACATAGAGTTGGGCCATCCAGTCCAATCCTTTGGATAGATCTATGAGGGTTGGACTGGATGGCCTTTGGGTCTCTTGCAACTTGTGGATTCTTTCATTCAAACACTCAATCTATCCATCCAAAGGGGTTGAACTGGATGACCCATGGTGTCCTCTCAATCTCCAGAGCTAGGGAAGTTGTAGTTCCATACACTGGGGCCGCAAAATCAGAAACCTATTGTCGGCTTTTGACGTTGCCCTGCCCCGCTCTTTCTAATTGAAAGCCATCCTTCTGTGCTTTTATTAGCTTCCAGTGAGGCTCTTGAAAACCCCACTCATCCCATTATCCCATCACGTTCAGTTCATTAATTTTTTTTTGAAATTACACTCGAAACATCCATTTAATTACTTGTGGCCCCATTAAAACCGGAATATTAGCCTGTTGGTGTTAATGAGGAAAACACTGGATGCTCCTTCATTATCGCCAGCCTTATACAATCCATTTGGGGTCCGCACCCCCCCCCCCTTTTTCCAGATAGCGACAAACTCTCCCTTTTTTCAGGCTGGGATTGGGTTTGACAGAGAATAATTAACCCTCTGTCTCAACCACCCAGTTCTGCAATTAGTCATCCGTGAGCGTGTTTCTTTTTTTTCCGGCAGCACGTTTGCTTGGTTTTAATACGCAGGCATTAATTATCATGCGCCGAACCTTCATAAGTTGGGGGAGAAGAAAGAAGGAATCTTTCGTGAAACCTGGAGAGGAAAAAGAAAGAAAGCCATTTCATCCCTTCCCCTGCTATCTTTTGTCAATTTTGCACCTAAAATTAGCACAATGAAAATGATTGTTTTGACAGCAGCCGGCATCGCAGAATGGATTGGTGCCTCGCAAAAGCATCCCTTCTTCCCTGGAGTCTTCTGCAAATTCGAATTTAATCACAGATTGGAAATGAAAGATGGTTTTGACACTGCGAAATCCTAGAATCCTAAAGTTGGAAGAGACCCAAAGGCCATCCAGTCCAACCCCATTCTGCCAAGAAGCAGAATAATTGCATTCAAAGCACCCCCAACAGATGGCCACCCAGCCTCTGTTTCACAGCCTCCATAGAAGGAGCCTCCACCACATTCCAGAGAGTTCCATTCAGGCCCGGATTAACACTTTTTTGCACCCTAGGCCACACTTTGGAATTACGCCCCCTTTAAGCCAACCTCCCGCCACCTCCAAGGTCCCCATTCCCACCGGTTGGAAAGCTCCGCTGTGCTCTGAAGGTCTCCTCGGGAGTCGGGAGGCTTGGGGAGAGCGCAGCGGGTGCAAACTCGCTCCAAAGGTGCCAGTCAGTCAGTCAGTAGCCTTTATTTCGGTCAACAAACCATCGGCTAGCTCCAAAGGTGCGCACGAGAGAGAGAGAGAGAGAGAGCACGCGAGAGAGAGAGAGCGCGCGAGAGAGAGAGAGAGAGCCTCGAGCGAGAGAGCGCACAAGAGTGAGAGAGAGTGTGTGCGCGAGAGTAAGAGAGAGCGAGAGAGAGAGAGCCTCTAGCGAGAGAGCGCACAAGAGAGAGAGAGAGCATGCGCGAGAGTAAGAGAGAGTCAGAGAGAGAGAGAGAGAATGCGCGAGAGTAAGAGAGAGCGCGCGAGAGAGAGTCATAGAGAGAGAGAGAGAGCATGCGCGAGAGTAAGAGAGAGCGCACGCGAGAGAGTCAGAGAGAGCGAGAGAGAGAGAGAGCGTGAGAGAGAGCAAGAGACGGAGGGGACGGAGCAGAGACTTTGCCGGGAGAAGGAGCGAGGAGGGGCATGAGAAAGGGGGAAAGAGGGACGCAGACCAGTTTTTTTGGTCTGTGATCTGCACCCCCCCCCGGCTTGCGCCCCTAGGCCATGGCCTTGTTGGCCTTATGGGTAATCTGGGCATGGTTCCATTGCTGAACGGCTCTCACAGTCAGGAAGTTCTTCCTAATGTTCAGATGGAATCTCCTTCCTTGTATGTATGTATGTATGTATGTATGTATGTATGTATGTTTGTACTATGTTGTAATGCTCTTACCTCTATACCATTTTATCTTGCAAAGGCAAATCATGTCTTACTAACGTGATAGAATTCTTTGAGGGCGTAAACAAACACATAGATAAAGGGGACCCAGTCGATATTGTTTACCTTGACTTTCAAAAGGCTTTTGACCAAGTCCCTCACCAAAGGCTCCTAAATAAGCTCTTCAGCCATGGAATCAGGGAACAGGCCTTGTCCTGGATTGGAACCTGGCTAAACTGTAGGAAACAAAGGGTGGTAATAAATGGACACTTCTCTGGGTGGAAAGAGGTGGGAAGTGGCGTACCCCAAGGTTCAGTTTTGGGTCCGTTACTTTTTAATTTATTCATTAATGACCTGGATGTAGGAGTGAATTCTGAGGTAGCAAAGTTTGCAGACGACACTAAACTGTTCAGGGTAGTTAAAAATGAAACTGACTGTAAAGAGAATAATTGCATTCCAGAAAGATCTCTCGAAATTGAGTGAATGGGCAACAAAGTGGCAAATGCATTTTAACCTAAACAAGTGTAAAGTCATGCACATCGGGGCAAAGAACCCCAACTACACCTACCAACTGATGGGGTCAAAGCTTTCTGAGACAAACCAGGAAAGGGATCTTGGGGTTTTGGTGGACAGCTCAATGAA
This sequence comes from Anolis apletophallus, assembly GCA_030556195.1. NCBI lineage: Eukaryota > Metazoa > Chordata > Lepidosauria > Squamata > Anolidae > Anolis > Anolis apletophallus. The sequence continues at coordinate 4,228,754 of JARBWK010000016.1, read as the reverse complement.
GATACCCCAGTGCGCAGCAGCAGTGAAAAAGCAAATTCTATGCTTGGCATGATCAGGAAGGGAATCGAAAATAGGTCGGCAAATGTTGTATTGCCTCTCTACAAATCTATGGTGAGGCCACATCTGGAATACTGTGTACAATTCTGGTCTCCGCACCTTAAGAAGGATATAACGGAACTGGAAAAGGTACAGAAAAGGGCAACAAGAATGATCCAAGGGATGGAGCGGCTCCCTTATGAAATCAGGTTGCAACGCCTTGGTCTTTTCAGCCTTGAAAGACAGCGTTTAAGAGGTGACTTGATCGAAGTGTACAAAATCATGCATGGGATAGAAAAGGTGAATAGAGAAAAAATATTTTCTCTGTCGCACAACACTAGGACTAGGGGGCACTCTCTAAAGCTCCAAGGTAGGAAAGTTAGGACTAATAAAGGGAAATATTTCTTCACCCAGAGGGTCATTGGGTTATGGAACTCACTTCCAGAGGAGGTTGTGACAGCGGTCAGCCTGGTCAGCTTCAAGGCAGGATTAGACAGATTCATGGATACCAAGGGAATCAGTAGTTACTGAAATGGACATCCAAGTGCCACCTCTGTGTTGATGGAGGTAGGCAGGATTTCCCCGGGTACTGGTTGTGGGGGGTCGGGAGCAGGTGAGGGTTTTGCCCTCCTTTCTGCTAGAGATCCCCGTGTACAACTAGTGGGCCACTGTGTGACACAGAATGCTGGACTAGATGGGCTGAGGCCCGATTCAGCATGGCTCTTCTTATGTTCTTATGTTCTTATCTTGGCACGTTAGGTTTCAACCTATTTGTGCTAAGTTGTGCTCATTTAATGTGTCTTTAACTGTTTTAATGTATTGTTTTTACTTGCTTATGTGAGCCGCCCCGAGCCTCCTGGGAGTGGCGGCGCAGAAATCCAATCAATCAAATCAAATCAAATGTATTTATTTACAGTATTTATATTCCGCCTTTCTCACCCCGCAGGGGACTCAGGGCGGATTATAATTTACATATATATGGACAAACATTCAATGCCATAGACACACAACATATATAGACTGACAACAGACTTTCCAGCTTCATGGGGGTATTCCGGCCACCAGGGGAGCTGTCGCTTCCTCATTCTTTGCATTCTTCCTGGAGATTTGTATGGCCTCGTAAATCAGTTAAATTAGCCTCCCCACAAAGTGGTACCTAAATTTCCTACTTGACAGATGCAACTGTCTTTCGGGCTGCAAAGGTCGACAAGCTACACAATTTTGGTTGGGAGCTCACTCCGACCCGGGCTGGCTTTGAACTCATGACCTTTCGGTCAATAGTGATCTTAATGCAGCTGACTCCCAGCCAGCTGCGCCACAGTCCTGGTGTAATTTGAAACCATTGTTCCATTGCGTCCTGCTCTCGAGCCATGCGTCCGTCCGTCCACCCCCCCCCCCAACAAAATGTACCTTTGAAACTCACAAAATCAGTGCATTTGTTTTCATGCACAGCTTTAGCACATGTGAAAGGTCTTCATTCAACCTTTGCCTAAAAGAGCTCTGAAGGTAATTCACTCCATTGTCAAACACAGTGTTTCTCAACCTGGAGGTTGGGACCCCTGGGGGGGTCGGGAGGGGGTTTCAGAGGGGTTGCCAAAGACCACCAGAAAACATATTTCTTGTGGTCATAGGAACCCCTTTGGCAGAGAAAGCTGAAGAGCTCTCCTCCTGTCCGCTTCCTTTTTGGAAATAGACTGCAAATCCTCCCACCAAAAGCCCTCCTTCTGCTGTGATTGGCTGGCCTATCATCCAAGGGGAGGGCTGTTTCTGAGACTCCCAAGTGGGGAGGGGAGAGCAGGTGTGCTCGGCGCATGGCAGCGTGGTGCACATGTGCTGGCAAGGGAGAGCGTGTGAGGCCAGAGGGAGGCGCTTCAAGGCATGGGGGTTTTGCGTGGGAAGTTTGGCTCAATTTTATCATTGGTGGGGTTCAGAATGCTCTTTCATTGTAGGCGAACTATAAATCCCAGCAAACTACAAGTCACAAATGTCAAGGTCTATTTTCCCCAAACTCCACCATTGTCCACAATTGGGCATATTGAGTATTTGTGCCATGTTTGGTCCAGATCCATCATTGTTTGAGTCCACAGTGCTCTATGGATGCAGGTGAACTACAACTCTCAAACTCAAGGTCAATGCCAACCAAACCTTTCCAGTATTTTCTGTTAGTCATGGGAGTTTTGTGTGCCAAGTTTGGTTCAATTCCATCGTTGGTGAAGTTCAGAATGCTCTTTGATTGTAGGCGAACTATAAATCCCAGCAAACTACAACTCCCAAATGTCAAGGTCTATTTCCCCCAAACTCCACCATTGTCCACAATTGGGCATATTGAGTATTTGTGCCATGTTTGGTCCAGATCCATCATTGTTTGAGTCCACAGTGCTCTATGGATGCAGGTGAACTACAACTCCCAAACTCAAGGTCAATGCCAACCAAACCTTTCCAGTATTTTCTGTTAGTCATGGGAGTTTTGTGTGCCAAGTTTGGTTCAATTCCATCGTTGGTGAAGTTCAGAATGCTCTTTGATTGTAGGCGAACTATAAATCCCAGCAAACTACAACTCCCAAATGTCAAGGTCTATTTCCCCCAAACTCCACCATTGTCCACAATTGGGCATATTGAGTATTCTGGCCATGTTTGGTCCAGATCCATCATTGTTTGAGTCCACAGTGCTCTATGGATGCAGGTGAACTACAACTCCCAAACTCAAGGTCAATGCCAACCAAACCTTTCCAGTATTTTCTGTTAGTCATGGGAGTTTTGTGTGCCAAGTTTGGTTCAATTCCATCGTTGGTGAAGTTCAGAATGCTCTTTGATTGTAGGTGAACTATAAATCCCAGCAAACTACAACTCCCAAATGTCAAGGTCTATTTCCCCCAAACTCCACCAGTGTCCACAATTGGATGTATTGAGTATTTGTGCCATGTTTGGTCCAGATCCATCATTGTTTGAGTCCACAGTGCCCTATGGATGCAGGTGAACTACAACTCCCAAACTCAAGGTCAATGCCCACCAAATCCTTCCAGTATTTTCTCTTGGTCATGTTGGTTCAACTCCATCATTGTTGGAGTTCAGAATGCTCTTTGATTGCAGGTGAACTATACCTCCCAGCAAACTACAACTCCCAAATAGCAAAATTAATCCCCCCATCAATATTCAAATGTGGGCATATTTGTGCCAAACTTGGTCCAGTGAATGAAAATACGTCCTACATATGAGATATTTACATGACGATTCCTAACAGTAGCAAAATTACAGTTATGAAGTAACTACGAAAATAATGTTATGGTTGGGAGTCACCACAACATGAGGAACTGTGTTAAGGGGTGACGGCATTAGGAAGGTTGAGAAATACTGGTCACATATCATACTTCTTCCTCATGTTTAGGTGAAATCTCTTTTTGGTAATTTATCTCCTCTCCTCCAAAGTAAACATCTTCAATTCCCTAAACCAGTGTTTCCCAACCAGTGTGTTGTGAGTGATCCTCAGGTGTGCCGTGGGAATGGGAACCTCCAATCCCCTTTCTTCCCTCTCCTGCCGAACACTTTTCCTTCTCCACTCGGGCTCCCTTCTTCCCAGCCTCGCTCTGCTCGCTTTGCCTCGCTTTGCTCTGGGGTGAGTCTGCGCAGTAGCGCCCGCACGGGTCACGCCTTCCTCCCTCCCTCCCCCCTCTCCTCCTGAACACGCTCACGCTGCCCCCTCGGATCAAAATGGCGGCAGAAGTGGCATTGTAGAAGAAAAAGCAAGTGTTGGGCATTGTGATTCAGGATAGAAAACAAACAACAACATAACATAACATAGTTTGAGTCCACAGTGCTCTCTGGGTGTAGGTGAACTACAACTTCCAATCTCAAGATCAATTCCCAAGCAAACCCTTTCAGTACTTTCCATTGGTAATGAGAGTTCAATATGCCAAGTTTGGTTCAATTCCATTGTTGCAAGAGTTCAGGATGCTCTTTGATTGTGTGTTAACTATAAATCCCAGAAACTGTAACTCCCAAATGTCAAGGTCTATTTTCCGCAAACTCCATCTGTGTTCGCATTTGGGCATATTGAGTATTCATGCCAAGTTTGGTCCTGATCCAACATTGTTTGAGTCCACAGTGCTCTGTGGATATAGGTGAACTACAACTCCAAAACTCAAGGTCAATGCGCACCAAACTCTTATAGTATTTTCTCTTGGTTATGGGAGTTCTGTGTGGGAAGTTTGTGTCTTTCTGCCATTCCTGCCAGGAGATCTATTTTGTGTTCATCGAAACAGGCCCAGGTTTCACACTGAGTGTATAAATACATTTAAAAACACATTAACTATATGTATGACTGTGTTAGAGTGTCATTTTGTGTCATTTTGGTTGGTGGTGTGCCCCAGGATTTTGTCAGTGTAAAAAATGTGCCGTGGCTCAAAAAAGTTTGGGAAACACTGCCCTAAACCATTCCTTGGTTTTCCATATTTCGGGGTTGAAACTGAGCAATTGTCGGTCAATTGGCCTTTTCCCTTCGCAACACACAAACACATCATTGCTTCTTTGCACTCCGCTTGCTGATTTCCCTTTATTTCCGACCTCGGAGCTTTCTGGACGGAGGCCATGGCAAGGGGAAATTAACCACATTTCCTCATTAAACTTTGATTAGGTCACAGGCAACGCTGTGTTTGTTTACCCAGGCCGAGCACCATCCTCATTGTGTATGTAAAATTATCCCCATTGTAGAGCAAAACACTTGTCTGGAAACGTCCTGTTGCAATGAATGGGGTGATGCTTTTGGTAATGCACAAGAAGAAGGAGTGTGGAGAAAGTCCAGATCCTGGGGATTATGAGATTTGTAATCCCCGGACCAGAGGAGCCCTAAAGGTCTCTCCCAAAGATCAGGTGTCATGATAGGTTCAAAGCATTGGAGCCAAAGAGAAGTTATCACCGAATACAACATATTTTTGCGACTTCTGTGAGCATTTCGTGACGTTAATCATGAAAAGGATCAAGATACTTGCAGACTCTCATAGAAATTTTATCTCAGTCGTGAAAGGGATACAGATGGTGGTGGATTCTCCTAGTAATTTTATCTCAGTCATGAAAAACAAGGAGATGGTTGTGAATTCTCCTAGTAATGTTGACTCAGTCGTGGAAGAGAAAGAGGTGGTTGTGAATTCTCCTAGTAATTTTATCTCAGTTGTGAAAGGGATACAGAAAGTTGTGAAAGAGGTGGTTGTGGATTCTCCTAGTAATTTTATCTCAGTCGTGAAAGAGAAAGAGGTGGTTGTGGATTCTCCTAGTAATTTTATCTCCGTTGTGAATGAGAAAGAGGTGGTTGTGAATTCTCCTAGTAATTGTATCTCAGTCGTGAAAGGGATAGAGATGGTTGTGAATTCTCCTAATAATTGTATCTCAGTCGTGAAAGGGATAGAGATGGTTGTGAATTCTCCTAATAATTGTATCTCAGTTGTGAAAGGGATAGAGATGGTTGTGATTTCACCTAATAATTGTATCTCAGTTGTGAAAGGGATAGAGATGGTTGTGAATTCACCTAATAATTGTATCTCCATCGTGAAAGGGATACAGATAATTGTGAATTCTCAAAATGATTGTATCTCAGTCGTGAAAGAGAAAGAGATGATTGTGAATTCTCAAAATGATTTTATCTCAGTCGTGAAAGGGATAGAGGTGGTTGTGAATTCTCCTAATAATTGTATCTCAGTCATGAAAGAGAAAGAGGTGGTTGTGAATTCTCCTAGTAATTTTATCTCAGTCGTGAAACAGAAAGAGATGGTTGTGAATTCTCCTAATAATTGTATCTCAGTCGTGAAACAGAAAGAGATGGTTGTGAATTCACCTAATAATTATATCTCAGTCGTGAAGGGGATAGAGATGGTTGTGATTTCACCTAGTAATTGTATCTCAGTCATGAAAGAGAAAGAGGTGGTTGTGAATTCTCCTAGTAATTTTATCTCAGTCGTGAAACAGAAAGAGATGGTTGTGAATTCTCCTAATAATTGTATCTCAGTCATGAAAGAGAAAGAGGTGGTTGTGAATTCTCCTAGTAATTTTATCTCAGTCGTGAAAGAGAAAGAGATGGTTGTGAATTCTCCTATCTCAGTCTCCTAATAATTGTGAAACAGATAGTTGAAAGAGATGGTTGTGAATTCTCCTAATAATTGTATCTCAGTTGTGAAAGGGATACAGGTAGTTGTGAATTCTCCTAATAATTGTATCTCAGTCGTGAAAGGGATAGAGATGGTTGTGAATTCACCTAATAATTGTGTCTTCAACATGAAAGGGATACAGGTAGTTGTGAATTCTCCTAATAATTGTATCTCAGTCGTGAAAGGGATAGAGATGGTTGTGAATTCACCTAATAATTGTATCTCCATTTGTGAAAGGGATACAGGTAGTTGTGAATTCTCCTAATAATTGTATCTCAGTCGTGAAAGGGATAGAGATGGTTGTGAATTCACCTAATAATTGTATCTCAGTTGTGAAAGGGATACAGATAGTTGTGAATTCTCCTAATAATTGTATCTCAGTCATGAAAGGGATAGAGATGGTTGTGAATTCACCTAATAATTGTATCTCCATTGTGAAAGGGATACAGATAGTTGTGAATTCTCCTAATAATTGTATCTCAGTCATGAAAGGGATAGAGATGGTTGTGAATTCACCTAATAATAATTGTGAAAGGGATACATCTCCATTGTGAAAGGGATACAGATAGTTGTGAATTCTCCTAATAATTGTATCTCAGTCGTGAAAGGAATAGAGATGATTGTGAATTCACCTAATAATTGTATCTCAGTTGTGAAAGGGATAGAGATGATTGTGAATTCTCTAATAATTGTGAAAGCTCAGGTGAATTCACCTAATAATTGTATCTCAGTTGTGAAAGGGATACAGGTAGTTGTGAATTCTCCTAATAATTGTATCTCAGTTGTGAAAGGGATACAGATAGTTGTGAATTCTCCTAATAATTGTATCTCAGTCATGAAAGGGATAGAGATGATTGTATTCTCAGTCAGTGAAAAGGGATACAGATAGTTGTGAATTCTCCTAATAATTGTATCTCAGTCATGAAAGGGATAGAGATGGTTGTGAATTCTCCTAATAATTGTATCTCAGTCGTGAAAGGGATACAGATAGTTGTGAATTCTCCTAATAATTGTATCTCAGTCATGAAAGAGAAAGAGGTGGTTGTGAATTCTCCTAGTAATTTTATCTCAGTCGTGAAAGGGATAGATATGGTTGTGAATTCTCCTAGTAATTTTGTCTCAGTCGTTGAAGCAATAAGAGATGGTTACGGATCTTCTTGGTATTTTTCTCTCAGTCCTGAAAGGGTTAGGAGATGCGTGCAAATTCTCCTCGTAATTTCACATCGTGTTGGCAAAAGTCTGAGCCTTGTGGTGCCCTTGTTGCAGCTGGACATTGGAAGGTCATCCCGGAGCAGGGGCTCTTCCGTGCGCCCTCTTTCTGGCACGGCTCCAACCTCCCTGCGGCCTTTGGTGGTTTTAAATAAATGAACTTCTGTGCCTTCCCCGAGCTCAAGGGCACTTGAACCGATCTCCAATAAAGCTGCTCAAAGCTACGAGCAAACACAACGCGGAGGATCAGAGATGGGAAATCACTAGCGTTTGTCATGACTTAATGGGGCTACTACAGGTTTCTGTGGGCGACCTGGAGGAGAAAGCTAGTTGGTCCAGGTTCCCTTTTGCAAGGCAAGAAGGGAAAAGCTAGGGTTCTTACGTGATGGGATTTCATTGCGTGGTTGGTGATGAATGGATTTCGGGCAGTGGTTCTCAACCTGTGGGTCCGCAGATGTTTTGACCTTCAACTCTAAAAAAAAATTGGCCATTCTGCACGTCTGCTGCAAACTGGAGTGATGCTTCCCTTAAGACAGTGTTTCCCAACCAGTGTGCCGTGGCACACTAGTGTGCCGCGAGCGATCATCAGGTGTGCCATGGGAAATGGGAGCCTCCACTACCCTTTCTTCCCCCTCCTGCCTAACACTTTTTCTTCTCCACTTGGGCTCCCTTCTTCCCAGCCTCGCTCTGCCTCGCTTTGCTCTGGGGCGAGTGTGCGCAGTAGCGCCCGCACGGGTCACGCCTTCCTCCCCCCCTCCTCCTGAACACGCTCATACTGCCCCCTCGGATCAAAAAGGCGGCAGAAGCGGCAGTGTAGAAGAAAAAGTAAGTGTTGGGCAGGAGGGGGAAGAAAGGGCACGAAGGGGGAGGAAGAGGTCTCTGTCGAAAGCTGGCATGGGCAAACTTGGACCTTCCAGGTGTTTTGGACTCCAACTCCTACCATTCCTAGCAGCCTCATGCCCTTTTCCTCCCCCCCCCCCCCCTCAGCCACTTAAGTAGGAAAGGGCCTCAGGCTGTGAGGAATGGTGGGAGTTGGAGTCCAAAGCACCCAGAGGGCTGAAGTTTTCCCATGCCTGTTTGAGGGACCTTAAAGTGGTGAGCCTCCTTCCAACATTGTGATTCTGGATAGAAAACAAACAACAACATAACATAGCATTGTTTGAGTCCACAGTGCTCTCTGGGTGTAGGTGAACTACAACTTCCAATCTCAAGATCAGTTCCCAAGCAAACCCTTTCAGTACTTTCTGTTGGTAATGAGAGTTCAATATGCCAAGTTTGGTTCCTCTTCCATTGCTGCAAGAGTTCAGGATGCTCTTTGATTGTGTGTTAACTATAAATCCCAGAAACTGTAACTCCCAAATGTCAAGGTCTGTTTTCCCCAAACTCCATCTGTGTTCACAAATTTGGCTTATTGAGAATTCATGCCAAGTTTGGTCCTGATCCAACATTGTTTGAGTCCACAGTGCTCTCTGGGTGCAGGTGAACTACAACTCCAAAACCCAAGGCCAATGCCCACCAAACTCTTATAGTATTTTCTCTTGGTTATGGGAGTTCTGTGTGGGAAGTTTGTGTCTTTCTGCCATTCCTGCCAGGATATCTATGTTGTGTTCATCAAAACAGGCCAGGTTTCACACTGAGTGTATAAATACATTTAAAAACATATTAACTATATGTATGACTGGGTTAGAGTGTCATTTTGTGTCATTTTGGTTGGTGGTGTGCCCCAGGATTTTGTAAATGTAAAAAATGTGCCGCGGCTCAAAAAAGGTTGGGAAACACTGCCTTATTTTCATTTTGGCTCAGGTTTCACCTGAGTATGTCTGGATTGTTCTACCCCAAAACAGAGAGCTTTTTTACGTGCTTACATTGGAGCCTCATTTGCAATTTTAATGCTCGTTCACTCAGCCTTCCTCAAGCCTTTTGCACTCCACTCTTATTGAAGTGGAACTGACTCTGGTGATGCTGGAACAAGACGGCCTTCCTTTTGACTCCCTTCTGCGCTTTTTCCTTGGGTTCGAAGAGAGTGGAATTCCAGCTGGAGGAGCGCAGCGTCACCAAACTGAAAATCTGTTTAATTACTGCAACGCAGTCAACTGTTCGTCAGAGGAAAAACAGATGCTTTCATGCAGAAGAAAAATGTATTATCTTCTTCCCAACACACCTTTAATTGCTCACAGTGAATTTATTAATTAAGCAGTAAATCTTTTCTGCAACAGACCCTGCAAAGGCATGTGGCGGTGCAGCAAGGAATTGGGGAAAGGGCTGCCAGATGCGCCATTAAGGAGAATGGTTTAGGACAGCGTTTCTCGACCTGAGGGTCAGGAGGGGGTGTCAGAGGGGTTAAGAACATAAGAACATAAGAAGAGCCAGGCTGAATCGGACCTCAGCCCATCTAGTCCAGCATTCTGTATCACACAGTGGCCCACCAGTTGTACACGGGGATCTCGAGCAGAAGGAGGGCAAACCTGACCTGCTCCCGACCCCCACAACCAGTACCCAGGAAATCCTGCCTACCTCAACCAACTCCGAGGTGGCACTTGAATGTCCTTTTCAGTAACTACCGATACACTTGGTATCCATGAATCTGTCTAATCCTGCCTTGAAGCTGTCCAGGCTGACCGCTGTCACAACCTCCTCTGGAAGTGAGTTCCATAACCCAATGACCCTCTGGGTGAAGAAATATTTCCCTTTATTAGTCCTAACTTTCCTACCTTGGAGCTTCAGGGAGTGCCCTCTAGTCCTAGTGTTTTGTGACAAAGAAAATATTTTTTCTTTATTCACCTTTTCTATCCCATGCATGATTTTGTACACTTCGATCAAGTCACCTCTTAAACGCCGTCTTTCAAGGCTGAAAAGACCAAGGCGTTGCAACCTGGTTTCATAAGGGAGCTGCTCCATCCCTTGGATCATTCTTGTTGCCCTTTTCTGTACCTTTTCCAGTTCCGTTATATCCTTCTTGAGGTGCGGAGACCAGAATTGTACACAGTACTCCAGATGTGGCCTCACCATAGATTTGTAGAGAGGCAATACAACGTTTGCCGACCTATTTTCGATTCCCTTCCTGATCATGCCAAGCATAGAATTTGCTTTTTTCACTGCTGCTGCGCACTGGGTTGACATCTTCATTGAGCTGTCCACCAAGACCCCAAGATCCCTTCCTGGTTTGTCTCGGAAAGCTTTGACCCCATCAATTGGTAGGTGTAGTTGGGGTTCTTTGCCCCGATGTGCACGACTTTACACTTGTTTAGGTTAAAATGCATTTGCCACTTTGTTGCCCATTCACTCAATTTCGAGAGATCTTTCTGGAGCTCTTTACAGTCAGTTTCATTTTAACTACCCTGGACAGTTTAGTGTCGTCTGCAAACTTTGCTACCTCAGAATTCACTCTACGTCCAGATCATTAATGAATAAATTAAAAAGTAACGGACCCAAAACTGAACCTTGGGGTACGCCACTTCTCACCTCTTCTGGAGTGAGCTTTCCTGTTATAGGACTGGCACAGTTGACAAACACCGTCTTAGAAAACACAGTATTTTCTGTTGGTCAAGAGGCAGGCCCAGATTACCCATAAGGCCACCCTAGGCCATGGCCTATGGGCGTAGGCCTAGGGGGCGGCAGATCAAGGACAATTTTTTTTAAAAAAAATTAAATTTTTAAAATAAAAAAACCCGCCCCTTGCAGAGATGAGAGGGTGGGGGAGAGCACTGCAAGGGGGCAGGGGAGGAGGGAATGGCGCCCTCCCCTCGCCATCACCCGCTTGGCCCGCCCCTTTTAAAGGAGGGCGCAAGGAGGACGAGGACGGAAGGCCCACCCTGAGGCTGCTGACGTGCATGCCCGCCAGCAGCCTTGGGGCAGGGCTTCCCTTCTTCCTCCTCCTCCGTGCGACCATTTTCCAGTCGTAGGAGGAGGAGGAGGAAGAAAGGAAGCCCCGCTGCCCGAGGCTGCTGGCGTGCATGCCCGCCAGCAGCCTCGTGGCGCAGGGGCTTCCTCCTCCTCCTCCTCCGACCTCCTCAGGAGGAGGACGGAAGCCCCACCCTGAGGCTGCTGATGCGCATGCCCGCCAGCAGCCTCGTGGAGGGCTTCCTTTCCTCCTCCTCCTCAGCGACCGTTTTCCGGTTGCGGGGAGGAGGAGGATGGAAGCCCCACCCTGAGGCTGTTGATGCGCATGCCCGCCAGCAGCCTCGTGGGGCAGGGCTTCCTTCCTTCCTCCTCCTCGTGCGACCATTTTCCAGTCGTTGGAGGGAGGAGGAGGACGGAAGCCCCACCCCCGAGGCTGCTGATGCGCATGCCCGCCAGCAGCCTCGTGGCGGCAGGGCTTCCCTTCCTCCTCCTCCTCGCGACCATTTTCCGGTTGCGGGAGGAGGAGGACGGAAGCCCCACCCTGAGGCTGCTGATGCGCATGCCCGCCAGCAGCCTCGGGGCGGCAGGGCTTCCCTTCCTCCTCCTCCGCACGACCGTTTTCCGGTCGCAGGAGGAAGAGAACAGAAGCCCTACCCTCGCGCCGCTGGCGCAAATGCGCAGCTCACCCTGGGGGCGTGGCAGCTTCTTTTGGCCTAGGGCACAAAAAGAAACTAATCCGGGCCTGTCAAGAGGTTCTGTGTGGGAAGTTTGGCAAAATTCTATTGTAGGTGGGGTTCAGAATGCTCTTTGGTTGTAGGTGAACTATACATTCCAGCAACTACAACTCCCAAATGTCAAGGTCTATTTACCCTCAATCTCTGTCAGTGTTCACATTTGGCCATATTGAGTATTCATGCCAAGTTTGGTCCCGATCCATCATGGTTTGAGTCTACAGTGCTCTCTGGATGTAGGTGAACTACAACTCTCAAACTCAAGGTCAATGCCCACCAAACCCTTCCAGTATTTTCTGTCAGTCATGGGAGTTCTGTGTGGGAAGTTTGGTTCAATTCCATCGTTGGTGGAGTTCAGAATGCTCTTTGATTGTATGTGAACTATACATCCCAGCAACTACAACTCCCAAATGTCAAGGTCTTTTTCCCCTCAAACTCCGTTAGTGTTCACATTTGGCGATATTGAGTATTCATGCCAAGTTTGGTCCCGATCCATCATGGTTTGAGTCTACAGCACTCTCTGGATGTAGGTGAACTACAACTCCCAAACTCAAGGTCAATGCCCACCTGACCCTTCCAGTATTTTCTGTCGGTCATGGGAGTTCTGTGTGTTGAAGTTTGGTTCAATTCCATCGTTGGTGGAGTTCAGAATGCTCTTTGATTGTACAGTAGGTGAACTATGAATCCCAGCAACTACAACTCGCAAATGACAAAATCAAACCCTCCCAACCCCACCAGTATTCAAATGTGGGCATTTCGGATATTTGTGCCAAATTTGGTTCAGTGAATGAAAATCCATCCCGCATATCAGATATTTACATAACGATTCATAAGAGTCGCAAAATTAGAGTTATTAAGTAGCAACGAAAATAATGTTATGGTTGGGGGTCACCACAACATGAGAAACTGTGTTAAGGGGTCGCGGCCTTAGAAAGGTTGAGAAGCACTGCTGTAGACTGTGAAATTCCCCCTCCATCTTCCACGAAGATGGGAAATTCTTCGGTAACACACTTATTCTGCCCTTGCCTACAACTCAGAATGGGGACGATGAAGGAACTCCTTGGATGCCCAACTCAGATTCGACTCTGCCGCAGGGTTTCCAATTTCCTACGTGCAACTGGACAGTGAAGAAAGCTGACGGAGCATCACATCATTGGAAAAGTGGTGCTGGAGGAGAGTTTTGTGGGCAACACTGGCTGCCAAAAAGACAAATGGGTGGGCCCAAGAGCAAACCAGCCTGTGAAGCCCAAATGAGTAAAGTGAGGCTATTGCACTAAAATGCTTGGGCCCAAGGCCTTTCAACCAGCTAAGAGTTGCATAGTCATGACAGCCTGTGAAGCCCAAATGAGTAAACTGTTTTGGCCAGCAATTTCTGAGGTGCTAGGCCACTAAATGGCCCAGGGAACTTCCCCCGCCTGTTCCTCGACATCAGTTTGTTTTTCAAAAATCGTGGGGCAGGCGAGGAGGGGCGCGGCACGAGCGGCGGAGGGAAGCCACGTCAGATGCCCTAGGGGCGGGATCGGCGAGCCGCCCTCCGCCGTGTCCCTAGCTCTTGCAGTGGCCGCGCCTGAAGGAAGGTAAACTCCGGCTTACCTTTCTTCAGGCGCGCCGCTGCAAGAGCTAGGTCATGGCGGAGGGCGGCTCGCCTCCCGGCCCCGCCCCTGGCGCGCATGCCCGGCATCTTGCGCGACCCGCCCCTTTTCGGCGCCTGACGTCACCCCGCTGAAAAGGGGCGGGTCACGCAAGATGCCGGGCATGCGCGCCAGGGCGGGAGGTGGGCCGGGGGATCGGCGAGCCGCCCTCCGCCATGACCCTAGCTCTTGCAGCGGCCGTGCCTGAAGGAAGGTAAGCCCAGGAGCTGCAAGAGCTAGGGACACGGCGGAGGGCGGCTTGCCGATCCCGCCCTGGCACGCAAGCCTGGTCTCTTGTGCGACCCGCCCCTTTTCGGCAGGGTTGGGTGACGTCAGGCGTGGCGCCTGACGTCACCCCGCCGAAAAGGGGCGGGCCACGCAGGACGCTAAGCATGCACGCCAGGGCGGGAGCGGCCCCGCCCCTGCGAGCGGCCACGCCCTCCGCTCCGGCCCCCAAGGTGATCAGTCACCTGAATTCCGGCCCTTGGCCCGAAGAAGTTGGACAGCCCTGTCATATATCACACTAGCTGACCCAGCCACGCGTTGCTGTAGGATTTTTTTTAACTTGGGGACTGTGTGTGTAGTTATGTATATGTGTATATGTGTATGCGTGTATATGTGCGTACTTATGTATATGTGTGTTTGTATATGTATGTGCGTGTATATGTGTTGATGTATGTAAGTACAGGTGTGTTTATGTATGTGCGTATGTGTATATTTGTATATTTCTGTGCATGTATATATGTGTGCGTGTATGTGTTACTGTGTTCCTTCTCCCCTGTTTCCTTCCTTCCTTCACTCCATCCTTCTATCCTTTCCTTCCTTTCCTCTTCCCTCCTTCTTGCTATCCTTCCTTTTACCTTCCTTTCTTCTCCCCTCTTTCCTTCCTTTCCCCTTCCCTCCTTCCTGCTATCCTTCCTTTTTCCTTCCTTCCTTCTCCCCTCTTTCCTGCTATCCTTCTTCTTTTTCCTTCCTTTCTTCTCCCTCCTTCCTTCCATCCATTCTTCCTTCTATCCTTCCTTTCCTTTCTCTCCTTCCTTCCTTCCTTCCTTCCCCCTTCCTTCCTTCCTTCCTTCCTTCCCTCCCTTCCTTCTTTCCTTTCCCTCCTTCCTGCCATTCCTCCCCTTTTTGTATCAGTCCTTGCTCCCCTTGTCTCAGTCCCTCCATTCCTTTCCCTACCTTTCCCTACCACCACCAACAGTCCGACTCTCTAAACTGCCAGGGGGGTGGGGCTCCAGCCTCCATTCTAACTGAGGGAGTATTTGCATAATGCCTCTAATTGGTCAGCTCACTAACATTCCGACGCTGTAAACTGCCAGAGGGAGGTGGTGTGGGGGATCATGGGTGTTGTAGTCCATAATGGGTTTTTTGGTTTCTGGCCATTGGCTCTTTTATAAGACAGGAACCATTTTGGTAAACATACCTCAGATATGGATTTTACTGGGTAAGGTTCTTAGGCTATTTTTGTGTTTCTGTCTTGTGTGGTTCCTTTGTCTAGGCAAGTCCGGTTGCAGAAAGCACAGAGTCTCCTTGGGGGATGTTGTTTCCAAGTTGCGGTTCTTTCTGCGTTGTCGTTTCTCTTCGAGACCCATTCGGCGTGTCTTCTCGAAAGAGGCCGCAGCGTTGTGGATAGTGCGTCTCCATGCCTCCCGATGTGAGGCCAGGGTGGACCATTGTTGGTGAACAATCTGGCCGAGCCTGAGATGTTGTTTCAGGGAGTCCTTATATCTCTTTTTTCGGGCGCCTCTCTTGCGCTGACCCGTGGTGAGTTCACCATAGAGTAGTATCTTTCGGAGGCGGTGGTCCTCCATCCTAGAGACGTGCCCTGCCCAGCGCAGCTGTGTTCTCAATAGCATGGCCTCAAGAACAGCAACTTTAGTCACATAGTCGGTCCAGGGTATATTTAGGATTGTGCGAAGACAGTGCTGATGAAAGCGCTCGAGGAGTGGTAGGTGTTGGCGATAGGTGACCCATGTTTCAGACCCATAGAGGAGAATAGACAGTACGATAGCTCTGTACACACTGATTTTGGTGCTTTGCCTCAAGTGCTTGTTACTCCAGACTCTTTTGTTAATGCACTCTATGCCTTTGCTAATCTGTAATCAATCTCTTTGTCAATCTTGGCGTCTGAAGAGATGATGCTTCCCAGGGAGGTGAACTGCTGGACGGACTTAAGCACAGATCTGCCTATGTTGATGTGGGGATGATGGTGTTCTTCCTGTGGTGCGGGCTGGTAGAGGACTTCCTTTTTCTTCAGGCTGACTTCCAGCCCAAACAGCTCTGCAGCGTTCGAGGAGTCGTAGGTGTTGGCGATAGGTGACCCATGTTTCAGACCCATAGAGGAGAATAGACAGTACGATAGCTCTGTACACACTGATTTTGGTGCTTTGCCTCAGGTGCTTGTTGCTCCAGACTCTTTTGTGAAGCCTTCCGAATGCACTCTATGCCTTTGCTAATCTGTGATCAATCTCTTTGTCAATCTTGGCATCTGAAGAGATGATGCTTCCCAGGGAGGTGAACTGCTGAACGGACTTAAGCCCAGATTCGCCTATGATGACATGGGGATGATGGTATTCTTCCTGTGGTGCGGGCTGGTAGAGGACTTCCTTTTTCTTCAGGCTGACTTCCAGCCCAAACAGCTCTGCAGCGTTCGAGTCGTAGGTGTTGGCGATAGGTGACCCATGTTTCAGACCCATAGAGGAGAATAGACAGTACGATAGCTCTGAACACACTGATTTTGGTGCTTTGCCTCAGGTGCTTGTTGCTCCAGACTCTTTTGTGAAGCCTTCCGAATGCACTCTATGCCTTTGCTAATCTGTGATCAATCTCTTTGTCAATCTTGGCGTCTGAAGAGATGATGCTTCCCAGGGAGGTGAACTGCTGAACGGACTTAAGCCCAGATTCGCCTATGATGACATGGGGATGATGGTGTTCTTCCTGTGGTGCGGGCTGGTAGAGGACTTCCTTTTTCTTCAGGCTGACTTCCAGCCCAAACAGCTCTGCAGCGTTCGAGGAGTCGTAGGTGTTGGCGATAGGTGACCCATGTTTCAGACCCATAGAGGAGAATAGACAGTACGATAGCTCTGTACACACTGATTTTGGTGCTTTGCCTCAGGTGCTTGTTGCTCCAGACTCTTTTGTGAAGCCTTCCGAATGCACTCTATGCCTTTGCTAATCTGTGATCAATCTCTTTGTCAATCTTGGCGTCTGAAGAGATGATGCTTCCCAGGGAGGTGAACTGCTGGACGGACTTAAGCACAGATCTGCCTATGTTGACGTGGGGATGATGTTGTTCTTCCTGTGGTGTGGGCTGGTAGAGGACTTCCGTTTTCTTCAGGCTGACTTCCAGCCCAAACAGCTCTGCAGCTGTTGCAAAGCAGGATGTGAGGTGCTGCAGGGCTGCTTCTGAGTGGGCGAGACGGGCATCAGCATCAGCAAAAAGCAGCTCACGGACTAGATAGCTCACAACTTCATTAGGGTACGCAAGCCTCTCCCCCACTACAAGGGGATGCCAATGGAGAGGGATTCTATTAGGGAGCTGCCTTTTCACTCTCTAGTTTTCCAAACAACCTCGTAGTTCAACATGCCATATATCACACCGGTTCAGCCAGTGGCAATGGCTTCTCTGTCAATAATTCCGTGAATCCAGAGACAGCCGGGAGCTCTGTTCCTTTGGTGCAGCGAATCCACAATGGGTTTTGTACGAGAGTTGAATGAAAAGTAATGCCTCTACCTTCGTTACTTGGAGTTGGATAAGAATATTTTAATAAATCAAATGCAGAAATAATCCTTAGAATGTGCTCTTTAACTACCACTCTTCACTTTTGTCATTTGGGAGTTCTAGTTGCTGGGATGTATAGTTCACCTACAATCAAAGAGCATTCTGAACTCCACCAACGATGGAATTGAACCAAGCTTCCCACGCAGAACTCCCATGACCGACAGAAAATACTGGAAGGGTTTGGTGGGCATTGACCTTGAGTTTGGGAGTTGTAGTTCACCTACATCCAGAGAGCGCTGTAGACTCAAACCATAATGGATCGGGACCAAACTTGGCATGAATACACAATATGGCCAAATGTGAACACTGACGGAGTTTGAGGGAAATAGACCTTGATATTTGGGAGTTGTCGCTGTTGGGATGTATAGTTCACTTACAACCAAAGAACATTCTGAACTCCAAGAATGAGAGAATTGGGCCAAACTTCCCTCACCGAATAGTCATGACCACAGATAATACTGTGTTTTCTGATGGTCTTTGGCGACCCCTCTGACATCCCCTTTTGACCCCCCAGATTGAGAAACGCTGATCTACAGGAAGCGTGTGTCTCCTGTCTTTTTCGACAGCCTCTACGTCACTGTTTCCTAACCGTTTATGAGCTGCGGCACATTTTTTACATTTACAAAATCCTGGGGCACACCACTAACCAAAATGACACAAAATGACACTCTGTCATTTTACTAACTGTCACCCTCCCCCCTCGTGACGTCGCTGCTTCCGCCAATCCCCCCTCCCCTCCCCGGGAGGCCCACGCGCAGGAGGCCCGTCTCTGTCCCACACGGGAGGGCTGAGCTAAGTGGCTGAAGCGCACTTGGGCTCGGCTGAGCAGGACAAATAGGAATTGAGCACATAGGGTGGCTCCGACCCTCGGAACAAAATGCGGCGGAGGCTCGCAGCCATCGTCACCCCAAGCTCTCCTTCCCGAAGGGGTTCAGCCCCCCCAGCAGTGCCTCCCCCCCCATCCCTTCAGCTTCCCTGCTGTCGCCTTGGGACCAGATTGGGAAGGAACCAAGCTGGGCTGTGGAGCTGCGCATCCCGGGCTGCGGCTCCTCCTGCTTCCTGGCTCCTGGGTGCTCTTCTGCCCTCCTCCCCTCCGGCAGCAAGGAGGAGGAGAAGGAGGAGTCCGCAGGAGCTGCCCCTGTCCAACTCCGCTCCCAGAGGCTCGAGGCGAGGCTTTCTGCCCTCTAGCAGCTCCCCCCCTCTCTCTACACTGTAATTTCCCACGGCACACCTGATGATCTTTCACGGCACACAGAGGCGGATCTTATTGGAGGCCAAGGGAGGCGGCTGCCTCAGGGCGCCACGAATCTGGCCATGGCGAAGGGCGTATTTGGCCATGGCGAAGGGCGCATCTGGCTGCGGCCGCCAGGTGCAGCACATGCAGGGCCCTTGCCTCCCGCGCGTCTCCTCCCTCTGTTGCCGGCGCTGCTGCTGCTGCCGCCAATGCACATGGGGCGAGGAGGAGGAGAGGGAGGCTGACTTGGTGGCTCCCTCCTCCCATGCACTCATCCTCTTCCCCTCGCACTGCTCTTTCCCCCTCCCTTCTGCCTCGTGCACTTTCCCCTCTCTCTCCTCTTCTGCCTTCCACTCACTCGCTCGGGCTCTCTCTCTACCGCTGTAGGCCAAAACATCACGGAGGAGGGGAAAGGGAGAGCTCCCTTCTTGGAGCTGCTCTCCTTCAGAAGCCCAGGCACTGGCCCCGCCCTCCAGGCAGCACTCATATGGCAGGAATGCCAATCAACACCAAGCCCCACCTCAGCCTCACAACACTTCCGCCTTCTCTAAGGTAACCAAACCCACCCCCACCCCTCCTAGGGGGCCAACGGACGCTACTGCTTGCGGGGGAAGGAGGGGGAGGCTGAGGTGAGCGGTACATTATTTAAACTGTTATGTTTATTCATATCATGATCTGATCACCATGCTCATTATATCCCACATTAGTGGGGTTACTGGGATAACAATACAAAATGTTTGCTAGGGTAGACCCTCTTCCACCCAGTCTCAGCCCCCGAAACAAACTCAGCCCCCGAAACAAAGTCCTGGCTACGGCCCTGGCTTAGGCCTTTTCCTTATTTTGTTTTGGCAGTTTATTAAGGATCGGAATTTTCATGTTGGCTGGCCAGTGCAGCAGTTATGCAAATCCGCCCTTATTGGCAGCCAATCATGTTGTTCAGAATGTAGAGGCTGGGTGAGTCTTTGGCTGCCCCGGAGGATGCTGGTAAATGTAGTTTTATTTTTACTCGTTGTTTTGGGGGCCTTTTAGGTTTTGGGGGAGTTTCTTTGCTACAAACATACCTTGCTTGAGGCCTATTTCTGTTGGCAAGTATTGTTTTTCTGCGTTGTAAGGTTTCTTTGTTTGAGGTATACATCACATGACGTGAACCCATTTATATAATAGATGGCATGGTCGAACTTTGGCCCTCTGTGTGTTTTGGACTTCATCTCCCACAATTCCAAACAGCCAGTAGGAAATCCAAAATACCTGGAGGGCCAAAATTTGTCTATGCCTCCCCCCCCCCCATATATATATGTATATATATGTGTGTGTGATTGGTTGGGGGGGGGGGGCGCCAAAATACTGTTCACTTACCATTTAAAATTACCTAGATCCGGCCCTGACGGCACACTAGTGTGCCGTGGAACACCGATTGGGAAACACTGCTCTAGGTCGCTGTTTCCCAAACGTTGGTCTTTCAGGTGTGTGGAAAAAAATATCCAAAAAAGGGAACCTTCCAGCGATGTTGATCCAGCCCCCCTTTGCATCTTGGTCCCCCGCTCTGAAGGACCTTTATATAACCAGAAGAGGACTTCTAGTTGTTGTTGAAGGAGAGGGGGACCTATTGCTGTTTATGGTGGGTCAAGGGGATTGAAAATGGGTCTTGGATACCCCCTTCGAAGCTTGCTTACTCCCAACAGAGGGCAAGTTGCTCCAGTAATACCTGCATATATATTTATATGTATTGACATGCCAGGCAGCAAAGCAAGGCTTCCAAACCCTTCAGCTTCCGGCTCCCACTTCTAAGGCTGAATTCTGCCTCTTGAGTGAGAGAGCTACTTGGGAAGGCTTAAAATATTCATAAGTACAGCCAACACAGTTTTCGAGCGTGGAGAGGGAAGTATTGATTTGGCAAAGCCACCTGGAACAAAGAACTAGTGAATGAATACACACACACACGGAGAGAGAGAGAGAGAGAGAGAGAGAGAGAGAGAGAGAGAGAGAGAGAGAGATACAGGCAGTTCACGAGTTATGAACAAGATCTGTTTTGTAGGATTGTTCTTAAGTTGAATTTGTATGTAAGTCAGAATGGGTACATTTTGTGAGTGTAACTCCAGCTCTGTATCCCCCCCCTCCCTCTATATATCTATCTTCTATATAAATGAAAATGTAATGTTCGTTTGTGGGATTAACATAACTTAAAAACCACAGGACGAGTTGAATCCAAATTTGGACACAAGACACCTCTCAGGCCAACGAGTGACCATCACTCATAAAAACACTGAAAAAAACAGTGGAAGAGATTTAAAAATACAAAAAATAAAAAATACATTACAACGCATGCACAAAAACACACATATACACAAATATATACACACAAATATAAAACACAGTGGAAGGGACTTTAAAAGCCAAAAAAAACCCAATTACAACTCATGCGCAAACTACATATATACACAAACACACTTATATACACATACACAAATATACACACACACATATACGCATACAGACACACACAACACACATACACAGACTGGGACACAGCAACACATTGCAAGAGATGGCTTGTGTGTTTGTGTGTGTGTGTGTGTGTATATAAAAATGTAATGTTCCTTTGGGCGATTAACATAACTCAAAAACCACTGGACGAATTGACACCAAATTTGGACACAAGACACCTCTCAGGCCAACAAGTGACCTTCACTCATAAAAACACTGCAAAACACAACAGAAGGGACTTTAAAAGCCAAAAAAACCCAATTACAACTCATGCGCAGACTACATATATACACAAACACACTTATATACATATATACACAAATATATACACACACATATACGCACACACAACACACACAAAACACATACACAGACTGGGTCACAGCAATGCGAGGCAGGGGTCGGCTAGTGTGTGTGTGTGTGTGTGTGTGTATATATAAATGTAATGTTCATTTGGGCGATTAACATAACTCAAAAACCACTGGACGAATTGACACCAACTTTGGACACAGGACACTTATCAGGCCAACGAGTGACCATCACTCATAAAAACACAGTGGAAGGGACTTAAAAAGCCAAAAAAACCAATTACAACTCATGCGCAAACTATACATATACACAAACACACTTATATAACAAATATATACACACACACATATACGCATACACACACACACACACACACACATACACAGACTGGGCCACAGCAACACATGGCAGGGGATGGCTAGTGTGTATGTGTGTGTGTATATACACATACAGAAACAGACACATACACTAGATTGGGTACCTGGTGTTGCCCAGGTTATTAGAAAGGTCATTTTTCTATTTTACAAAGTTCATAAGGTTGTGGGTGAACTACAACTCACATAATGCCAGGTTAACTCCCTGAAACTCCATCAATACTTAAAGTTTGTCATGTTGGGCAAGTTTGCTCTAGATCAGTGGGTCTCTGCCTTCGTAAGGCCGTGACCCCTTAATACAGTTCCTCCTGTTGTGGTGACCCCCAAACAGAACATTATTTTCATTGCTACTTCATATCTGTAATTTTGCTACTGTTATGAACCAGTGGTTTTTGAGTTATGTTAATCCCACAAACAAACATTACACTTTTATTTATATAGCGCTGCTTGTGTTATTGGACCTCACGGCAGCATTTGACACAGTCGATCATTCGCTATTGATCCACCGTTTAGCCATGACGGGAGTGAGGGGGTCTGCCCTTAAATGGGTGGCCTCCTTTCTCCAAGATCGGGGACAACGGGTGGAGAGGGGAGGGATGGTCTCCGAAACGGTCCCCCCTTAATTGTGGGGTCCCCCAAGGGGTTATCCTCTCTCCTCTATTATGTAACATCTATAAGAACATAAGAACATAAGAAGAGCCATGCTGAATCGGACCTCAGCCCATCTAGTCCAGCATTCTGTGTCACACAGTGGCCCACCAGTTGTACACGGGGATCTCGAGCAGAAGGGAGGGCAAAACCCTGACCTGCTCCCGACCCCCACAACCAGTACCCAGGGAAATCCTGCCTACCTCAACCAACTCCGAGGTGGCACTTGGATGTCCTTTTCAGTAACTACCAATACACTTGGTGCCCATGAATCTGTCTAATCCTTCCTTGAAGCTGTCCAGGCTGACCGCTGTCACAACCTCCTCTGGAAGTGAGTTCCATAACCCAATGACCCTCTGGGTGAAGAAATATTTCCCTTTATTAGTCCTAATTTTCCTACCTTGGAGCTTTAGGGAGTGCCCTCTCGTCCTAGTGTTTTGTGACAAAGAAAATATTTTTTCTCTATTCACCTTTTCTATCCCATGCATGATTTTATACACTTCGATCAAGTCACCTCTTAAACGCCGTCTTTCAAGGCTGAAAAGACCAAGGCCTTGCAACCTGGTTTCATAAGGGAGCCGCTCCATCCCTTGGATCATTCTTGTTGCCCTTTTCTGTACCTTTTCCAGTTCCGTTATATCCTTCTTAAGGTGCGGAGACCAGAATTGTACACAGTACTCCAAATGTGGCCTTACCATAGATTTGTAGAGAGGTAATACAACATTTGCTGACCTATTTTCGGTTCCCTTCCTGATCATGCCAAGCATAGAATTTGCTTTTTTCGCTGCTGCAGCGCACTGGGTTGACATCTTCATTGAGCTGTCCACCAAGACCCCAAGATCCCTTTCCTGGTTTGTCTCGAAAGCTTTGATCCCATCAGTTGATAAGTGTATTTGGGGTTCTTTGCCCCGATGTGCATGACTTTACACTTGTTTAGGTTAAACTGCATTTGCCACTTTGTTGCCCATTCACTCAATTTCGAGAGATCTTTCTGGAGCTCTTTACAATCAGTTTCATTTTTAACTACCCTGAACAATTTAGTGTCGTCTGCAAACTTTGCTACCTCAGAATTCACTCCTACATCCAGATCATTAATGAATAAATTAAAAAGTAACGGACCCAAAACTGAACCTTGGGGTACGCCACTTCTCACCTCTTTCCACCCAGAGAAGTGTCCGTTTATTACCACCCTTTGTTTCCTACAGTTTAGCCAGGTTCCAATCCAGGACAAGACCTGTCCCCTGATTCCATGGCTGAAGAGCTTATTTAGGAGCCTTTGGTGAGGGACTTTGTCAAAAGCCTTTTGAAAGTCAAGGTAAACAATATCGACTGGGTCCCCTTTATCTATGTGGTTATTTACACCCTCAAAGAATTCTATCAAGTTAGTAAGACATGATTTGCCTTTGCAGAAACCATGTTGATTTTCTTTCAGCAATGCCTGTTCTTCTATGTGCCTAGTAATTTTTTCTTTAATAATGGTTTCCATCATTTTGCCTGGAACTGAGGTTAAACTGACTGGTCTATAATTTCCTGGATCACCTCTATATGCCTCCACTTGCCCGACTGGTGCGTAGTTTTGGTCTGGAGTGTCATCAGTACTGGTGCTGAGGATGGAAGGCCGGCCGGACTCTGTACCCGATGATTTCCATCAGTGCCT